>CM047817.1:27164435-27764435 GCA_026214975.1 Gentiana macrophylla | reverse complement strand
CTACAGCACCTAAATGGGCATGTGAATATACAGATATACAGCTAAATGGGCAAATGAATAACTGAATGGGCATGCATGCGAAATATATTACCTCAAAATCCCTCCCCCCCCCCCCCCCGGAAAGTTACAACATCTAATTGGGTTCACACCACGTAATACCATAAAACAGATCAAATCAGTGTCTAATTCAATACTGACAAATTGATAAAAAGAAAAAGAAAACAAAAACTGGTTATCAAACTTAAATTCCACTCATACGCTTCCTTTTAGATCTCCAGGCTCCCAGCCCACCATACCTGTTTCAGACTTAGAAGTTAAGTAAACCAAATGTAAAGGACAACATTATAACAAGATTAGGAGACACACCGTGTAAAAATATCACGATGTGGAAACAAATTATAATCTCATCACACACGTGTAACCATTGGTTATGACGTAGTAAGATTCATTGATTTAAAATATATGAGTAAAATTAAGAAATGACACGTGGTATGATTCGATATATTATTTAAGGTAAAGGTGGAAAATAAAATTACAGGTCTAGTGCTGCGGCTGAGTCCAACGTTAATGAACAATGAAGCTAAACTTGACAAGAATATTCCACATCCAATTGCTCGAAAACCTGACATCAATCAGCAATTAACATCAATTCCCATCATCATCACTATACAAAGCAACCATCATGAAAATAAAAAAACCATAACGAAAATTATAATTTCACCACAAAATGATCACAACAACGAGTGACGTGCTCGAGTTAAAGGCTTAAAAATGCAGAAGTTATAAGATACCTTGGTTATGACGTAAGATTCATTGATTTAAAATATATGAGTAAAATTAAGAAATGACACGTGGTATGATTCGATATATTATTGGGAAAATTCCTTTTTTAACCCTCTTTTTGAAAATTAAAACGAAAATTACACCCTTCTAAATTCAAAAACCATTGCTATCCGGCTATCCCCCGCCTAAAAGTGGGCGAAATCGCCCGAAAATAGGAGAAACCTCCCATTTATCGCCCATGTTTCGCCCGTGGTGAGAGATCCCGCCCTTCCCCGCCTTCGACACCTCCCGAATTTCTCCCAAGTTTCGCCCATGGTGGGAGGCCCCGCCCGAAAAGATGGGAGACCCTGTCCGGTTTAAAAAGAGAAAATGAGGATGCTGAGATTTTGTAATACGGTCTGCCAACTGAGATTTTTAAACTGAGGCCCATCAAAAGCTTTATTCAATAGCTCAACGTTCCCCGATCCTCCCCTATAGCTGAATTTTTTTGATTTTCTATGCTTAACGGGGATAATCCACTGGCCAACGTTTCTCTCCATCTATAAAAATAAACATAATGTCACATAAGTTGTTGACAATTGACGCTACCATAAGTAGAGAACAACGCGATAAGTTACAGACAAATAGCACTTCACTATCAAAACTAACCAATAAACATAGAAAGGTTTTAAGACTCTAGGTTATAGTGTTATTGTCACGGATTTTATCTAACAAAACAAACAAGTAATAAAATTTATAAATCCGGTATTCCCCAAGTGTAGGGATCGTAGTATAGCGATTAATACCGGAGTCGATCACAGGGAATCGAGGTATCTAGTTCATTAATTTTCCTAAGGTTGTTACCAATTATTTCTAAACCTAAAACTAAAACGAAAAGAAAACTGGACAGAGGATTGTCAGTCCAAATCCAGGAAAACATCGTTGCGAACAAAAGTAAATAAAACTATAACTAGGAAAACAATAAAACTAACGAACATGATAATGACTAAAGCAAATCAACATAGAACAAACATGATCCACCATCCCGCAACCCTTAATTCTTCCCTAGATTATCTTATGATGATTCAATCAAAGTTGTGGTTCACCTAATCAAAGGTATGAATTCCTACTTCCGTAAGTAATCCGTCTATCAATCTCATCATCTTCCGATCTATAGAGATTAACGCTCTTAAAACAAGGTGCAAGATTTATTAGATCTAACAACCTAGAAATCTAACCTATCAACTTCCGGTATGTCAAGGTTAAAAGTCTAATCTTTCCTATGGTGATCTAAGGTTTACACCGATTTCCATCATACGGTAAACATCAAATAGCAATACATCTTCCGATATCGATTGCATAAACAAATAAACAAAGGAAAGATACAAACTCTAAATAAAATCACTCACAAGATTATCCAAGAGAGAAATCAAAACGCTGCTGTGAAAAGTAACCATGGATGCTCAAGTTCACGGCTTGAAGGCCATCGGCATGGACGAACAAGAACAAAAAAACGAAAATAAAACCTAATCTAACATACCCCACCTCCCAAAAGGGGCAGGCGCCAGGGCTCCTCTCAATGTTTGTGTGTCAAGAGGATCGAAATATATATCCATTAGGGTAGAAATCGCTACTGTATTTATAGACTTTGAGGCGGTCACAGCAATGGCGGTGGACGGACGCTCATCCAGAAGCTTGGGCGCCCGTCCGAGTTCTTGGACGGAAGTGGGCGCTTGATCGACTTGGCCTGAACTCTCTGATCGATTTTTCACTCGACCGCTCGTTTAGAAGGGTTGGGCGCTTCGTCCAATCGAATAATCTTGAGACTCGAATTGAATTCGCATTCGGACGCTTGATTCAACGTTACGGGCGCCCGTCCACCGGATCAACACACGATTCTTCATCTCATCCTCAATCCATTTCATCTCTATCTTTTCTCCTCTTCATTAATCATCAAATAATTCGAACTTTATCACCTTTCTTCATATAAATCTTCAATTAAACATTATCCAATCCTCCATTGAGCCGCATTATGGTGTATCTAATCATCATCAAAAACATGCAGAGTGTAACCATATCCAAATAATCATAAATTCATCAATAAAACGCATAAATTAACTAATTTTGCGAATCAACCATTAAAAACCTCACTTGCTTAATATTTCAATATAAAGCTCGATTTCTATGAAAATAATACGAATATGGGGGAAATTATTATAAAATATATCGTTAAAAAACGTATAAAATCACCCTTAACAACTCCCCCACACTTAGCTTTTGCTCGTCCCGAGCAAAACAAAACGAAAATTAAGGCTCGAGACAAAAACACAGACATCTCAGACAAATATAACATAGATTCAATAACTTAGATGTTCACCACTGTGTGTGTGCAAAGCCATAGAAAACTTCCACTAAGTCCAAACTTGAGAAACTCAAAGCAAAACTAGCTAATACCCCCTCGTAGACTAGCAATAAATGACACCCATAAGATGTACCCTACAAACGTAAAATATCCCGAAAAGAATGATCGAAGGTATCTAGTGTTAGGAAATCACTAGTTTAACGCAGCGGAATTTAAAATTTGATTTCCTTTTCTAGATCGTTCTTCGTTTAATGCAATAAACACGTTAAGTAGTTTGACGGTTATACCTTAGATGATCTACAAGATCGTCGCTTTGACCGCCAACGGAGAGTAGTTCAATCGCAAGCCGTCCACGCGTCCGGCCTCTATCGCTAATCCACACGAACCCCTCGCCGAATCCTTCTTGGATTGCTATCGAGAAAAACTCCGGTCGCTAGACCGGACCTTTTCTTCCTCACAAACTCACTATGGAGAGCTCTCTATTTTACACAAGAATTATGAACTCTTGCAATTGTGATGTACAAAAGAGCTTGACACCCACTTCCTTTTATATAGAGGAGGTGGCGCCCATCTCAAGTGTGGAGGAGAAAAAACATTTTTCTAATAAAATAAGGAAAATCAATTAGATTGATTTATCTCTTTAATTATAATTTATTTTGTCAATATCATATATTGATTATAATTATCCTATTACCATAAATCTATTTTTCCAAAATCAATTAATATCCTATATTAATATTATGGCAATATTTATTAATTAAAGTGCACAATCCAAGTGTATCTTATACACACAAAAGTGGCGCCCATTAGTCAACTAATTGACTTCGGAATATTCTTTAATTAATATAATTTATATATAATTAATATCTTGTATTTTATTTATTCATAATAAATAAACACCACCATATTAATTTACCACTATAACCTTTATAGTCTAGAGATAAACTTTCCTTATTTGGTTATCAACTATAACCGCATTTTAATCCGACTCGATGTTCATATGTGTGTGACCCGATAGGCTTCCGAATATGTTGGCCGTAGACACAAAGTGCATTTTACTAAAATGCCCTTCATACCTAACGATCACGGGATAGCGTCTAGCAACACACCGTGACCCCCAATCATCGGAAGAGTCAAAAGCAATGACTACTACCTTTCATGTGAAGCAGTTACCGTGTAACTTACAATCCTATCGCTGTAACAATATCCATACGATCGTATCTCGAGTGTCAATACATTGACGATCGTATCTTATAATCTGGATATCATGCTCTCTCGGAATAACACATTTACTCCCACTTTGCAAAGATTCTCGAGAGCGAGACATTCCTTATAAGAAGGCCATTTCGGATATTCGATCCCAATCATAGGATACGCGATTCCCGGACGACCAATCATGTATACTCCGCATGCTTCAATATCATACCCAATCACTACCGCATGATCGCCCCGTGGTTAGGAGAAATCTCAATAGTGTCAAAGCATGACAATCCACACCGTGATGTGATGTAGCCCAATTCAAGAGGAATATTGAGTCTTTTATTGAGTCTTTTAATTAGTTTTTTATTATCCCACATTGGTTAATTGTCTTTTATATTTATTATTATTTTTAATTATTGTTATTTTGTCCCACATTGCTAAAATGGCAATTGGACTTGGAGTCTGTAGCCTATATAAGGCATTTCCTTGTATTTGAATAGGTAGCTTATTATTGAATCAAAAACTATTTTGGTTGAAATTCAGAGATTGAATTTTCATCATAAGAAACTTTCAGAGATTGGGTTTCTTCAAGAAGTTTTCGAGATTGGACTTCTTTCGATTATCCTGAGACGGGGTAATTGGTTGGTGTTCCTGAGATGGGATCACCGTAGTAAATATTCTGAGATGGAGTATTTACATATCCTTTTTGTTATTTTCGTTTTATATTCAGAAAATCCATAAAAAATATACTTTTCATTGCTGAATCGTTTGCTGTGCTTTAATCAACGATCCTACGAGATTCGGTTTACATCAAGTGGTATCAGAGATCAGGTGATTAAAGCAACAACAACGGCTAACTGCGTTTTTAACGTAAAATCTGCTTGCGTTTTCCGGAGTTGAAGTCGGCGTTCTTGTTTCCTAAGAACCCTAATCGCAGCCGCCGTTTGAACCCTAATTGCTGCTACATATTACAATCGCTGAATTGCTGCATATTACATCAAGGAACCCTACGTATTGAGGTAAATCAGGCGTGATATATTATTCTTGGTCGAAACCCTAATTTTTCTGCTCTTGAAATCTGACTGTCCGACTTTGTTTCCAATCGTTCCCTATTCAAAACAAGTCTAAAAATCCTCAAAATTTACCAGTAGATAGAACAATTTATTGGCTATCTTTTGTCTCTTTGGCACTTTAGCAAATTCGGATTTTATCTTGATCAAATTTGGATCGGAATATTCTGCTCGATTTTCTGGAACAGCTTGTAGTCGACTTTGTTTTTAAGGAGTTGTGGTGGTCGGAATTGAATGAAATTTTGTGAGCACATAGGAAATTCATTTTTCTACAACTTTGATTCTTTGAGTTTTTTCAGAATCTCGACCGGTTTTGCACAATAGTCGCCGTCACCGAGTTGACTGTTTCTGTCAAAACCCGAAACCCGAGAGTGACCTGTTTACGAATTCAATTTGAGTGGGTTATACCTGTCCAAAAATTCTGAAACTTAACAGTCTTAACCACAATTTCGTTCTCTACAATTTTTGTTCTTTGTGTTTTTCCGAATTCCATACCCTTTGGTCGTGACAAGAACCCTAAATTATTGCTGGGACGAAAATTTTTGTTGGGAACTTTCTCGCTGCGTTTTCTTGAAGAATTTTCTTTGTCACTGCGTTTCAATTTTCTGTTCTTGAAGTCGTAATTCTTCATTCACAAGAACCCTAGTAGCAGCCGCGTTCAAAACCCTAATTTCGAGAGGAACCCTAAGTATTGAGATGAAGTTGGGTCGAGGTGGTATGTTACGTTACAATGGTTATGAGTGCTATATGGAATATGATCCCGAACTGGATTATCCGGCTGCTATCAAGAAGGCCGACGCTGAATTTGTCAAGGAACAAAATGACTACTTCGCAGAGCAAAGACGCATACAGGCACAACGACATTGGCATGATAATTTTGCAACAGGATTGTCACGTATTGAACAACTCTTGAAGGGATATATTGCTCAGTCCAAACGAGAGGCAGAACAACGGAAATTAAAACGTGCAGAACGTTGGAGGAAATTAGACGCACAGTGGAAGGCGGACGATGACCTTTTCTTTATCACGTATGGTGTAACACGTGAAGAAGCTATGGCTGGCAAACCGCCCAAATTCTCTCCTTCACGTGCTCAATCGAATAAACAGGTTATTCCCAACCCCCCTACGGCTGTGGTACACGAGGAGGAAGATATTCTTATTGTTGATTCAGCCACGGAAGAGTTCATTGAGGTTCCTAATGCACTTACACATGATGTTGTTCCAGTTGCTACTATCGATTCTCCTTTACCGGTACCCGACCATTCGACGAGGCGCCGACGGCGTCAAGGTGGATATTAGTGTTGACCCGATCACTATGCCCGTGGACTTCCTTGCTGAATCGATTGTGGTCTATCCGGGGACCGAACCGGTGCACTCCGATGGTTCAAAGGTGCACTCGGCACTTTTAGTTGGTGATTTGAAAGCGTTACAAGCGCCACATGTATATGTGGATCCATATTTCCAGCATTGCCGCCCTTTGGATTTTGTTGTCGCTGATTTCTCCACTCGCACCATTCCATGTTTTTGCGATGTTGTGATTCTGAGTTTCTCTGTGGTTGAGTGGACGTATGGAAGCACGATATTTGTGTTCGATCCGGGTTGATTCGAGGACGAATCCTTTTGAAGCGGGAGGGAATGATGTAGCCCAATTCAAGAGGAATATTGAGTCTTTTATTGAGTCTTTTAATTAGTTTTTTATTATCCCACATTGGTTAATTGTCTTTTATATTTATTATTATTTTTAATTATTGTTATTTTGTCCCACATTGCTAAAATGGCAATTGGACTTGGAGTCTGTAGCCTATATAAGGCATTTCCTTGTATTTGAATAGGTAGCTTATTATTGAATCAAAAACTATTTTGGTTGAAATTCAGAGATTGAATTTTCATCATAAGAAACTTTCAGAGATTGGGTTTCTTCAAGAAGTTTTCAGAGATTGGACTTCTTTCGATTATCCTGAGACGGGGTAATTGGTTGGTGTTCCTGAGATGGGATCACCGTAGTAAATATTCTGAGATGGAGTATTTACATATCCTTTTTGTTATTTTCGTTTTATATTCAGAAAATCCATAAAAAATATACTTTTCATTGCTGAATCGTTCGCTGTGCTTTAATCAACGATCCTACGAGATTCGGTTTACATCATGATGCCATGAAGACTCCGGCCAAAAGGATAATTACACAACCGCCACATAGTGTGACACTTAATGTAAGTGGGTCAGTCTAACGTACGCATTCTCTAATACACGTCCACGTACAGCCCAAGTGTCCCTACACTTCGATAGACGAGATCTATCCCTATCTTCTAAAAGATAGAAGACATCCAATACGTGCTAGTCTGTTTATACTATCAATGTTCCATTTGATAATACATAAGACTAGAGACATTTAAGTACCAACCTTGTTATAGTGATTAGAGATCCCATCAACCATAATCACTATCATGGTTTCTCTATCACAGATTGATACTAGGGACGTTACTATATATATATACAACAAATAACATGAAGACAAACAATATATAATAACATAAGTGCTTTTATTAATCATAATAAAGTTATTACATGAACTAAATAGACTGTAAACGACCCGACCCGGTCGGATCCGGTCCAACCCGATTGGGTTTAGGACACCTTTCCAACAATCTCCCACTTGGCCTAAAGCCAATCACCCATATGCCTAAGCCCGTGCAAGTGAACATGTTTCTCATGCTTAGCTTGAGACAATGCCTTGGTTAACGGATCAGCTATGTTATCATCCGTGTGGACTTTCTCTATCTTTACATCTCCTCTATCTACTATCTCTAATCAAGTGATAGCGCCAGTGCACATGTTTGGACTTCGATGAGACCTTGGTTCCTTTGATCGAGATATCGCTCCATTATTATCACAATACAGAGGCACTGGACCTTCAATGGAGGGAACCACACCAAGTTCAGTAATGAACTTCTTCATCCAAACTGCTTCCTTTGCCGCCTCCGAGGCTGCTATGTATTCGGCTTCCGTTGTAGAGTCTGCAGTAGTCTCCTGCTTGGAACTCTTCCAGCTCACTGCTCCGCCGTTAAGCGTGAAAACAAATCCAGATTGTGACTTGAAGTCGTCCTTGTCAGTTTGGAAACTGGCATCTGTGTAACCTCGTAATACTAAATCATCGTTCCCGAAAACCAGGAACATATCCCTAGTCCGTCTCAAGTACTTAAGGATATTCTTGACAATCCAATCCAGTGACCATCACCTGGATTGGGTGGTACCTACTAGTCATACTAAGAGGTGCGAGACGTCTGGTCTTGTGCATAACATGGCATACATGATAGACCCGATTGCCGAAGCATAAGGGACTTTAATCATTTGTGCCCTTTCCTCCTCTGTCTTAGGACTCATTCCACTTTGACAGTAGACCCCATGTGACATGGGCAACAATCCTTTCTTGATCGCTCCATGCTTTGAATCTCTTCAAAGATCTTGTCTATGTAGGTGGATTACGATGGACCAAGCAACCTTTTAGATCTATCTCTATAGATCTTTATTCTAGAATATAGGTCGCCTCACCCAAGTCCTTCATTGAGAAGTTCTTTTATAACCAAGCTTTGACTGATTGTAACATAGGCACATCATTCCCTATGAGCAGTATGTCATCCACATAAAGCACTAAGAACACAATGGCACTCCCACTAACCTTCTTGTAAACACAGGGCTCATCTTCATTCTTGATGAAATCAAACTGTTTGATCATCTCATCAAAGCGAAGATTCCAACTCCGAGAAGCTTGCTTTAATCCATAAATGGATCCTTGCGGTTTACACACCATCCTGGCGTCATTGGTTGTGAAGCCCTCGGTGTGTCATATACACTTCCTCGACGAGGTTCCCGTTAAGGAAAGCCGTTTTCACATCCATCTGCCAGATTGTAATCATGGTATCTTTGCAATAGCGAGCAAAATTCGATGGATTTTAACATGGCAGCAAAAAAAGGTTTCGTCATAGTCAACTCCTTGTCTTTGCTTATAACCCTTTGCCACCAACCTAGCCTTGTAGGTGGTCACGTTACCATTCCATGTCGGTCTTTCTCTTAAAGACCCATTTACACCTATGGGAACTATTCCTCAGCGGATCAACTAAGTTCCAAACTTGGTTGTCTTTCATGGATTCCATTTCGTAATTCATGGCTTCTAGCCATTTCTCTTTGTCATGCCTTAATAGCACTTCCTCATAAGTTCTAGGGTCCTCATCTTCCATGAGATACACGCCAATGTACCTTTCGGGTTCACGGCGTTCCTGGTGGATCTTCGAGGTGCTAGTGTGTCCACGGTAGAGGCCGGTGTCACATCCGTGTGTGGCAAGTCCTCTACTTCAGTCAACCCGACTATTATCCGTAAGTGGTTCTCGAATTTCTTCAAGATCAATTTTACTCCCACCGACCCTATCCGAATAAACTCTTTCTCCGAGAGTGGCGATCCTGGCAACAAACACCTTTTGTTCCTCGGGATGGTAAAATTGGTACCCTTTGGTTTCCTAGGATATCCCACAAATAGACATTTGTCGGACACAGGCTCTAATTTGTCGTGCATCATCCGCTTCACGTAAGTCGGACAACCCCAAGGTTTTAGATGACCTAGGCTCGGTTTTCTCTTAGTCCATACCTTGTATGGCGTAGAGTCAACCGTCTTTGATGGAACTCGGTTCGATGTATAGGATGCGGTTTCTGAGCATACCCCCAAAACGATTTTGGAAGAAGCTGCGTGGCTCATCATGGATCGCACCATGTCTAACAAGGTGCGCGGTCCTCCTCTCGATTTCACGCCATTCATCTGTGGCGTTCGGGAGGAGTCCATTCGAGTAGAATCCCATTCTCCTTCAAATAATCTTGAAACTCTCCATCTAGGTATTCTCCGCCTCGATCGGATCGAAGTGTTTTGATTTCTTTACCTAGTTGTTTCTCCACCTCACTTCGAATTCCTTGAACTTTTGAAGGCTTGATTTAAACTTCATTAAGTATATATAACCATAGCGAGAATGGTCATCGGTGAAGGTGATAAAATAAGAGTATCCTCCTTTGGCTTGAATTGACATTGGCCCACACACATCGGTATGTATGAGCTCAAGCAATTCATTGGATCTTATCCTTTGCCAACGAAAGGTGACTTTGTCATCTTGCCAAGTAAACAAGCTTAGCATACGTCAAGCGATTCGTAATCGAATTGATCCAACATTCCATCTTTATGGAGCTTGGAAATGCGATTCTTATTTATATGGCCAAGTCTACAATGCCATAAGTAGGATTCATTCAAGTCATTTGTTTTGGCTTTCTTGTTATTTATATTAAGTACGTCAACATTCATATCTAATATGTAGAGACCATTGCTAAGTATGCCAAGATTATCAAGAGATTCCATCACGTGAAAAAGAACAACATTTATTCTCAAATGTAAATGAAAAACCATCAACATCTAATGCGGAAATAGAAATAATGCTCTTCGTAGAAGCGGAACAAAATAACAGATTATTAAGTTCTAGTACTAGCCCACTGGGCAATGAAAGAAAATAAACTCCTACGGCCGGTAGCAAAGAACACTTGCTCCATTTCCAACGCGTAGGTCCACCTCTCTCTTTCCTCAGATCTCTAGTTCTTCTTAGTGCCTGCATATTCGTACAAAATATGAGAACCACAACCATGATCTAATACCCAGTGGGTTAGACTTAGAAGAAGCAATATTGATCTCAATCATAAATATACACGAAGTCGAAGCATCGAGAATGCTTCTTCTTGGTACTCAAGAAGCCTTTGCGCTTTCTCCTCCAATGTCCGGTCTCACCGCAATGGAAGCAAGCATCCTTGGATTTGTCTTTCGCTATCTTAGGCGTTGGCTTAGGTGTAGCCTTCGCCTTCTTGGACTTCTTTTGAGCTTTTGCCTTGCCGCTTGCTCAAGTGACCAAAGCAACACTTGCTTTCCCTTCCCCACGGTGCCCTCGGCAGCCTTTTAACGTGTTCAATAACTCCGCATGAGAGCAATCTATCTTGTTCATGTGATAGTTCATCACGAATGCGAGAATGAATCGTAGAGAGCTGCGAATCAAGTCAATACTCAATTCTCTTTCCAATTTGTGGCCCGCTTCCCAAGCCTCTCTATGTACCCGATCATTTTAAGCACGTGTGACCCCACAAAGATCCCAGGATGCCATCTTACAACTAAACAGGGCTGCGAGACCTCGCACTCTCGGTCAAGCGAGGCCGAGAAGCATAAAGTTCCTTCAGTGGACCATGATAGAGTAGGCGTCCATAGACTCATCTTTGCTTTGCGATTCAGTGTCATAGAAGCAAGCATGATACATGTAGCATCAAGATCGCTGTCGAGCGATGCTTGTTGTACTTCTCGACAACATCTGCGGCCGAACCTCGGCTGGGCTTTCCGTAGGGGCCTCGCCCAAGACATAGCCAATCTTCTCGTGCCTCAAAACGATTTTGAGGTTTCTTTCCCAATCGAGAAAATTTGTCTCATCAAGCTTGTTTTCGATGATAAACGAAAGTTCAATTTGTTTGACATTTTCTACAACAATAAATAAAGATAGAATAAGTAAAGCTCATGTATAAAAACCCTAAATATGCATTTAATAAATCTATAAGGTTTTACTCCCACTAGCCAACTATTCCCTATTGGCTTTCAAGAAAATAATTCCTTTAGTGGGCAAGATCCCATCGAACTATTCCGACCCCCCAACTTTGGCTGATGGGCCGAAAATAATTAAACAGGTGGACAACGATTTGTCGATCGTATCTTATACGATTCTTGTTGTTTGACCAATCCAACTCTTTGACAATATTTCATCTTATGAAAATAGCCAAACCCTTGCCTCTAAAAATCCAAACGACCCGCTTTGGCTGGTGGCCGAGAGAATTCTTAGTCGAGTCTTAACCCCAATATTCATGAGATCTCTTTCGATCATATCTCAATAACGACGATATACCCGAGGTAGGTCAACCCCCGCTTTGGCTGGTGAGTTGGGTCCGAACAAGGGCTCTTCACCGTCGTTATAATATGGGGAGGCAATTCCGACTTGATTTTTGATGTGGGAATAATTTTAAATTAATTCACTTAATTAATTTGGTTTAATTATGGTCTCATCTACTATATGCATATTACTACGATATCATATAAAGTAATACATACACAACATTCCGCGCATAAAATAACCGGTATGATCATGGACTTTCCTAGGTGCGGTTTGAATACAAATCGATTTAAACCGCGGGTCACAAACTAAGGGTATCTGCAACCGCCAATAGGATCTCTATTGCTGTACGCCAATGGGTTCTTTATTTCTCCTTGGTCTTCAACTTCTTGCTCCATTCTTGTTACATAATAAATAATTACACCCGCCCACGGGGGAGCTCGAGAATGGGATAAATGCAAAAAGTAAACTAGGTCACGTTCTTCATAACGGCCTAGGACAATTTTTCAAAAACCAACATAAAGAAAACATTCCCATCTATCCTATTGGTCGAGTCCATGATCAATCGGGGTCCATATAATCACATTATATCTACACATCTAATCCATACAATTTTATCTTATGAAAAAGATTAAATTCTAATTTTAACTACTACTACTCATGCGTCTTTATTTTATCACGTCAAATAATTAAATAACTTTTAATTAATTATATGACTTAACCGAAAATTAAAATTAACATTTAATTTTAAATCGATTTCAATTTTAATTAAATTTGAACTATTCAAAATAAAATTAAAATTATAAAGTCTCCTATTTGTTTCCTTTCCAAAACTAAATTTAGCTTAGGCCTGCCCACTTTCCAAAATCAAAATTTTGGAAGTGCGCTGAAACTTTGCGCTATACCAAATCAAATATTTGGAAAGGCTCAGGCTTATTCCAAATCAAATATTTGGAAAGGCCAAATTATTTTAGTCTAGGCACACCACTTTCCAAAATCAAAATTTTGGAAGTGGCTTGAGCTAAGGCCTATTCCAAATCAAATATTTGGAAAGGCCAAATAGTTTTAGTTTAGGCTCAGCCACTTTCCAAAATCAAAATTTTGGAAGTGGCTAGGCCTGAGGCCTATTCCAAATCAAATATTTGAAAAGGGCTAGGCCTATTCCAAATCAAAATTTGGAAAAGGCCAACATGCCATATGGTTTCCCAAATGGTCCAAACTATTTGAACCATTGGTTGGCCATATGACACAACTAAACAAACGAGATATCTATGCACAATAAAATATCACAAAGCGAAAGGGTTGATCTCCCCATTGGAAGAGAGAGCCGACGGACGGCAACCCTAGGGTTACCGCGCCGCCCGCCGCCCGAGAGAGGCGCCGCGCCCGATCGGCCGACCCCCAAGAACCCTAATTTTTTTGTTTTAACGTTTAAATGATTTAAATCTTGCATCTATCGATTAAATACTACGCATTTAAATTATGCTTATTGCTTAATCTCAAGTCTGTCTCTCGATACCACTGTTAGAAATCACTAGTTTAACGCAGCGAATTTAAAATCGATTTCCTTTTAGATCGCTTCTTCGTTTAATGCAATAAACACGTTAAGTAGTTTGACGGTTATACCTTAGATGATCTACAAGATCGTCCGCTTTGACCGCCAACGGAGAGTAGTTCAATGCGCAAGCCGTCCACGCGTCCGGCCTCTATCGCTAATCCACACGAACCCCTCGCCGGAATCCTCCTTGATTGCTATCGGAAAAACTCCGGTCGCTAGATCGGACCTTTTCTTCCTCACAAACTCACTATGGAGAGCTCTCTATTTTACACAAAAATTATGAACTCTTGCAATTGTGATGTACAAAAGAGCTTGACACCCACTTCCTTTTTTGTAGAGGAGGTGGCGTCCCATCTCAAGTGTGGAGGAGAAGAAAACCTTTTTCTAATAAAATAAGGAAAATCAATTAGATTGATTTATCTCTTTAATTATAATTTATTTTGTCAATATCATATATTGATTATAATTATCCTATTACCATAAATCTATTTTTCCAAAATCAATTAATATCCTATATTAATATTATGGCAATATTTATTAATTAAAGTGCACAATCCAAGTGTATCTTATACACACAAAAGTGGCGCCCCATTAGTCAACTAATTGACTTCCGGAATATTCTTTAATTAATATAATTTATATATAATTAATATCTTGTATTTTATTTATTCATAATAAATAAACACCAACATATTAATTTACCACTATAACCTTTATAGTCTAGAGATAAACTTTCCTTATTTGGTTATCAACTATAACCGCATTTTAATCCGACTCGATGTTCATATGTGTGTGACCCGATAGGCTTCCGAATATGTTGGCCGTAGACACAAAGTGCATTTTACTAAAATGCCCTTCATACCTAACGATCACGGGATAGCGTCTAGCAACACACCGTGACCCCCAATCATCGGAAGAGTCAAAAGCAATGACTACTACCTTTCATGTGAAGCAGTTACCGTGTAACTTACAATCCTATCGCTGTACAATATCCATACGATCGTATCTCGAGTGTCAATACATTGACGATCGTATCTTATAATCTGGATATCATGCTCTCTCGAATAACACATTTACTCCCACTTTGCAAAGATTCTCGAGAGCGAGACATTCCTTATAAGAAGGCCATTTCGGATATTCGATCCCAATCATAGGATACGCGATTCCCGGACGACCAATCATGTATACTCCGCATGCTTCAATATCATACCCAATCACTACCGCATGATCGCCCCGTGGTTAGGAGAAATCTCAATAGTGTCAAAGCATGACAATCCACACCGTGATGCCATGAAGACTCCGGTCAAAAGGATAATTACACAACCGCCACATAGTGTGACACTTAAGGTAAGTGGGTCAGTCTAACGTACGCATTCTCTAATACACGTCCACGTACAGCCCAAGTGTCCCTACACTTCGATAGACGAGATCTATCCCTATCTTCTAAAAGATAGAAGACATCCAATACGTGCTAGTCTGATTATACTATCAATGTTCCATTTGATAATACATAAGACTAGAGACATTTAAGTACCAACCTTGTTATAGTGATTAGAGATCCCATCAACCATAATCACTATCATGGTTTCTCTATCACAGATTGATACTAGAATTAGTTACTATATATATATACAACAAATAACATGAAGACAAACAATATATAATAACATAAGTGCTTTTATTAATCATAATAAAGTTATTACATGAACTAAATAGACTGTAAATGACCCGACCCGGTCGGATCCGGTCCAACCCGATTGGGTTTAGGACACCTTTCCAACATCTAGGGCCTTTCTGAAATACTCAGAGGATAATCCTACAAAGATATCTATTAGTTTATCTTTGGGGATAAGATAGACGATAACTTAGTCTTTCATTCATTTCATAACAATTCTTATTGCAAGTTGATTTAACTACTTTCACAATTAAACACACATCGAAATGAGCTCTTGCCCTGTCATATGCGAATAGGATATTCGAGATATACCCTACCTTACTCAAATCATAAGGCGCTTCTTACATTGTATGTGAGCTTTTAGTCATCATAGTGGTATAGGACATACGTGGTATACCCTATCGCACTCAAATCATCGACCAGCTTCCGACACACCCAATAATTCTTCATATTTTTCAACTTTTCATTTGACAATAAGTTACGTGTTACTTATCACATTCAAACCTCAGATATTCACAGTATAACATACTTTGGATCTAAATACAAACTATCATAAATCTCAAGATATGTACGTAGCACTAAGCACATGACTTATAAGAAAACAAAAATCACTAATCCAAAAGAGGTATAACTTTATAAATTAGCTCATCATTCACTATGGCTCGTGAAAAAAAAATAGATCTCAGGTGAAACAACTAACTTATCAAACATATGATATATAGCATAAATGACTATAAAAGTAACGAACATCGAGTTGAATTGCCTACTCGGGACAAAACAAAAACAAAAATGTCGAAAAAGTTAGAAAATTCTAGCTCATTTTGCATAGAAACATAACGAATTAAGCAATTGATATAGGTACATATCAAATCATTCCCCTCCCCCACACTTAAAGATCAACATGTCCTCAGGTTGTGCAGAATTTAAGAAAAGATAAAAATACTTAGCTGATTTGGTAATGATATGAAGATAGGCTGAAGAAGAATAGATAATCGATCCGCGTTTCCGAGGCACGAGACGTCATAGGTATTCCTCTCTAGATTCACTTCCTGGTTAGCTTAACAAGAACAGCTAACAAAAATACCTGCACCACTTGAAAAACATGGCAGTATCTCGGGGACACGGGGGGAAATATAACAAGCAACAATAATGATATAAGCACATGGTATAATTGCTCAGATGGAAAAATCACCATACAGGGAAAACACAGGACACCTAAGCGTCTAAACACAACTGAACGGAAGTTTGATATAAGCACAAAAAGAAATAAAGCCACAGAAGCTTGTAGAATAATATAGACCACATGTGCAAACAGAAACATCAAACTCCAACTAATAATGATAGAGGATTATACATGGAAAAGAAGTCATAGAGATTTTTCAAATTAAGCCCATATAAAGATGGAAATTATACATGGAACATTACAAAACAATAGGGCTAGGTGCAACTACATGAAAAAGATATTACAATGCAATCTACATGATAAAGTGGTAGCGTACGGCAAGCCGACAGTAACTACCCTCAAGAAAAATAAAAGAAAATAGAAAAACAATGCAACTAGATGACATGCAACTAAATGATATGCAAAAATAAAAGAAAATAAAAGAAAGAAAACTAGCCCACTCATTTGCAACACGACATGTATATAATAAACGTCTACCAAATAAAGATAGTTCACGATAAACGACAGTACTATTCATTATATGCAGTGTAGACGCGCCTTAAGACTCATCAAAGGTGATAGCATTATGGAAAACCAACAGTTAGCTATACTAAACAGATATAACTCATAAGAAGACATGGTAGCATACGGAAAACCGACAGTAGCTACCCATATGAGTTACAAGAATAACAAGAAAGCACATAGGTCTCAAAGCTCACGATTCATCACAACGATATGTAGCATCACGAAACCGACATTAGCTACTAAACAACAATAAAACGATTATAGCATACGAGAACCGATAAGAACTATAACATGCATGGATGAATCATGACATCCTAGATGAGCGACAACAGAAACAAAGATAAGTCATATTAGAATCACATCTAGCTAGGTGAATTACTCAACATGGATTGCAATAGATGGAAAGAAAACCATAACGGTGAAAGAACAGGACATCTACGCATATACAAAGGCCACAGAGGCTCTTATTAAAGCATCCATGTCAATTAATGAAGCATGTATATAAAAATTAATCAATTATTTAACATGGATCAGTAGATGGAAAGATGTAAACATGCAAGTTCAGAACATCTACGTAAAAATAATTAGCCACAGAAGCTCGTATGAAAATATCCACGTCAAATAAAGCATTAAAAATCAAGTCAAGAAAAATTTGGAACCTGAACGTGCGTTCAACATACCAAACGGGCGTTCAAAACATATTCAGGGTGGACGGACGTTCACTTACTATGGGCGCCCGTCGTGCCTCGCAAAAAGCACACAGATTCGATCGATACGAAAAAACAAAGAAGAACCCTAAAATCATAACCTAATACCATATCATTAAAACAGAAACCCTAGTGTTTATTAAAAACGAAAACAAAACTATGAAACCTAAATTCACGTTTCATAAATTGAGTAAAAAAACTTTTCGCACATTCTTAACCCAACGGTCATCGAAACATGGCAAAAATAAAAACTCTCAATTTATTTAACGCTACTTTTATTGAAAACTACCTAAAAAGATATGGAAACAGAAACCTAAACCTAAACTACGAAAAATTTAAAACAAAAAAACAGAAAACACTAAAAATTGGAAAAAAACGTGTTGACATCTTCTGAGCCCAAAATGGAAGGGAAAACAGTGGATTTTGACCTCGAAAACGGCACTGAACGGCCGTAGGCGGTTCACCACGTCGTCGGCGTCGGAACGAGCTTTCCGAATTGGGGTCCTGCGTTCCAAACGGACACTCAAGCCGAAAGTTATGGCCAAAATACTAACAAGTGCTAAAACGATCCCTTTTATCCAAAGATTTGACCGCGAAAAACGTGGAGTCAGATGATTCAACCTCAGAACCCTACCTACGAAACCTACCTACGAAAAACAGAAACCTAGTACATTTATTTAATAAGCAAAAGAAAGACAAACCAAGATATCTACCTAAAACAAAAATAAAATAAAAAAGCGGTGATGAGACGGGCGAGAGGCGGCGTCAAGTTCTTGGACGGACGTCATTTGGAGAAAGAAACGAGACGGGCGTCCAAGTTCTTTGGGCGCTCTTACGCTGGGCAAAACACAACAGAGACGATCGATTTGGGCGGACGGACGTCCAATAGCTCAGACGCCCGTTTACGTTCAAACGAAAGCACATAAACGCTTAAACACGCAAATGGTCTAAACAAAACACGGAAACTAAACAAAACCCTAATTGGAACCTAACACAAACCTATGAAAAATTAATAATCACTAGATAACACAACCTACCTACGAAAAACAAAACAGAACAACTTTAGAAAAATTAATAATGAATCGGACAATCGCATCGATTCCCGGCAACGGCGCCAAAAACTTGTTTTTGGTTCCGTTGGCGAATAATCTCACCACTATACTACCTTAGAAAAATTAATAATGAATGGACAACCGCTTTGATTCCCGGCAACGGCGCCAAAAAAACTTGTCACGGATTTTATCTAACAAAACAAACAAGTAATAAAATTTATAAATCCGGTATTCCCAAGTGTGTAGGGATCGTAGTATAGCGATTAATACGAGTCGATCACGGGGAATCGAGGTATCTAGTTCATTAATTTTCCTAAGGTTGTTACCAATTATTTCTAAACCTAAAACTAAAACGAAAAGAAAAGCGGATGCGAGGATTGTCAGTCCAAAGCCAGGAAAACATCGTTAAGAACAAAAGTAAATAAAACTATAACTAGGAAAACAATAAAACTAACGAACATGATAATGACTAAAGCAAATCAACATAGAACAAACATGATCCACCATCCCGCAACCCTTAATTCTTCCTAGATTATCTTATGATGATTCAATCAAAGTTGTGGTTCACCTAATCAAAGGTATGAATTCCTACTTCCGTAAGTAATCCGTCTATCAATCTCATCATCTTCCGATCTATAGAGATTAACGCTCTCAAAACAAGGTGCAAGATTTATTAGATCTAACAACCTAGAAATCTAACCTATCAACTTCCGTTATGTCAAGGTTAAAAGTCTAATCTTTCCTATGGTGATCTAAGGTTTACACCGATTTCCATCATACGGTAAACATCAAATAGCAATACATCTTCCGATATCGATTGCATAAACAAATAAACAAAGGAAAGATACAAACTCTAAATAAAATCACTCACAAGATTATCCAAGAGAGAAATCAAAACGTCTTTGAAAAGTAACCATGGATGCTCCAGTTTCACGGCTTGAAGGCCATCGGCATGGGCGAACAAGAACATAAAAACAAGCGAAAATAAAACCTAATCTAACATACCACCCCAGCCTCCCAAAAGAAATTTGGGCGCTAAAACTCCTCTCTAATGTTTGTGTGTCAAGAGGATCGAAATATATATCCATTAGGGTAGAAATCGCGGCTGTATTTATAGACTTTTGAGGCGGCTGCGCAATGGCGGTGGGCGGACGCTCGTCCGAAGCTTGGGCGCCCGTCCGAAGTTCTTGGAGCGGAAGTGGGCGCCCGATCGACTTGGCCTGGAACTCTACGATCGATTTTTCACTCAACGCTTTCGTTTAGAAGGTTGGGCGCTTCGTCCACCGAATAATCTTGAGACTCGAATTGAATTCATTCCGGACGTCGGTTCAACGTTACGGGCGCCCGTCCAAATGGATCAACACACGCGATTCTTCATCTCATCCTCAATCCATTTCATCTCTATCTTTTCTCCTCTTCATTAATCATCAAATAATTCGAACTTTATCACCTTTCTTCATATAAATCTTCAATTAAACATTATCCAATCCTCCATTGAGCCGCATTATGGTGTATCTACAATCATAAAAAACATGCAGAGTGTAACCATATCCAAATAATCATAAATTCATCAATAAAACGCATAAATTAACTAATTTTGCGAATCAACCATTAAAAACCTCACTTGCTTAATATTTCAATATAAAGCTCGATTTCTATGAAAATAATACGAATATGGGGGAAATTATTATAAAATATATCGTTAAAAAACGTATAAAATCACCCTTAACAGTTATACACAAGAGGGGGACTCTAGGTTTCGTACCTTGAATATCCTTCGAAACTGAAATTTTGAATGCTTGAGGAAACTGAAATTTGATAAAAACAATGCCCGTGGAAACTGAAATTTGATAGAACAATCCTGAAAATTCGTTGCAATCCTTCCACCAAAAATAAATTTGCTATGGAGAAGAAATGGAACTATGAGGAAGAAGGAGCGTCTCGCTCAATTCAAAGCCTTCTGACAGGTTTAAAGCCGTACTCATTTTCTATTTTAAAACTGGGCGGGGTCTCCCGTCTTTTCGGGCGGGGCCTCCCACCATGGGTGAAACTTGGAAGAAATTTGGGAGGTGTCGAAGGCGGGGAAGGGCGGGATCTCTCACCACTGGCGAAACATGGGCGATAAATGGGAGATTTCTCCTATTTTTGGGCGATTTCGCCTACTATTAGGCAGGGGGATAGCAATGGTTTTTGAATTTAGAAGGGTGTAATTTTCGTTTTTATTTAAAAAAAAGGGTAAAAAACGAATTTCCCCTATATTATTTATGGTAAAGGTGGAAAATAAAATTACAGGTCTAGTGCTGCGGCTAAGTCCAACGTTAATGAACAATGAAGCTAAACTTGACAAGAATATTCCACGTCCAATTGCTCAAAACTCGACATCAATCGACAATTAACATCAATTCCCATCATCATCACTATACAAAGCAACCATCATGAAAATAAAAAAAAATAACTTGAAAATTATAATTTCACCACAAAATGATCACAACAACGAGTGATGTGCTCGAATTAAAGGCTTATAAATGCAGAAGTTATAAGATACCTTGCTCGAGTCAAAGCCACGTTTGTTCTTTGATGATTCGAAAGGAATCCAACGGTTCCGACTCCATTACATCGTCATATGGAAATGATGATTATATCTTCTTCAAAGCATTTGAAATCCATCAACGAGCGAACGTCCACGGAAAAATCACTATTTTCATCGGTGTTATATTTCCCACTTATCTTTTCTTGAATTGCGTAAACTTGATCCTTGTAAGGTGATATTAAGGGCGGAGCCAGGAATTTTTCATCGGATGGGTTGAGATTTTTTTTTTCATATAATTTTCTGAAAAAGAAAATTTTATTTATACACTTTATGATGTATTATTTTTTTACTCTCGCGCCACAATACAAACGTTAACTCTAATGTCAATTCAGTGGATCTGACTTTACTCACTAGTAACTAGACCTGGCCGGTTCCGGCTCAAAATCCGGGTCGGACCCGGCGGTTCCCGGGTCTAAACCGGCGGGTCCACGGTTCTGCCAGGTCCACGGGTCCACGAGTCCAGAAACCGGCGGTTCCACGGTTCCTACCCGGTTCTAGGTTTCACCGGAACCGGCGGTTCACGGAACCGGACGAAAAACCGTCACGGAACCGGCGCTCAAAAGTCATTTTTTCTCTCAAAGTATAATATACCGAACATCATTTTGGGGAAATTTCTTCTTTTTTTGTTTTGTTTTGGTGAGTGGGCGGTATTGTTGGTAAACGAACAGAATCGTTTACGAATAAACTTGTGTTTGACTCGCTAGGCTTTGTGATTGATTCGTTTGTTTTGTTTAACAGACCCAATTTGAATAAGATAATAAACTTGTTTTCTAAACGAACACACACGAATTTACACGCGAACGTTCTATTATGTTAGCGAACATATTTATATAAATAAATCAATGTAAAACACAACTCTAACACATCAGATGATAAATAATCTATTAATCTAATAGATATTCTAGAGTAATTTTATAGAATATTTATGGACCTCTCCTAATTCTTTTGGTACTATGATGTTTGAATATTGTTTTGTACTACTTTGATAGTTATGCATTTTGACTTGAATTTTTATACCTTAACGAGTCAAACTCGAGCTGAAAGACAAAAATACGTCTAGCAAGCCAATCTTGAACATAAGCTTGAATAATTTTTCTGTATAAATGAGCCAAGTTTAAACATAATTTTTTGTTCGTTCATTTAAGAAACCTTCGCAAACAATCACGTGATCTTGACAAACCAAACTTAAATATTTTTTTTATTCGTTTATTAAACAAACGACTACAAACAAACTCGTGACTTAAATGAACATAAGCCTAAACAACATGTATTCGGCTCGGATCGGTACGTTAACAACTCCAGCCGTGTTTGTTGAAAAAAAGAAGGAAGGGAGAATATATCTTCCATTAAGACATTTCACCCTTTGTTAATAACTACTGGTAAAATGCACGTGTGTCCGCACGTGTTCTAGTGAAATAAAACTTTAAAATATGAAAAATAACAATATTAATTAATACATAATTTATTAAGTATTTCTTCCTAATAAAATATAAATATACTATTAATGATAATTATACAAAATTATCTTCTTCTTTTTTGTTAGTATTTTGAATTTATAAATGCACGTACTTGATACATTTATCATCATTTTAAAGATAATAAGCATTCCGAATTTACGAATATATGTATCTAGTATATATCAAGAATATGTTCTTCATATTTTTCTAGTAAACCTGTAGACATTTACAATATTTTTAAGCAATTTTTGCAAAGTTCTTACTCTAAACATAAACGACTTATTTTGATTAAGTGCATGTAAAAAGTATAGCATGTGTGTTTCATTTACATATTATTTTATATGCTTATTATATCTTGCCAATGATTATAATTTAATAATTGTAAAGTAACTCTTATAAACAAAGTAACATTTGAGATAATGATCTGTATACTAAAAAAATTGATGAAGGAATCTAAGTTTCAATTCAATCAGTATGACAGGAAGAATGGTGAAACCATATCATTTTTTCGTAGGTTGTAAAATGTTAAACATATACAATAATCATTTTAACTATCATTTCATTGTTTTCTAAATTATATTTTTAGTGTTCTCATTTAACAGATTAAATTGCCAAACAATGCATACCAATCCAACATGTCTCCGTGCATAATGAATGCGTTCATATTTGGCGGATGGATTATGCAGCCTGGAATTACTCTATCTTCAATCTTATTTGTCATACCATCTTTGGATTAGATATGATCAACTCATCTTATTTCTTATCCTTCTCAAAATATCATCTCGTTTATCACTCAGACAAAGAATTCTTCGTGAGGCATGTACTACCCTATATGAGGCATATGCAAATCCCTCCCATGGATGAATCAAATAAATTAAACAGTATCTCAAATCTATGCAAAAATGAACTTAAACAGTCTATAATTATCTTCATGTTGTGAAAACTAAAGCTGATGAATTAGTCTACGGATCCAGATGATCTTGTGAAACTTATTTCAGACATTTTGAGAGATGACTATAAAGAGTTGGCTAGGGTGGTTCAAGAAAGTGACACCCCCATTGATTTTGAAGAGATCCATGAAAAACTACTTAATTATGAGACTCATCTGCAGACTTGCAGCCAGTCACTTTTGCTAGTCTTGCTACAGCTCATTCAACCGTATGACATCCCTCTCAGAGTGCTGGTTCATTTTCATATCTTACTATTCTTAATTCTTGAAAACAGACACACAAAATCCTTTCTCGCATCAGATAGGCCCGATTTTTTTTTTTGCTAAAAAACCTTACTTGGGTATTTTCAATGTGAAAATTGCAAGGACATTGAGAAATGGTGCAATACTTACTGTGTTCAATCTCTCACAACTTTTTTCATTTGGTCCATCCTTCAACATTGCATCCTCTTAGCACTTTGGATGCTCCATAATTTGGCATTACACACGCCTTATTCTCGAAAATGAAGACATCATGGTTGGTGATGGAAATAATCTTTCCATCACACTCATAGGTTTTATTTTCTCTTCTCCTTCGAAATATTTTACATTGACTGATGCTTGCTGGTGTCTGAAATCGTCCGGGTTACAATTGAGTTGATATACGGGTAAATAGACTTTTGAGTGATGATCCAAATAATTTTTTGAGTGGATTTGAGGGTCGTCCTGCAAAACGCAAAAAAGCGTGATGGGTGCTGGAGCTTTCTCTAGGGGGACACTCTCACGCTCAAGGCAATATTTGAACAGAGGACTTTTCGTTAAGACGGTAAACGAGAATGTATATCAAGCGTGTTATGAGAATACCTTGTAATTGGGGATGATGATCATTTATATACCTCTCCCTAAGCTTGGGAGGGAGTAGATTATGATGCATTGAAGTCGTGGTAAAAGGAGTTTACAACATATTGAAGTAATGAAGCATGTTTTGGAGCAATTATGGCTCAAGCTATAATGGAACGTATATTTTAGAGCCATCACTATAGCAGTTACTATCATGGAGTAATGTATGTGTGAAATCCGGAACGATCATTAAAAAGGATGTAACCGTTGCTTGAGGTCAAGGATGACATGTATTGTATTGAGCATAAATGACCTAGGTGACCTACACAACGTCGGCAATAAGAGAATGTAGGCGCCTTGTATCTTACCAGTTATGAAGGACAGAAGGCGACATTCACCATGTCGGACAGAGGACGACATGCATCATATCCGTTGAAGATATAAGGGAGGCATGCGATGTACTAAAGATGGTCCTTGCTGGGTGAGACCCGATATCGAGTTGAGCCCATGTCGGCCCAAATGTTAACATGAACTTTATCACTCTATGTGATCTGAGGATTACCACATGTAGGGTGACTGATCTCACTCATTTCAATGTTCGTAGTGTTTCTAGCATGTCTCGTAATTTTTTATCTATCCCTTAGCTTTGTCAATCCCATAATGTTACTTTCGAATTTTACCCTCTATATTTCTTTGAGGGATCTTAAAACCACTACTCCTTGCTACCCCCATTTTCAAGATAATCTTTGTCAAATTGATCTAAGTGTTGCCACCACGACTGTTTATTCCCATTGTTTTTCTTGTTTAGAGAATAAAAGTCACAAACTTTCTTTTGCTACTTCAATTTTATGTTATTCCCCTAGAGATTAATTTCACCGATGTTTGGACATCCCTGATTGTGTCTTGTGATGGTTTCAAATATTACATAATTTTACCAACTATACATGGTTCTGTCCATGGATTCGTACATATGATCTGATTGGTGTTTTTATGCATTTTAAGGCTCCTGTTCAAAAATTCTTTGATACTACGATTAAAATTATATTGATACCGAGGGTGAATACATATCCTTTGAAAAATTATTTGGCACAAGAAGGTATAATTAATCAAACCACACACATGAACACAACTTCTTTTAGAGACTTCATTTTATCTTTAGGGGTTTATTATTTACACCCCACTTAATCTACCCATACACCACTATACACACTACACCACACCAAATAATCCAAATCTACTTTTGCACCACACTTAAATTGCAACATTTTTATTTATTTATTACACCACATACGTAATTACAATTTTGCCATACCTATATACATACCCCATTTTTATACTATTTCCACTCCAAAAATCCTTTATACTACTATAATATAGAATGTCAAATATGTTCTTCCCTCATGGCCTTCGAGAAAAAAAAAACCGTCTTCCCCATGGCTCTCGACCTCCACTCTGCAACCATCCCCTCCGGTATCCCCACTATCCTTCCTCACCCTATTTCGGCTCCCTCCTAATACCTCCCCAAACATTGTTCGACGATAATCTCCATAAGAAAACACCACCAACTCCCCAATCTTACTTCCATGATCCAACCCACCTTAGTTCGTTTGTGTCTCCCCCTTTCCTCCTGCAATTCCAATATTTCCCCTTCAAATCTCCACAGCCATGAGTGATCAAAAAACTTGTAAAGAAGAAAAGCTAATCTTGCTTGATTGTTTAGGGACCGAAATACCCAAAATATGATTTTTTTTTGCAGGCATAATTGATGACATTTTACATTTATTTTCCTGGGTTTGATTTGTTCATAGTGCCGACTACGGGATAATACTGCGATGTTGATTGTTCTCCTCCCGTGTTTGATTTGTTTTAAAAAAACATTTAGGTGTTATTATAATTTTGAAAAACTTGGCAGTAGTAAAATTTCTTTGGAAAAAGTGTTTTTTTTTTTAAAACTTCATATTAGACATGGGGTGTAAAGGTAGAATGTGGGACCCGAAACATAATTGCCGTGGCGTATCATTAGGTTTTTTATTTTTACAATATGTGGGGTGTATGAGTAGAATTGCTGGGGTGTAAATAAATGGCCCCTTATCTTTATTACCACACCTTGATGATAGATTTAACATTAAATAGACAATTGATTTTTTTAAATAATTTAATAATTATTTAATTCTTGTTTTTCAAAAAAAAAATTTACTTAATTATTATATTCAGTATTTAAGTAAATTAAAGTGTTGATTGAATTTTTTAAATAATGTTTTAACGTGTTTTTTTATTATTAATCATTCAATTTATGGTTAGTTTTATAATTGATTGGATAGAAATATATGGAATTTAATTGTTTAAAAAATACATATCATCATCCAATCATTAATTAAAAATATAAAAACCAAATTAAAAATTATTATTGATTAAGATCCTAAAAAAACACGTTAATTTTTATTTTGACAAGCCAAACACGTTAAAGGTCTTCAATATTTAACATGTTTTTTATTTAATAATAATTCCTTTATTTCTATTAAAAAATAATCATTCCTTTTATGGTTAGGTTTATAATTGATTGGATAGATATATATATGGAATTTAATTAATGCTTGTAATTGATTAGATGTATATATGAAATACTAAATTAAATTTATAACAAATTTCAAGGGGTGAAACACTTAACGGGGGGAAACACACCGGCTCTTTTATAATGACTAGTAAAATGCACGTGCAGATGCACGTGTTTTAATTTAGTGAAATGATACCTTTGAAAACAATATTAATTAATATATAATTTATTAAGTATTTATTCCTCGTAAAATATATATAATTATACAAAATAATCTTAGTTTTTTTGTTAGCATTTTGAATTTATAACTTCATGTACTCGATACATTTAACACCCTTCTAAAGATAATAAGCATTCTAAATTTGCAAATCTGTGTATTTAATACATATTAAGAACATGTTCTTCATAATTATCTAGTAAACATGTGAACATTTACAAAAAAAAGTAAGCAACTTTTATGATGTTCTTACTCTAAACAATTCATTTTGATAAGTGCATTCAAAAATTATAGAATGTGGGTTTCATGTGCATATAATTTGATACGTTTATAATATCATAGATATGAATATACTTTAGTAATTGTAAAGTAACACTTATTAAACAAAGTAATATTTGAGATAATTATCAAGTATATTTTAAACATTTGATATATAAATCTAAGATTCAATTTTAATTATGATAGAAAGAATTGTGGCTGTAGAATTTTATTGTCGGTTGTAAATGGTTAGACATATATTTTAGTCATTATAACTATCATTCAGTTATTTTATAAGTTATATTTTCATCGTTCCTATTTAATTGTGAAGTTGCCAAAACCATGTATGCCAGTCCAACATATCTCTCCGCATAATAAATGCGTTCTATTTAATAGATGGATTATACAACTGGAATTACTCTTTGTCCCCAATTTTACATTATCATACTATCTTTGGATTAGACATGATCAACTCATCTTAAGTGCCCTTATTTCTTTTCTTTCTCAAAATATCATCTCGTAAATCACTCAGGAAACGACTTCTCGTGAGGCAAGGAATACTTTATATGATACATATGCAAAGCCATCTCTGTGGCCGAATCAATCAAATTAAATAGTACCTCAAATCTATGCAAAAAGAAGTTCTCAAGCAATCTCTAATTATCTTCATGTTATGAAAACTAAAGCTGATAAATTAGTCGATTTTAATCAGTTAGTAACTACCTTGAGTAAGCGTCTTTGCAAGGTTTAAGGTTTTACTGTTCATAGACTCTATCGAAAGGACGCAAAGCAAGATAACTCCCTTCCCGATTTCAAGGATCTTATAACACACCTTTTTCTCAATGCTACAAGATATATAACGATTGGTCATCGACCCGAGCGTGTTCGCGAAATTCCCGACCCTACCTTCAAGCACCGTGTGCTAAATGCTTATATTTATGGAA
Source organism: Gentiana macrophylla (assembly GCA_026214975.1). Taxonomy (NCBI): domain Eukaryota; kingdom Viridiplantae; phylum Streptophyta; class Magnoliopsida; order Gentianales; family Gentianaceae; genus Gentiana; species Gentiana macrophylla. The sequence continues at coordinate 27,735,627 of CM047817.1, read as the reverse complement.
GTGGGGTGAACCGAATCCACACATTATCCGTAAATTCCAAAGCATATTCTAGGTAGACTTCTTGGTCTTACATTTCAATGTAAACCGTTATTTAAACTTCAATATCTTTATTGAGTTAAGCGATGTATTGTAGCACATCTAAAAAACTATATAAGGCAATTTAAAGGTTTCTTACTTAGTGAAAACATTTCACTATGAGGCGAGCCGAGCATCATCCACAGGACTATGTGATGGCCCATTTACAGAGTATAGAATACTCTATCTCTCATGAAAGCAGAGAAACCTCAAAATATTTTGGATAAACTTACCGGAGTGTTTGAATAGTTATCGACACAAGAAGTCACTACTCGGAAGCTCCTACTAGCTCAGTATCTTTCATCGGACCCGAAGGTCGTCATGAACAAGCTATGTTACTTCTTTATATCCATTATCCTTTCCCGATTGAAAGGAAACTTAGTCATTGAACCTTTGAGACAATATAACCAGGTGGGAGAAAGGAATCACCCCAGAGCCGTCTTGAGTCTTGTCTTTTAGGGACTATGCACTAACTATGGAATATGAAGAAGCGTTTATCTAAATATAGAAACCAATTGCTTTTAACAGATTCTTAAGATGTATTTTATATACATATTTCAAGCAGTCTAAGTGGTTTTGACTTTATCAAACAAAAGTCCGAGTCTTGGATTAAATTACTACAAATGGTATATTCACTTTACATCGACAAACAAATTATCGAATAGAAGGTAAATCCATTCGTTCCAACGAGTCTTAAACGGAAAATAAATTTTCCGCGATATCCAAGAGATTGAACCGAGATTCATTTCCTTATATCACTCCCACTATTCTAGCTAAAATTAAGCGCCCGTTGTTTACTCTTTTAATCGTTAAATGCACTTTGCTACCTTGTTCTTCCAAAGAACTTAGCTCGAGAAAATCACCAAGGATTCATTGGTTGGTGATCCAAAATCACTTTCCTTATCCTATGATTTTCGCTAATTAATTTTCGGTTCGACCTTAAAGTTTTCTTAGTTTAGGTGACTAACACTTTTAGACATATTCTCCCATTCTTGACTTTCCGTGAATGGCAATGATCTTGAACCAATGTCGTTCGTTTGAGTAGACACTACTCTTGAACCGTGGGATGTCTATTTAGAGTGTTACTCGTCGAGACTTCTCGGATTTTCTAATATACCGGAAAAACAACAAATCATAACATTAAAGCTCCCACTAGTTTATCGGTTCCAAATACCGTCTAACGAGCAATGCTTTATTTTTATGAATTTCCGATTTTTCGATTAGAAAATCTTTCGTACATAGTTCTATTGTTTCCAGAAAAACAACAAATCATAGAAACTCCCACTAGTTCATCGATTCCAAATATCGTCTAACTAGCAACATTTCATGACTTTCCGGTTTTCAATTAGAACGATTACGTGTGTAGTCAGTTACACTTTTCTAATGTTCTAGAAAAACAACAAATCATAAAGCTCCCACTAGTTCATCGATTCCAAATATCGTCCAACTAGTAACACTTCATGATTTTCCAATTTTCAATTAGAAAATTACTCGTGTAATTACTACACATTCAAAATTCACTAAAATTTCAAAGTCGAGATCACCTTTGGTCAAACTAAGTTTGTCTTCCGTTTGACACGAATGACACTAGTGACATACCTATATGTCACTCTGGTTTTAAAAGGCTTAAGAGAAAATATCTCTTTGAAAAATAATTTCATTATCGATTAACTAGTTCAACGTCCTAGTTGCTTTCCACTTTTAACGAAGTCAATACTAGTCAATTATAAATTTTAAGCAATTTAGTAAGGGATAATCTTTGTAAATAAAATGACATATATTAATTCAAGTTTAACACTACTATATTTATTTTAGGAATTGTAAACTAAAATTAAGTCTACTCTACCATTCCAAGGTTTTAACCATCTCGATTGCGCCTTAGGGTAGGTCAAAGAGATGACGGTTAAATCGAGACAATCTCATCAATGAATAACTTGTGAGAATCGAACATCCCACGAGAATCGAACATCCCTTTATTCATTGACTACCTTCCTTTTTTAGCCTAGATATTATCAAGAAAATACCCATGATGAGTGTGACCTACTATATCGGATCTCTTAGGTGCGCCCGAGTATGCCGTCTTAGGATAGGTCGGTGACCCGACGAGTACCAATCCTATCCTTTCTGAGACCAAGCCATGAATGTTGATAGGGGCAAACACCATCCTTAGGGGGCGAAATCAAAGCGCCTCGGCGTCACCCTTCTCTCACTTACTTGTATCTATAGTAGAGGCCGTGGGGTTGGTTGTCGCCTCCCCGCTCCCACTCAATAATTTGTAAGTGGTTGTGGGTTAACTAACCACGTCTTTTGATGTTAACATAAAAGCACATCAAATCAAGGATTTCGAATGGTGTCGGTAACGTAGGCAAGCCTACCCGTCCTATTCGTTGGAACATATGTGACGATCGGACGAAAGTCGGGTCAAGACGGCCCCATTGAGATAAGAAGGAATCACCCTCTCGCTCTCCGGTGTAGCTTAGTCTTGCCGGACCCCGTGCATACATCACACTAGGAGGGTTAAGTCGGTCGGCGAAGCTCGCTTGACCACCCAACCTATAGGCGAACCGTTTTTATCCAAGATTTATTGTTCTTTGACCATCATTCAATCTCGTAGACTCTACGAATCGAAAACGTGATCTCGTTTGGGCTTTAAGGCGGTTCACCGAGAACACACACCGAAAGGCCTAACGATTTCATAACCCGTCCTCGGATCTTTAATTAGTTACTAAATTAATTAATTACCACGTATTAATTAAATTTCAACTAATTACACGAGTTTGTATACATGCCTATTTTAATTACCAAAATTAAAATTCTACATGTATGCATGGAGTGGATTTATGATATGATGCATGTCATGGCAATTCCGATTTTATATCTATTTTATGATCAAACACATAAAAAATAAAGTGCGGAAAATTTAAACACCGAGATGGATCGTTGGCACTTTTTGATCTAACCTATTAGAAAATAAATAACCAAAACCCTAACTAGGGTTTACTACTATCTAACTAAATCTGCAGCTGTTCGAACTCTTCGATGATCGGGAAACCAAACGAACTCGGATCGGGACGAAACTTTCCAGATCTTATCTTCACTCCCTGAACTTCAATATGGACGGTTGGATCGGTGCTTTGAGTTACCAATTTTCTCTAGTAAACCGCCAAACTTGCTGCTGAATCTGACTTTGACTGCACTGCATCAAGGACTTCCTGAGGCAGATCGGGAATCGAGATGAATCCCGATCGACCTGAAATTTTTATGGTACGTCCAAAACTCAAATTTTGATCAATCTGAACGGTCGGATTTGCTTTTCAACGGTCCAAACTCTCCCAGAAAATCGAGGAAGTCACAGATAGTGTTTCTGTGAATCCTGCGTTTTTCTGTTACAGCAGCCTCTTCGCAGCATCAAACGGATATCGAAACGGACTCTGATCGACGCCAAAATTTGTGGAGTTGATCATCATCTTCTAATCTTGATTCTGACCGGAGGGATCTTCGTTTCAACGGTTCGATCAACGGGAAAAGGAAAAATACTAAACAGCTACTAAACAGATCTATTTTCTGGAAATTAAAATTGCAATAAAAAAAACAATTACATAATTTCCTATACTCATATTGACGAATTTTCATCGTTTATATGAGTTTCTGATAGATCTAACAGTAAACAGTGCCAACCCCAATCCATCTCTTCAACCACGACATTCATAAGCATAAAAATAATCATGCATGCGCCCCATTTAAAAATTGGGACAAAAATCTACATGTTTTACCACTCCTGAGATCTAATATTTTATACGTATAAATATAGATCCCCATGGCGCATCGATACCATCATAGTAATACCATCCGCATGTGAAACGATTTATGGATCTAGATCTATAAACTACACGTAATAAAATAACTAGATCTATATCTACAAGGGGTTGTAGAACATACCTCTTGGATCTCAAAATCCAAGTTGAAGAACCGCAATAGGATGAACGAAGGAAAGCGTGAAGAGCACCACGATCTTCCGTCACGTGTGATCCAAGCAACTCCCGGTGGAAGGAAATTCTCAATTCGAACCTCTTCCGATATCTACTGGAAAAATCTCCAAGATTTTCCCCTTATTCTCCCTTGGCGAAATTTTCCTTCTCCTCTCTAAGAGGTAGAAGTCGAAAATTGTAGTGTGTTATTTGGCATGGGAGAACTCTCTTTATATAGGAGAGTAAAACTTAAGCCCCAAGGATTTTATTTATCAAACAAAATAAATCCTTTTAATAAAAGATAATTCCATAATATTCTAGAACAAATCTAGAATAATATTTATCTTTATTATTTACCATAAATATTTATCCAATAAATATTTTATCGCATATGTCTTATTAATACACAAAAGCTAACTAATTCTTGTTACCAAAAATATGCATGTGGCGTGAATTGTATCTTTAATTGACCTAGTCAATTAATTTTTGTCATACACACTAATTTGCCAATTATTATGGAAAATATATTTTCCACTTATTTTAATTATTTAGTTCCAACTAATTAAATAGTCACTAAACAATTAATTCACATATCGTTTTAATAAAGTCCAATAAGAACTAAATTAATATTATCGAGATTCGACGTCCGAGAATAGCTATCTATATATTAGGAGAAGCACGTCGGGGCAATGGACTAATAATCAATGACTCCGATAAATCAAATAAATAATTATCTTACGAATGTAATAATTATATTCGATAAATCAATCACAGGAATATGCCACCATAATCCCGTGATCGCACTCCTCCGATTATGAGATTATATTTATCTCCTCACGAGAATAATAATAAGCGTCCATTGATATAATCATTACATATGGATTAATCCTCCATAGATCTGCTCATTCTAAATCGGGAAGTTACCGTTAACCCTTTTAGAACCTCTTATCATTATTTACCATTAACCCCTAGTGATCAATTAATTCATACAACTCACCGGTGATCAATCGATGTGATATGAACTCGCGCGATCGATCGATTTCTAGGATTAACAAATAAGGAGAATCGTCTATCTACTTCCATAAATGGAAGGAATGGATTCCGTATCGTGATAACACGGACTACTCACTCAATCCATTACAATGCCAAGATGGGGTAATTCGGACCACGACTCGGTGTAATCCTTAACCGTCAAGTCAAACTTCATGCGATTCAAGCGGTTGATCGTGATCACCTCAGGATTAAGATATATCCATAAATATGATCATCCATTGATTCGATAAGACTTCTCGATTACGGAATTATATCGTGAACTCTAATCAAATCGGTCCAGCCCTATATGATATATCTATCATATATAAATGCCCCACCAGGTTCTCTTAACCGAAAGTCCGGATAAGACAATCACACCTATTGTGTTCTGGGCGCATTAATAGCACGTTAAAGGAGAGACCCGATACTCTCGATTAACTTCACTACGGGCTAATTGTATTTTAAGTACATCTTCACTAACTCAATCCTCCCGTGTATATACCATACACTGAGTTAAGTGATTACATAAACGATATACTTAGGGTTTTCTGTAGTGTAAATACTATTGTCACATCGGTGAATATGAGAATAATAAATATGAATAATAACATCATTTCATTTATTAAATAAAACAATTACAAAAATTGTCTTTCGGGCATCACACCTAACACTGTCATCTTCTCTATGGCTTCTTGGTAGTGGTGTCATGCATCATGTTACCACTGATCTCAAATATTTGGCATTACGCATGCCTTATTCTGGCAATGAAGGCATCACACACATAGGTTTTATTTTTCTCTCTACTCCTTTAAAATAGTTTATGTTTGACGATGTATGAAATCCTCTGGGTTACAATTGAGTTGATATTCGGGTAAATGTACCTCTAGGTGATGATCCAAATAACTTTTGTAATCGAGGATGATGATACTTTATATAACACTCCTTCATAAGGGGGTGAATTATGATGCAATGAAGTCATGGTTAAGGGAGTTTACCATGTATTGATGTAATGAAGCCTGCTATGGAGCAGTTAGAGCTCAGGCTATAACGGAACGTGAAATTTCAAAGCCATCACCATATCCGTTACTATTGTGGAGTAATGTCTGCGTGAAGTCCGGAACTCTCATTGAAGATAATGTAACCGTTGTTTGAGGTTGAGGATGATTGTATTGTATTGATCATAAATTACCTGGGTGACTTGCACGACATCGGTAATAAGGGACCGTAGACGTCTTACATCTTGCCGATTAAGAGGGACAGAATGTGACATATGTCATGTCAAACATAGGATGACCTACAGCATATTGGATGATGATATAATGATGGAGCTTGCTGGTTAATGCCCGATATCGATCTGAGCTCATGCCGTCCCATATATTGATATGTCATTTATCACTCTATGTGAGGCATGATGAGTGTTGCGTGTACAGTGAACTGCTGAACTCGTCTTATTTCTTCTCCTTCTCAAAATATCATTCCGTTTATCACTCAGGCAAAGAATTTTTTGTGAGGCATGTACTACTTTATATGATACATATGCAAACCCCTCCCGTAGACAAATCAAACAGTACCTCAAATCTATGCAAAAAAAAAGTACTTAAATAGTCTCTATTTATCTTCATGTTGTGAAAATTTAAAGCTGATGAATTAGTCCACGGATCCAGATGATCTTGTGAAACTCATTTAGGACAATTTGAGAGATGACTATAAAAAGTTGGCTAAGGTTGTTCAATCATGTGACACCCCATTGATTTTGAAGAGCTTCATGAAAAGCTACTTAATTATGATATTCTTCAATAAAAATTGCGACCCGATCGCTTTTCTTTGGTCTTCTTATAGCTCATTCGGCCGTATGACATCCCTCTCTCGAGTCTTGGTTCATTTTCACATCTTAATATTCCTAATTCTTGAAACAGACACAAAATACTTTCTCACATGCAATATGCCCATTTTTCCCTAAAAACCTTACTTGGGTATTTTCGATTGTGAAAATTGCAAGAACGAAAGAGAAATTGTGCAATTGTTACCGAGTTCAACCTCTTACAACCTTTTCTCATTCGGTCCAACCATTCAACATTAAGTCCCTCTTATGCCCCATTTGGATGCTCCGTAATTTTGGCATTACACACGCCTTATTACGACAATGAAGACATCATGGTTGGTGATGGAAATAATCTTTCCATCACACACATAGGATCTATTTTCTCTACTCCTTCAAATATTTTACATTGAATGATGCTTGACGATGTCTGAAATCGTCTGGGTTACAATTGAGTTGATATACGGGTAAATAGACATCTGAGTGATGATCCAAATAATTTTTTCGAGTGGATTCAAGAGTGGACCTACAAATTAGAGCTTTTCCGGGGGACACTCTCACGCTCAGAAATATTTGAATAGAGGAATTTATTAAGGCGATGGCGAGAATGTATATCAAGTGTATTATGCGCGTGCACTTGTAATTGGGGATGATGACCACTTATATAAATCTAACTAAGCTTGTCAGGGAGTAGATTATGATGCATTGAAGTCATGGTCAAAGGAGTTTACCACATATTCATGTAATGGAGCATGTAATGGAGCATGTTATGGAGCCGTTATGGCTCAAGCTATAACGGAACGTATATTTTAGAGGCATCACTATAGCAGTTACTATCAAGAAGTAATGTCTGTGTGAACTCCGGAACGATCATTGAAGAGAATGTAACCGTTGCTTGAGGTCGAGGATGACATGTATTGTATTGAACATAAATGACTGAACTAACCTACACAACGTCACTAATAAGAGAATGTAGGTGTCTTGTATCTTACCGGCTATGAGGGTCAGAAGGCAACATGCACCATGTCAGACAAAGGACGACATGCGTCATATTGGTTGAAGATATATGGGTGGCATGCACTGTACTAAAGATGGACCTTGCTGCTTAAGGCCCGATATCAAGTTGAGCTCATGTCGGCCCAAATGTTGATATGACCTTTATTACTCTGTGTGAGTCTGAAAAGTACTACACATAAGGTGACCGATCTCACTCATTTCAATGTTTGTAGTGTTCCTGGCATGTCTCGTATTTTTTTTTATCTATATCTTAGCTTTGTCAATCCCATAATGTTTCTTTTGAATTCTTACCCTCTAAATTTTTAAGGGATCTTCAAACCACTACTCCTATTATTCATCGAATGTTAAATATGAATTGTATGAATGACCAAACTCCTTTTTTCCAGCTTTTCACAGTGAATAAAATATCAAAAAGAGCTTGGCATCATCGTCTTGGTCATACAACTACCCCCATTTTCAAGATATTCTTTGTCTAAATAATCTAAGTGTTTCCACCACGTCTGTTTATTCCATTTGTTTTACTTCTTTAGAGAATAAAAGTCACAAACTTTCTTTTGCTATTTCAATTTTATGTTATTCCCCTCCCCTAAAGATTAATTTCACCGACGTTTGGACATCCCCGATTGTGTCGTGTGATGGTTTCAAATATTACATAATTTTACCAAGTATACATGGTTCAGTCCATGAATTTGTATATTTGATGTGATTTGTGTTTTTATGCGTTTTAAGGCTCTTGTTCAAAAATTCTTTGATACTGCAATTAAAATTATGTTGATCTTGATGGTGAATACATAGCATTTAAAAAGTTATCGGCACACAAAAGGTATAATTCATCAAACCACACACATGAACACAATTTTTTAGAGACTTCATCTTATCATTATTACCCCACCTTTTATCTATGTTATTTAACATTTAACCATGATTGTTATATTTAAGGAGAAAATTAATTAGGGATAAACACTTGTTGAGAGAAATATTTAGGAAAGAAACTCACTTACACTATTATTAATTTTCTTTTTCTAAAATTTGGTTAGCAACCAACACACTAATTATCTATGTTATTTAATAACTACATTATTATATTTAATGATATAAAATAAGCTGTGAAAAAAGATTTTTAGTGTATGTGGGATTTTTAGATTATGCGGTTTATTCTTCTTATGTTTTTATCGTGTCCTGCAGATTTTTTAGATTTACTTTTCTTACTATTGTCGTTAGATTAGAATGAGAGATGATTATATAGTTTTATTTCACAGTTAATGAAAATAAATATTATATAATAATACGAATATTCTTCTTATGTTTATTGTTAGTTAGATAGATAGATGATTATGTATTTTTCTAAGTTATGTAATGTGATTATTCTTCTTACGCTTTTAGGTACGCTTTTTTATTTTCATTTGACGTATGCTTTTGTTATATAGATAAATCATTAAAATATTTCTTTTAAGTTTATCATTTTGTTTTATTTTTTTAAAGGTAAGTTTATATTTTTTGGGTTGATGTGGGGAATCTTTTGATGTCGGCTTATTACCTTTTCTTTCATGTAAGCCTTTTCTTTTTAATTAAAATAATAACAGATGATAGATCTCTAGATGATTATATTTATGATTAGATTAAATCATATTAGATATATTGAATTTTTTTATAGAGTTTAACGTGCATTTTTTTAAATAAATTTAACTTTGTTTTGTTGAATACTCATTCTAATTAGATCACTATGGAGTATATGAGGGTTAACTATCAGGTTAAACCATGCACGGTGTATTTTGGATTTTGAATCACAGTTAGTGAAACAGTAACTAATTTCCACACAACTTAATTATTCATAAGAAATATGCACGTAGGTAAATCAATTATTTTTTCTGCTTTGTTTCGTACTTAATGAGCTAAAATCTCTACTTTTTACTAATTTGTGATGTTTTCAATTAACATTGACCGTGAATACACAGACATAATCAACACATAATCCACACACACAATTAATGTTAACAAATGGACTGCTTATGAAAAACAATACATGAATCGTTATATTTTCAATTTATTATTAACAATTTATTATTGTATGGTCACCTTCTACGCACGGTGTATTTTGTTTTCCTATCATTGTTGATTTTTTTTTTCGTCACTATCGTTTTTCAACTTTATCATCTTATATTATTTGTTAATGGTATTTTTATATTTTTTGATTTGATGTGGGTAATTTTTTATGTGGGTGATTATATAGATGATTATGTTTATGATTAGATTAGATAGTTTGATGTGGGTAATTTTTTATGTTGGTGATTATATAGATGATTATGTTTATGATTAGATTAGATAGATGAATGGTTTTTTTTTTTTTTTTTTTTTTTTTTTTTTTTGTAGGATTTAACAATTGATAAATGACTTGATTTAACGATAGATGATTATGTTTAACGATTGATGCTTGTGGATCAATAGGATAAATGACTTGATTTTTGTGTTAAAAAATAATTGATAAATGAAGATGGATTTAACATTAGATAGACGATTGATTTTTTAAATAGGAATTACATTTATAATTTAATAATTACTTATAATTATTATATTTATTATTGAAATAAATTAACATGTTCATTGAATTTTTTAAATAAAGGTTTTAACATGTTGCTACAAGTTGATAAAAAAAAACCAAAAAAAAAAAAAACGTGTTGCTACAAAAAAAAAATACCAAATTTTAATGTGTTGGTACCAAAAAAAAAGGTAATTAAATTTATGGATAGTTTCTACAAAAATAAAAATAAAAATAAAAATTATAGATAGCTACATATATGGAATTTAATTAAGGCTTATGATTGATTGATTGTATATATGGAATACTAATTAAATTTATAACAATTTTTGAAAGGAAACACTGACAGCGGGAAACACACCCGCTATTTTATAATAGTAATAATAATAATAATAATAATAATAATAATAATAATAATAATAATAATAATAATAATAATAATAATAATAATAATAATAATGAGTCAAAATTAATACAAATACCAATTTGAATAATTTTGGAGGCTATTACTTTCACACCACACACACATTGTAGCTTGTGCACCACTCTATCCGTGCACTATGATAGAACCGACCCTATGAAAGTCAGTTCAGGAGCCAAAATCCGACTTTCTGTGGATGCATTGCTCCAGCAGAGCCTACGAATAGTCATTTTTTGGCTTCAAAACCGACTTTCACAAGATCGGTCTACTGTGGTGCGCAAGTAGAGCGGCACACGAGTAGAACGGGTGTGTGTAAATAAAGGCCTTCCAATTTTTCTCTCTCCAAATTCTGCTGACGTCACGAGTGTCGATCGACTCCACGGAAGGTAATGAAGGTCTTCAGGCCGCTAGGCCTCATATTACATACATAGGAACCAACTAAAGTCTCCATTTCACATTGTAGCAAACTATACAAAATGTACTCCACTCCGATGATTTATAGAAGATATGAAACTGCAATGCTGACCACTCCGACAGTCGTTTCATTCTTCTTCATTTAGACTGATTGCAGATAGTCTGCTGCCTAATTTTTCACCGAAATCTTCACAAATGCCGACATCTCCTTTCTGCGAATTAGACCCGATAGGCCACTTCATCGGAACAACTAATTTCCTGCATAAAAAAAAACACATGCATTACCAACATTGTTTTCATTTTTCGTAAATGATACAATACAATACAATACAATAATAATGCTTTGAACGTTAGGTCCTGCAAAACCGTACGCACGTACCCCTCAATTTGTTTCTGTTTGCAACGATTGATGGTCTTCATCGAGTAGTTTTCAAATACGTCGTTAAGGCGTTCCACCAGATCCTTTACGCCCGATGGCATTACGACATCCTGAATTTTTAAAACTTGTATTTCCATTAAATTTTCCTTCTGAATGTCAGTGTTCCAAATGAGTTTTAATGTCTTGTTTACATCACACATCTCCAACAGGGACGAAGCCACATTCATATCACTTGATCCATACTTTTCTTCGTGAGGTGGGCGCCAACCACCCGAGAGCTGAGATATTACAGACAGCACTTCCTTATGTATGTCTGAATCTTGAATTCTGCCAAATGACCTCGAGAATTCATCACCGAAACATACCTATTACATAAACATTAATGTTGTTAACGTTTCATTTACTATGATTGTTTACTTAGAACAAAGAAACAGAAGAAAAATGACCTTCCACTTAGCGGATTTAAATAGCAAAGAGTCGATGTTCAGAAGCTTATCAAACTGTTTAAGATCGATCAATGCATGAGTGATTGCTTGGACAAGAGATTTGTCATCGAGGGCATTAAAGAAACATCCGCGAGATTTCAAATCCATAACCAACTTCTTCCAAATCGAGCCACTATTTATGAGCGTTGTACTGTTTCCCAATATCCAAAGGCAATGCCTACAAGATAGATTCAAGAAAGCAAATCAATAAATACTTGGATTTCACATAGGGATCGACAAAAGGCTTATAATAAGATACCTTGCTCGAGTCAAAGCGACGTTTGTTCTTTGATGATTCGAAAGGAATCCAACGGTTCCAGCTCCATTACATCGTACAGTGGAAATGATGATTATATCTTCTTCTGCACCTTGAAATCCATCAACCGAACGAACGTCCACCGAAAAATCACTATTTTCATCAGTGTTGTATTTCCCACTTATCTTTTCTTGAATTGCATAAATTTGATCTTTGTAAGGTGAAATGCATCCAACCCGACACTTCTGTTTCGATGCAACAGATTCTGCAACACAATATGAATACAAGGACTCACAATCCAACAGATAAAAACAATGTAATGTTTGAGAAAAAAAAAGTTTGTACTTTTATGTAGCTGAGCAACAATGTCTGCGACGACGGAAGCCTCAACTGCATTTCTCTTGCTATGTCCAGTTTCAAAATGTTCTCTTCCACTGTTTATGTCGATGAAAGAACACGGCCCGTATATAAGTCCTTCAAGAAACTGTTTTTCATGGGTTTCTTCTTTAACGTTTGGACCATCTTTGATCTTGTTCTGATAGAATTCCCTACTCGGGAAAAGGCTGATAGACGGATGCATTCGGTATTGTACATTCAAGAGATGCTTTTCATATCCTAGCATAACTAATCTCTCAAATAAGCTTCTTCCAAAATCCGAGTTCTCACATATCTAGCCAATAAAACAGCACATTTTAACATACGTATAACACGAAAAATCACACATGATTGATTATATAGCTAGAATGTAAGAATACATACCTTGCTTTGAACCATTGCAGGCAACTGCATCTCGTCTCCTATCAGTAAAGCATGACGAAGACCCGGGAGCTGCAAGGGAATCGTAGACTCGCATTCTTTAAGCTGAGCCGCTTCATCGATTACCAGCAATTCAACCGGTTTCTTGGTGTCTACTTGTAACTTTGCAGAACTTGAAGCAGTGCAAAAAATCAAGCAGGCATTTTCCAAACAAAATCTCTCAATGCTTATTTTACCACACCATTCGTTTAGATCTATGTTCTCGTCTAAAAACTTCAAAATTCTCAGACAATGTGCCCTGCTAATCTTCTCAGATGCATTAGTAATTTTTGAGGCCACATCAGTAATGGCAATACTTCCAATTAATGCTCCAAGAGTCTTAAGTGAATCACCAGCTCGAATCATCACTTTTACATATTCTTCTTGAAGCAAACAAGTAGGTAAGTGAGTGCATAAGTTTTTCAAGAAAATCAAAAGTCGATTCCCAAGTGTCCTGTTAATCTTTTCAGATGCATTAGTACTTCCAATTAAAGCTCCGAGTGTCTTAAGTGATTCACCGGCTTGAATCATCTCTTTTAATAATTCTTCTTGAAGCAAATAAGTAGGTAAGTGAGTGCATAAGTTTTTCAAGAAAATCAAAAGCCGATTCCCAAGTTCACTGAATTTCTTCATGTAAAACTCCCAAAAGGTTTCAAATTCAACAACTTTTCCACTATTTTCAGCTTCTTTTTTTTCCTTCTGTTTTAGCAAATAATACTTGTAAAGTTCTTCGGGATCTTTAAGCAACTGCTTCATAGATTGTACAGTACCTTTCCATCCAGAGATTGGACTTAAACACTTTCCAAGAGCAGAAACACGAGCATCAAGATATACATTGTAAAGATCATTATCATTGATTTTCATTCTCTCTGCATTACCAAATAATAGAATATCGCCTAATCCGTAATTATCATACTCAAGTGTAGGCTTCAACAAGCTCATTAGTCTAGTCACGACGTTTACCACAGCAATATTAGTTGGAGCACAAGTTAAAGTCCTGCATTTCATCTTTAACAAAACCTTTAACAAAGACGCAACCGTCTTCGTTTTCCCGGTTCCAGGTGGACCCCATATTAACTTCACTGTGTTCTGATGAAGGCAACCTTTTAATGCAACAAAATCTCTCACAGCAGTTTCCTGTGACGTATCGAGCCCGAAACCTCGAATTTCCTTTCTCGCAAATCGTGCCAAATCTTCATTGCTTCCATTATATGAACACGCGGAACAATCTTTTCCAGCCTTAAAAGAAAAAAATGAAACGGATTGGTTAAATCTCTATAAAAAAAAACAGAACTTCATTATCTTGTCAAGAATTCTTAAGAACATCTAAAGGCCGGGGCCAATATGTTTCCTATCTCAGACATAAATAGACAAGAAAGTGAAGTAATTTAACAAAAGGGCTAAGAAATACCTTGAGATCACTACCCAAAATGTTGTTTATAATGTTCATATTCGCAACTTCCGGGTCCGGATGAAGGGCCTTCCAAATCCGAATATTCGTAGTCAAGTTCACAAGGTACACTCCAAAAAGCTTGTCCCTTTCTCCCAAGAACTCAAGAATCTTTGACGACACGACCAAAAACTCATCAGAATCACCATCATTATTCTTCCGCTGAATAAAACCAAGTGTATATGGCCTTCTAGACGTGTTCAAATCATCGATACATTTAGGCTTTTTACTTGTGAATGCAATTAAGTCACCCATCTGAGGTTTATACATCCCTTCACCTCTCTTCTTTTCATCAACTTTCTTGAATGATATTGTATAGATTAAGTTATTCGGGGGCTTAAAGTCTTTAAACTGTTTCACCTTATTTGCTTCACAAAAGGGTGCTTGAGGCACTTGTGTCATGTTCGAGTATAAATCAGCATGTGTTTCTTCAATAAGTGGGTATATGAATGATTTGAAGTACTCAACATTTGAAGAAAATGTCCTTGGAATCGGCTTAACCTGACATATCATGAGATAATACTATTAGAGGACCAGATCGAACACCTTGCAACAAAAAAGCAGTTAAAACTCTAAATCTGTTCTTTTTGAATTTTTGAATAAGGAAACAATATATTAGGAAAAGCAATATATATAACACGAAATGCAAATAAAGAACGAAACAAAACTCATGTTATATACCAAGTTACGAAAAAGATCTCTGTTCATAACATCCGGTATGGACCAAGAAAATATACGATCAATCAAGCCTCTGCCGCCATCTTCTTTGTTCTTTGTCTTGTTTGAACTAGTTGCTGCAGCCATTTTTTTCTACCTGTATTCGTGTAGTGAACTTCTTTATCAATCTTCCTTCAGTTATTTCTTCATTACTCTTTGCCTTGATCTTTGTAATGGTAAATACTTTCTAAAATGACGGTTTCAAGTTGAAAAATGATTTTTAGCAACTTTTTTCCTCAAGATATTAGTATCACTTTATTCTATTCCCTTATTTTACACTATTATGTCAAGAATAGTATATTTTGGTTGCTATTTTCAAAAGATAAATTAATGATATAATTAGTGGTTGTAGTTCCATGAAAACGCAAGATAATGAATCTGATGCTGAAAGAACAAAACGGAGTATATTAAAAAAAAGATTTCTGAGTCTGCCATGCATCAAGTATTCTTCACACTGCATAAACATACAAAGGGGAAAAGAAAATTGTGTGAGCCACTCACAATTCACAAACCTACTAACCTTAAGCCACAAGTCACCATAGACGGATCTACATAGATTTGTTTAGATTAGTAACAAAATACCAATCTTATATATAGCAATATGTTTTTTTTTCTATTTGGCATCCATTATATGTCTTTTTTCAGATCATTCAACGGAAAGACAGGTCGATCTATCAATCACAATTGGAGGCCGATATCACAGTTATTCTTCAAAATCAAAACTATGAACTTCGGAAAAACATCCGGAGTGGAGATGCCCTCCAAAAATCACTACTGTGGATTTCGGAAAAAACAACTGAAGTGGAGATGCCCTCCAAAATATCACAACTATGGACTTCGGAAGACCGCCGGAGTGGAGCTGCCTTCCAAAATATGCAAAAGCAAACTCGGCATCCAAACCCGGCCTCGTTTGAGGGAGGGTAATAAAAGATAAAGACATGAGATAAAAAAATAACGGAGTCAAAGAAGATATCGATGTTGAATATACAGTTGACCACCTCATTAATGCAGAATAATTTTTATGATTAATGTTAAATGATTCTTATGAGTGTATTTTGTTTGTACACGATCTTTGTAATAAATGTTTCTTAGATGTTAAGTAGTATAAACCTATAAATTCTCTATTGTATCAATGGAAGAATTAATTCAATAAAAACAACCTTTAGTATCTCTTTCAGTTTTCTGATTTTCTTCAGTTCTATGATAAATACTCGCTTGTAGGGAAAGGCCTGCGTGATATCATCTGAACCACATGATTTAATTCTCAAGCTTTCTTGTGTCTTTCAATATAATCGCCATATATATAAACTCCGAGTCCCTACATTAGAATTTCCCTTTTGAATTGTGGAACTTTCAACCAAAACTAATCATATGAATAATGCAATTATGTAAATAGCTTTTTTCCACGGTTAGTCAACAGACATAGTGGGTGTTCCTTCGAGGGTAAGTCTTCCGGAAAATTCTTGTGTGGTATATCTACATACGTCTAATTGACCGATAAACAAATTTAGACTATACAATTTGAATTCTGTTTAGAAATGAAAGATGTAAAATTACTGGCATAAGATGCATCCGCGTATGGCCAATAACTTCCAAGTCTTTCTGGCACGTCGATTTGCGGAGTGGACCCCCTCCTTTAATAAAAAATAAATAAAGGACGTACAGATGTACGGTTTCTGCTTTATGTTTACTTTTACTTTGTTTTTTTTCTTTTTCTCTTTTTTTTTTTTTGAAAATAGGTATTTCATCTCACCGATAAAAAACGGAAAAATGTAAAACCAATTTCAACTCATCATTCCCCTTCTTGTTTCTCAAAAAAAAAAAAAAAAAAAAAAAAAAAACCGTAAATTGGCGCCTCTCCCTCCGGCAGCCAGAACATCGATAATCCGGCTGCGGTTTTAGCCGGAAAAGCAGTTACCGCACATCATGCATCTCGTCTCCTATAAGTAACGCATGACGAAGACCTGGGAGCTGCAAGCCTGCAAGGGAATTGTAGACTCGCATTCTTTAAGCTGAGCCGCTTCATGGATTATTAGCAAATCAACCGGTTTCTTGGTGTCTACTTGTAATTTTGCAGAAATTGAAGCAGTGCAAAAGATCAAGCAAGCATTATCCAAACAAAATCTCTCAACCTTATTATCACCGAACCAATTGTTTAGATCTATACTGTCAATATCAGACTTTGATTTTTAGAATTCTCTCCACTTCCAGTTTATAGGAATAAAGAAGTTTGTAGTGAACTTCTTTATAAATGTCTGTTTTTGAAGCTCATATGAAAATTTCTACAAGTTTCAAACTCGTAGTGTTCATGCTATTAAATGCATGGAGAAGAATTTTGGGGGTTTGCAACATACTACGAGAAGCCCAGCAGACATGACTGTTTCCAATGAATTTTTAATTCCCAAATCTCTACTTAATTTACTTTCACTTTAGATGTTTTCGCAAGCACTCAAACCGGATAATAAATTTTAATGAGAATAATTAACTTTTCTAGGCTATTGGATTCCATATCTGTGATAACACAGACTATTCACTCATTCTAGAATAAAGTCAACGAGAAGTGTTGGACCACATACTACGAAGTGATCCTTACTAACACATCAAACTCCACCCTGTCTAGCGGTTATGCAGATCACCTCGAGATTGAGATTAATCCATATATGATCATCTTGTCATTCGATAAGACTTCCGATTACTGAATTATATCGAGCTGGCACCAAATCGGTCAAAATTTCTATATGATTATCATCATATATAAATGCCCCATTAGTGCTTCTATTATCGATAAAATCCGGATAAGATCATCACACCAAAGTGTTAGGGCGCATTATTAGCAAAATTAATCTGAGAGACCGTCTTCAGATTAATAAACGATACTGGACTAAGTTAATTTTAAGTATATTTCACAAACTCAATCCTCGTGTGTATAGCCAATACATTTGAGTTATGTGATTACATAATCAATATACTTAGGGTTTTCTGTAGTGTATTAATATCGGCAATAAATGTGAATAAATAAGATGAAATAAATTTTGTCATTTATTTAAATAAAACAATTACAAATTGTCTTTCGGACATAAAACCTAACACATTATTTATTAAGGGTTGAGAGATTGAAAATACAATTGCATTAATTATATTCAATGGGTGTTATTGTCGTTTTAATTTTAAGTCAAAGCGTTAACTACTCTATTTGATATGTGTGTTTTTGACAACTGCGAAAGTTAAATAGGAACGGAGGAAGTAAATGTCTAAAATATTCGTTGACTATCATTAATACAATAGTTGTTAAATAATGAAAAGTTGTTAACTTGATAATATATTAGGGGTAAGATAGAGAAAAAAATATTAAATATCGCATTGGTAAAGTAAAATGACTTATATTGTGAGGCAAAGCCAAAGAGACAGAATGACTTGTATTTTTAGACAGAGGAAATACACATCAACATAATTTGCTGGTAATGTTGCAATGGTAATGTAATCGCTTATTTGTTTTGTTTAACGAACTAAGTTTGAATAAGATTATAAACTTATTTTTTAAACGAACAAACACTATTATACTCGTGAACGCTCGATTATTTTCTCGAATCTGTTTATAGAGATGAATCAATGTAGTATTAACATATATGGAAAGTCCAGCATCAACACATAACCAAAAAAGGCAAGTAAACAATAAAAAAGGCAACCGATAATGCAGGCCAAGTCAATTCATTCAGACATTATTTCAAACACATAGCAGACAAGCATCAATATCACAATTATATCAAAGATAAAGATTTCCGTTCTGAAACATGTGATTAGAAGATATAAGGTGGACTGAGTGACAAGGATTCTATATCACAGCTGTTAATCGACAAAACACCGGCAGAAGATGTTGAAATGACTAGGTTTCTTAGAGTCTATCATGTTATCTTATAGAGTGGTGATTTAGTTAAAATATTAAAATTTAGATTTAAATTCAAACATGTTTATCCTATTTCGAAAATTGCTGTGTAAATCCAGTAGCAGCTATAAATTTGTAATCTGCATTGCAGCAAAACTTAGATAAAATAATACGAAAGTTATAGCTTATTTTACCTTTTTTTTTTCTTCTGCTTTTCTTCATGGTATCAGAGCCAATTGGTGCCTGATCACCAATCATATCATAGAAAATCATGTCAACCCTATCACTAAATGTTTCAAACTTCATATCTCTGAAACTTACTTCAAAGAACTATCTTTTATGGCGCGAGCAAGCTCTAGCTCTAGCAGAAAGTCAAGATCTGACAGGCCACCTAACAAATGAAACCCCAGCACTAGCAAAATTTACTTGAAATTCAAAGAACGGCGCAGGGGTGATTCGCCTCACAAATAACGTGAGCGATCAATGCACACCCCAAACTCTAAACCCTGTATTTGTAAAGTGGAGAAAATCAGACAGGTTACTGTGTGGATGGCTTATTGGGTCACTATCAGAAGAGTCCATTGGACTAGTCATTGGATTGGACTCTGCTCATGCTGTATGGGAGGCCCTCAAGAGTGCATATGCACAAAATTCCCAGGAAAGAGAATTCAATCTCAAGCAAAAAGTTACATGAGAAAGGAGGATGCCAGATCCATAAATGACCACATCCAACACTTTAAAGGCCTATGTGACAGCCTAGCTGCCATAGGAAAACCTATTCATGAAGATGAGAAAGTCTATTTTTTACTCCCCAGCCTGGGGCCACAGAATGAAACATTCACCACTACCATGCTCAAGCCTTCATGACCTACCTATGCAGAACTAGTGTCTAAATTGCAGAACTTGGATCAAATGAGATCCTGGTTTTCAGTTAAAGGGGCATACAAACAGCCACTGACCTATATGGCTTTCTATCGTAAAAAACCACAACAGCAGGTCCCGAACATGTCTAGGTTCAAGTCGACAAGAAGGGGCTTCCAAGCTCAACAATACAAAGGCATGTCTGATGGAAATAGCACTCATGGCAAGGTGTTTAAAAGAATGACCAGATCAGAAATGGAGCAGTACAAGAATGAAACATGTCAGTATTATGGGGTGACAGGTCACATTGCACAGATCTGCTGGTGGAAACACAAGGCCATGAGGACAACATACAAAAGTCACTATCAGCTTTAACTTAGGACAACTCTATACGAGACACTGAATGGATCATGGACACAGGAGCATCCAACCATATGACAGGTAATACCACTATTTTGCACAATGTATCTAAATACAATGGATAAGATCTTGTACAAGTAGGCAAATGGAGCAAATATTCACATTACAGGCATAGGAGAAATTCATGTATATACTAATAACTCTAACCCCATAATAGTCAAAGATGTTTTACTAGTTCCTGACTTAAAAAAAATCTCATTTCTGTTAGTCAACTAACTTCACAATAGTCTGCGAATTGTATACTTACTAATGCTGATTGTGCTCTTAAGGAAAAGATAACAGGTCAGGTGCTTGTGAAGGGGCACCTTAAAGGGGATCTCTTCACCATACCTAGAAGTTTGGAGGCAAACTTCTCTCAAAGATTCAGGTCTTGCACTATAGAGTTATGGCACCAAAGGCTAGGGCACATACAATTTCCTACAGTTCATCTTTTGAAGAATAAAGGTCTCATTGAGGTATTAGGGGAAAATAAATAGGAGCACTTATGTGAAAGGTGCCAAGTTGGAAAACTTAGCAAGCACCCATTTAGTCATTCAGAACATGTTTGTTCCAGTAGCTTTGATTTATTGCATTGGGACTTATGGGGACCTGCCCCATCTCAGTCATTAGGAGGTTTTAAATACTATGCTAGTT
Organism: Gentiana macrophylla; assembly: GCA_026214975.1. NCBI lineage: Eukaryota > Viridiplantae > Streptophyta > Magnoliopsida > Gentianales > Gentianaceae > Gentiana > Gentiana macrophylla. The sequence goes on along the minus strand of CM047817.1, from coordinate 27,714,466 downwards.
TGTTTGATGATTATACAAGATATATATGGTTCATTCTTTAAAGCATAAATATGAATTTTATAATGTGTATGTCTGCTTTGAAAAATGTGCACACAAAGTCTGGCAAAAGATCAAACAATTTCATTCGGATGGAGGGGGTTGAGTTCATAAATAACAAGTTCGTCACACACTTCACTAACCAATGTATAATTCATTTAATTTCTTGCCCTCACACTCTTCAACAAACATGAGCAGTTGAAAGAAGACATAGAAGCATTAGAGAACAAGGGCTGACTATGATGTTTCACAGTAGGACACCCTTATACCTATGGGTAGAGGCCTTCTCCACAGCAGTATATGTAATACCCTACTCCCGACCCCTAGGTCCACTGGGGTCATTCTAGGAGGGGTTGCGAAGCTCTCGCCGCGACTTCATTAACTAGACTTTAATTCTCAAAATATTTCAATAAAACTACAATTATATTTACAAATATTCACTAAGTGTTTCAATTATAAAAATTACAAATAAAATACTACAATTGTAATTAACATAATTTGCATAGATTGTTCTAAATCCAGGTCCATGTCATCGCTTTCATCCTCATTACATCTCTTTCGAACCATTACCTGATTTTATTTATAGAAGAAAAACAAAACAAAACAAAAACACAAAGAAACAAAGGAAAGCAGTGCAAAAGAAAAGCGCCTTTGGTATGAAGCGTATGCGAGAGTGTTATATATATATTTTATAAAAAAAACATTGTAACAATACATACATTTTCTAGAAATCTTATTCGAGTATTTATGTAATAATATACTTGTTTAAAATTTATATATCAAGTTCAAGTCGAGCAAGCTCATTCGAGATCCGTCAATTCATCAAGTTCCCTTACTAGACATCGATATAGCTAATACGATTGTCTCTACCTTATGACTTCCATTTCACCACCTTATATCCACAACAAGTAATTTTTATAGTGAAGTCCGTCCTTCCGACACCCAATCTCCTGGGGCTTCCGGAGAGTCCACTTGCCTCGGACCCCACAACCGCAGTCACAGGCCCAATGCACAGCTAACCCGACTGTGAAATCCTCAGCAGGCCCATCGAGCGAGTACGAGACGAGAACGAGAACCATGCCGCCGAAGCGGGAACTAGCCATGCCGCCGAAGCGGGAAATGTACAAGTACAATATACCATGCCGCGCGAAGCCGGAAGTACGGTACCATGCCACTAAGATATGACATGCAATGTCATTTGTACAATTTTTGTTTTAATCAAGTTATTATCATTAAAACGAGAAAAAACATTAATCATTTTTAACAAGATACATATTTTATATCTATATCTATAATACATTCAATTAAAATGCTTTGAAAATACTTTAAAAAAAAACACACTTGACTTTTATAGAAAATAAAATTTAACTCACAAATATATTGGTTCGCTTGCCATTGAAAGTCGTAGAATTCAACTGATCGAATAGTTGTAATAGATAGATATTGCCTACATATCAATTCATTCTTCAAAACACCCACGTTGCATTAGTGCAAATATATATATATATATATATATATATATATATATATATATATATATATATATGTATATATCTCTGTTTTTTTTCTTTTCTTTTCCCGGACACATTGAAATGCATGTTAAAAGGCCGATTGAAAATCTTTTTGGTGGCTTAAGGCTAGGGTGATAGTTATTTTACAATGATGAAGTGGCGACACACTTGGTGCATGGAAGATGTATAAGGTGATAAAAGGCTAACTTATTATTGAGCAAAGAAGTACATATATATATATACACAAACTTTAACTGCACTTTGAAGCATTACCACAATTAACTAATCCATCTATTTAATGTGACCATACGTTTGAGTATATGTAAGTGACTACCTAATTAAATTAGAAGTAAAGGTTTAATAGTTATGGAAGCTTAATTAACAAAGTATTAGTCGAAAACAAAAACTGAAACTTGGATATTTATAATGCGTTAATTACTGAAAGGAGAAAACGAAGAGTGTAAAATAATACTAAACTAAATTGCAGAAAAAGTACTACAATTCGAAACCGTTACCGTGCTTTTAACATGTATATACGTTACAAAAAATAAATGTAGCTTGCACATTATATTTATCATCTGTTAAATAGTCAAGTACTCATCTGATCAGTTTGGAGCATTCATCTTATTATATAATTTGAAAATGCATTATCAACTTTCCAACGTTGCCAACTACACACAAATTATGTATATTTATTTATTTATCCTATAGACTTATAATCTAGAAATAATTTTAAGTAATAAGCTATGAAAATATTTGAAAACTTATGTCAAAATATTAATATATAAAAAAAAACAGAAAGTATCATCCTTAACGTGAAATAATTAATATCATGAAAATATCGTAACAATTATATATTTAGCAATTCATAAAAAAACACACATAAATAAAGGCGAAAAATCGGGGCGTTACAGTATACATCCTCAATAGAGTACCCTCTTCTTCCCTGCAGTTCCAGTCCCCTTATTATATCATTTCAACAAAACCCCAGACTACAGCAGCTTCAGAGTCTTTGGTTCTAGATGTTATCGCTACTATTAGGACACAAGAAAACACAACGACTTTGAACCTAAAACACTTCCCTGTGTGTTTGTAGGTTACATCAATCAATATAAGGGATATAAGTGCTATCTGTTGGGATAGGTGTCGTGTGTGGAGTGATTTACGGAACAGATCCGTAATTTACGGATTAAATTACGGAATATTAATCTAGAAAATAAATCATGCGAATATTATAACTCATATTATTTAGCAGATCTAACAAGATAGATATCATCATGCATATCTGATTCAAATAATAGACAATAATGTAGTACGCACAAAATAAAGGACTAGAGATCAAACCGAGGCGAGTAGTTACTCTTTCCTTAAGACAAATTGCTCCGGTATGGTGCCCACGGTAGTAGCAAATGTCTCCCAAGATACAACGGCTTTACGTCTCGGATTTAGAGGCACTTCAAAAATCCGAGCTCCGGCGAACTTACAGAGTGCTCCGACTTCTCTTCGACTCAATATCTAGATCTATATGAATGACTAGATCTATATGACACTCTCTTTTGTGGTGGAAAAGACAAGAGAAAACTGAATGAATAAACTTTCATCCATAGGGTTCTTTATATAGTGGAGAGGAGGAGCCAATGCTTTAATCTGATTGGCCGGAACACATCATCAATACGTTTCCCCTTGGACAAGACATGGGGTCGAAATTTTTATTAAAATTATTAATAAAATTTCGAATTTTATTTCCACACCCTGATTGGTCGAATGACACATCTATGAATTCTTATTGGCCCGATGACACAGTTACTTAAATTAATTTTTAGAATTAATCTCATAAAGAAATTTTGTCCAAAAAATTAATAGTAACACCCGAACCGAACCGAACCGAACCGAGACGAGCTCGAGCACGAGCCGAGCCGGACGGACGGCGGCGGCGGCGCGCGCGCGTGTGGAATAATCTAAGTCCTCCCTCCTGCACAAAAGTGTCTTGCCCCTTGGGGCACATCTATAAGAGAATACACTAGCTCTTATATATGGAGCACAAGTCTCTCATCTTTCCAATGTGGGAGAATGAGTTGAGGTACTCCCTTCAACTCTTATCTCCAACACATTTTCAACCAACTTTAGGCATTAATTTCTCATTCACCCGATATCCGAATCGAGTGATTCAAAAGCCCATCATCAACTACTCCGTATGGAGTATTGTTGGGATAGGTGTCATGTGTGGAGTGATTTACGGAACGGATCCGTAATTTACGGAACTAATTATGGACTGTTAAATTAGATAATAAATAATGCGAATATAAATAGTCATATTATCTAACAGATCTAACACGATCTATACTATCATGCAGATCTAACTCAAACAAGGAACAATAAAAGTTTGATGCAGGAAATAAAGGACTAGAAATCAAACCGAGGCGAGTAGTTACTCTTTCCTTAAGACAAATTGCTCCGGTATGGTGCCCACGGTAGTAGCAACTGTCTCCCAAGATACAACGGCTTTCGTCTCGGATTTAGAGGCACTTCAAAAATCCGAGCTCCGGCGAACTTACATAGTGCTCCGACTTCTCTTCGACTCAATATCTAGATCTATATGACTGACTCTTTGTGGTGGAAAGACACAAGAGAAAATTCGTTGCTTCAACCTTCATCATTGGGGTTCTTTATATAGTGGAGAGGAGAGCCAATGCTTGAATGTGATTGGCGAAACAAATCATCGACTTTTCCTTGGAAAGAAATAGGGCCGAAAATATTAATTAAAATTGGCCAACTATTTCCACAATTCTGATTGGTCGGATGACGTGTCTTCTGAATTCTGATTGGTTGGATGATTTAATCGCTCGACTTTTCCCTCAAGAAAAGCAATTTCTGGCCGAAAATAATTAATTAATTTTGAATTTAATTTAATTAATTAATTTCGAATTTAATTTAATTAATTCGGACCGATTTAACTTAATTAATCAGAATTCGTTTCCACATTATTCTGGAACCTTCCAACCGCCTCAAGATTAACTAATTAATTTCCTGGTTAAATTCATACGAACTTTGTTCCAAAAAATTAATAGTAACAACCGAGCCGAGCCGAGCTCGAGCACGAGCCGAGACGGACAGCGGCGGCGGCGCGCGTGTGGAAATATCTAAGTCCTCCCTCCTACACAAAAGTGCCTTGCCCCTTGGGGCACATTTATAAGAGCATACACTAGCCCTTATATATGGAGCTCAAGTCTCCCATCTTTCCAATGTGGGATATTGAGTTGAGGTACTCCCTTCAACTCTTATCTCCAACACATTTTCAACCAACTTTAGGCATTAATTTCTCATTCACCCGATATCCGAATCGAGTAATTCAAAAGCCCATCATCAACTACTCCGTATGGAGTATTTAATGATATCATTAACTCTCGATGACAAACATCGGAGTCTATCCGTAAATCGCGCTAAAGTTGACCGTTCAACCCTTTACAAGGGCTTTTTCTCCAACAATCCCCCACATGAATGAAAATTAATGCAAATGCAAATGCAGACTCTGAAGAGAAGTCAGACGGAAAAATATTGCATCAGGAGAGGTAGCTTCGGCCTTGAACCCCTGCTTTAGTGAAGTACTATCGATTTACTCGGCTAATCGCTGAACTAGGTCTTGAATCGCTTCGACCTTTAGTGTAAACCAAGACAATAGCACTCACACAATATTTCTCCTAGCACCTTTCGGTTTTCATGGTTGTGTCCGTCTCGCCCTGGACAACACTTGGTTTCGAAAGTGCTTTAGAAATTCAAGCCTCAAAATTCTCACGAAGCGGCCCAACACGCGCACTTACATGTGGTGACCTCCTATCAAGGGTATTCTTACTACCCCACTTGAATATCAAGCTATAGGAACCATTAAAAGCTAAGCTTAACCTCACACCCTCTGCATATATCACTTTTATTCTCTCAGAATGGGTAAGTGATGGACTGTTTCTTATAGCTTAGTTGTCCCTTTTGAACCATGATCTTGGGATCTCCAGTCAACATGGTTGGGTTGCCACTACAAGGAAACATGCGTAATAGGCTTGATCCCATTCCGGTTGTCAAAATTGACATCTGATCTCTAGCTAAACCTTTTGTAAGCGGATCCGCAAGATTCTCCTTTGATCGTATATAATCGATGGAAATCAAACCATTAGAGATCATTTATTTAATGGTATTGTGTCTCCGGCATATGTGTCGAGACTTACCACTGTACACACTACTCTGTGCCCTTCCTATGACCGACTGACTACCGCAGTGTATGCTGATAGCAGCTATTGGCATGGAACATCCTCCAGGAAATTCCAAAGCCATTCAGCTTCTTCTTCAGCCTTATCAAGGCTATAAACTCAGCTTCTATTGTGGAATGAGCTATGCACGTTTGTCGTGTATACTTCCAGGACACAGCAGCACCATCAATCGTGGATAAGTATCCATTGGTGGACTTTGAATCTTTTGTATCTGATATCCAGTTGGCATCACAGTATCCTTCTAATACTGCTGGATATCTAGTATATCGTAGTCCCAGACTCATAGTGTTCTTCATGTACCTCAACAACCTATAAAGGCTTTCCCATGATTATGATCTGGAGTACTCGTGAACCTACTCAGTTTCTTCACTGAACATCCAGTTGGCATCACAGTATCCTTCATCTCTAGCTAAACCTTTTGTACGCGGATCCGCAAGATTCTCCTTCGATCTTACACAATCGATGGAAATCACACCATTAGAGATCATTTATTTAATGGTATTGTGTCTACGGCGTATGTGTGGAGACTAACCATTAAACATACTATTTTGTGCCCTTTCTATTACCGACAGACTATTGCAGTGTAAGCTGATAGCAACCTCATGTTTCAGCCAACATGGAATATCCTTTAGGAAATTCCTAAGCCGTTTGTCTTGTAGACTTTCAGGACACAACAGCACCACCAAAAATGAATAAGTATCCACTGGTGGACTTTGAATCTTTAAGATATCGATATCCAGGTTGGCATCACAGTATCCTTCTAATACTTTGGATATCTAGTATATCGTAGTCCCAGACTCATAGTGTTCTTCATGTACCTCAACAACCTATTTAAGGCTTTCCAATGATTATGATCTGGATTACTCGTGAACCTACTCAGTTTCTTCACTGAACATGCGAAGTCTGGTCGTGTACAGTTGGTTAGGTACATCAGACATCCGATCACTTGAGAATATCTCAATTGATCCACAGGTTCATCTCTGTTCTTGACTAAGTGCATACTTAGGTCAAGTGGAGTGCTCACATCTGCAACTCTCAGGTCCTTCACATTGAGGTCCCTTGTCAACATCCATTCGTATTCATGATACTCTCATGAATTCTTCCCATTATCAGCATGTCATAGACATACTATCACATAAGTGTGTTTTTAATGTAGACATATATATGTCCTACCCACTTGACAACATAACATTTTCAAACTCGATATGCCATTGCTCTGGCTAATATTCGAGCCCACTGAGAGACTTAACAAGTCTACACACCTAACTCTCTTGTCTTGGAAGTACGAACCCATCTGGTTATTCCAAGTATATCTCTTCTTTTAACTCACCATAACCATCCATTTGATGGATTTCTATGTTATAGACTTCAGCTATATCAATGAGAACCCTTATATAAGTAATTCTCGTAACTAGTGAGTAAGAAGTCAAGGCCTTCTTTCTGTCGATACCCTTAGGCTACCAACAACGCCTTACAATAAATCCATCAACCTTTAACTTCTTCTTGAAGATCCACTTGCACTCGAGTGGTTTATTTCCCGTTGGAAGACCAACCACTTCCAAGTGTGGTTTTGCATGATGGATTGTATTTCACTATTTACAGACTCTTTCCAGAAAGGAGCTCTGTAGTAGACATTGCCTCAGCATATGTCCTTAGTTCGTTTTTCTACCATATAGGTCAGAAAACTACGGTGGGGTTCTTCAAATTCTTGAGAATCACTCTCTTTTTCAGACTCATATGCTCGAGTAATCATGCTTGGGACACTGGACTAGGACTTGGAAACTTCAAATTCGTTCGTCCAAATTTGAAATTTGATCCTAATCACAAGTGTCTAGCATGCGTTGAAGCCATGTTGGCTAACTCACCGTTTTATCGGTAGAAAGGAACACAGAACCTCTAGATTCGTGTAAACTAGAGGTTATTGACTATAGCACCGAATATTAAGATCAGGCTTGTGATGCCTTGATATTTATCAGAATGAATGTGAGAATAAACATAGCAAACGGATGAGATGTATCCGTAGTGATTGTGGTGGTGGATATGAGGTATTGTTTCATGAGTCATGCTAAGGGCCCGGCATCATTCATCAAACAACTACACCATACACACCTCAATCAAGTGGTATTGCTAAGTGCAAGAACCGTACTCTTAAAGAGTTGATAGATGCTATGTTGATAAGTTCGAGTTTACATCAGAACTTGTGGGGGGGATGATGTCCTCTCAGCAGAATTCATTCTGAACAACATCCCTTCAAAGAAGAAGGGTGCTACCCCATATGAACTGTGGTTTAGCTACAGATTCTTGGAAATGTGGGGGTGTTTGGCTAAGGAGAAGTACCTAGACCAAAGCGAGTGGATATAGGACCTATAACTATTGATTGTATACCCATTGGATATATTCTCAAGAGTAGTGCCTATTAGTTTCTGGTGCATAAAACCGAAATGATGATGTCATCATAGAGTGTATGAATGTTGTGTTCTTTGAAGATATATTTCCTTGTAAGGAAAGTCTTTTTGAAGGGTTGAATAGTCAACTTTAGCGTGATTTACGGATAGGCTCCGATGTATATCATCGAGAGTTAATGATATCATTAAATACTTCATACGGAGTGGTTGATGATGGGCTTTTGAATCACTCGATTCGGATATCGGGTGAATGAGAAATTAATGCCTAAAGTTGGATGAAAATGTGTTGGAGATAAGAGTTGAAGGGAGTACCTCAACTCAATATCCCACATTGGAAAGATGGGAGACTTGTGCTCCATATATAAGAGCTAGTGTATTCTCTTATAGATGTGCCCCAAGGGGCAAGGCACTTTTGTGCAGGAGGGAGGACTTAGATTATTCCACACGCGCGCGCGCGCCGCCGCCGCCGTCCGGTTCGGCTCGTGCTCGTGCTCGAGCTCGGCTCGGTTCGGTTCGGGTCGGGTGTTACTATTAATTTTTTGGACAAAATTTCTTTATGAAATTTACCATAAATTAATTTTGGAATATTATTGTGTCATTCGACCAATCAGAATTCATTGAGTCGTTCGACCAATCAGAATTCAGACGACACATCATCCGACCAATCGGAGGAGTTGATTATTTCAAATTAATCATATTAATTTCGCCCAATGACTTTTCCTGCGGGAAAAGTCGGCCATTACTTTTCAAGGAAAAGTTTGATGATGTGTCTCGGCCAATCATATTTGAGCATTGGTTCCTCATCTCCACTATATAAAGAACCCCATGGATGAGAGTTTAAGCATCGAATTTTCTCTTGTGTCTTTCCACCTCAAAGAGTCAGTCATATAGATCTAGACATTGAGTCGAAGAGAAATCGGAGCACTCTGTATGTTCGCCGGAGCTCGGATTTTTGAAGTGCCTCTAAATCTGAGACGTAAAGCCGTTGTATCTTGGGAGACGATTCTTTACTACCGTGGGCACCATACCGGAGCAATTTGTCTTAAGGAAAGAGTAACTACTACGCCTCGGTTTGTCTTAGTCCTTTATTTTGTGCATACTACTTTATTGTCTATTGTTTGAATCAGATATGCATGATGATATCTATCTTGTTAGATCTGCTAAATAATATGAGTTATAATATTCGCATGATTTATTTTCTGTAATTTAATCCGTAAATTACGGATCTGTTCCGTAAATCATTGCACACACGATACACCTATCCAAACAAGCTTAAGACATTGGAGAAAAAGCCCTTTTTGAAGGGTTGAATAGTCAACTTTAGCGTGATTTACGGATAGGCTCCGATGTATATCATCGAGAGTTAATGATATCATTAAATACTTCATACGGAGTGGTTGATGATGAGCTTTTGAATCACTCGATTCGGATATCGGGTGAATGAGAAATTAATGCCTAAAGTTGGTTGAAAATGTGTTGGAGATAAGAGTTGAAGGGAGTACCTCAACTCATTCTCCCACATTGGAAAGATGGGAGACTTGAGCTCCATATATAAGAGCTAGTGTATGCTCTTATAAATGTGCCCCAAGGGGCAAGGCACTTTTGTGCAGGAGGGAGGACTTAGATTATTCCACACGCGCGCGCGCGCCGCCGCCGACGTCCGGCTCGGCTCGTGCTCGTGCTCGAGCTCGGCTCGTGCTCGAGCTCGGCTCGGGTCGGGTGTTACTATTAATTTTTTGGACAAAATTTCTTTATGAAATTTACCATAAATTAATTTTGGAATATTATTGTGTCATTCGACCAATCGAAATTCATTGAGTCGTTCGACCAATCGAGATTCGAGACGACACATCATCCGACCAATCGGAGGAGTTGATTATTTCGAAATTAATCATATTAATTTCGCCCCAATGACTTTTCCTGCGGGAAAAGTCGGCCATTACTTTTCCAAGGGGAAAAGTTTGATGATGTGTCTCGGCCAATCATATTTGAGCATTGGTTCCTCCTCTCCACTATATAAAGAACCCCATGGATGAGAGTTTAATCATCGAATTTTCTCTTGTGTCTTTCCACCTCAAAGAGTCAGTCATATAGATCTAGACATTGAGTCGAAGAGAAATCGGAGCACTCTGTAAGCTCGCCGGAGCTCGGATTTTTGAAGTGCCTCTAAATCTGAGACGTAAAGCCGTTGTATCTTGGGAGACAGTTGCTACTACCGTGGGCACCATACCGGAGCAATTTGTCTTAAGGAAAGAGTAACTACTCGCCTCGGTTTGTCTTACGGATCTGTTCCGTAAATCACTCCACACACGACACCACGGATTAAATTACAGAAAATAAATCATGCGAATATTATAATAAAGTAGATCTAACAAGATAGATATCATCATGCATATCTGATTCAAACAATAGACAATAAAGTAGTATGCACAAAATAAAGGACTAAGACAAACCGAGGCGAGTAGTTACTCTTTCCTTAAGACAAATTGCTCCGGTATGGTGCCCACGGTAATAGCAAATGTCTCCCAAGATACAACGGCTTTACGTCTCGGATTTAGAGGCACTTCAAAATCCGAGCTCCGGCGAACTTACAGAGTGCTCCGACTTCTCTTCGACTCAATATCTAGATCTATATGCTAGACGTTTTGTGGTGGAAAAGACTAGATAAAATTCGATGAATAAACTTTCATCCATGGGGGTTCTTTATATAGTGGAGAGGAGGAACCAATGCTTGAACGTGATTGGCCAGAACACATCATCAGACTTTTCCCCTTGGAAAAGAAAATAGGGCCGAAAATTATAAATAAAATTGGCCAAATATTTCCACAATTCTAATTGGTCGGATGACGTGTCTTCTGAATTCTGATTGGTCAGATGATTTAATCGCTCGACTTTTCCCTCAAGAAAAGTTATTCTGGCCGAAAATAATAATCAAATTTCGAAATTAATTTAATTAAATTAATTCCGGACCGACTTAATTTAATCAGAATTCGTTTCCACATTATTCTGGAACCTTCCAACCGTCTTAATTAATTTTCTGGTTAAATTCAGACGAACTTTTGTCCAAAAAATTAATAGTAACACCCGACCCGAGCCGAGCCGAGCCGGACGGACGGCGGCGCGTGCGCGCGTGTGGAATTATCTAAGTCCTCCCTCCTGCACAAAAGTGCCTTGCCCCTTGGGGCACATCTATAAGAGCACACACTAGCTCTTATTACTTGAGCTCCAAACACTCAAGTTTCCAATGTGGGAGAATGGGGTGAGGTCCTCCCTTCAACACCCATCTCCTACATATTTTCTACCAACTTTAGGCATTAATTTCTCATTCACCCGATATCCGAATCGAGTGATTCAAAAGCCCATCATCAACTACTCTGTATGGAGTATTTAATGATATCATTAACTCTCGATGACATACATCGGAGTCTATCCGTAAATTGCGCTAAAGTTGACCGTTCAACCCTTTAAAAGGGATTTTTCTCCAACAATCCCCCACATGAATGAAAATTAATGCAAATGCAAATGCAGACTCTGAAGAGAAGTCAGACGGAAAAATATTGCATCAGGAGAGGTAGCTTCTGGCCTTGAACCTGCCTTAGTGAAGTACTATCGGATTTACTCGGCTAATCAGTGAACTAGGTCTTGAATCTGCTCAGACCTTTAGTGTAAACCAAGACAATAGCACTCACACAATATTTCCCCTAGCACCTTTCGGTTCTCATGGTTGTGTCCGTCTCGGCCCTGGACAACACTTGGTTTCAGAAAGTGCTTTAGAGAATTCAAGCCTCAAAATTCTCATAGAAGCGGCCCCACTTCGCACTTACATAGGTGACCTCCTATCAAGGGTATTCTGCCCTACCCCACTTGAATATCAAGCTATAGGAACCATTAAAAGCTAAGCTTAACCTCACACCCTCTGCAGATATCACTTTTATTCTCTCAGAATGGGTAAGTGATGGACTATTCCTTATAGCTTAGTTGTCCCTTTTGAACCATGATCTTGGGATCTCCTGTCAACATGGTTGGGTTGCCACTACAAGGAAACATGCGTAATAGGCTTCAGTCCCATTCCGGTTGTCAAAATTGACATCTGATCTCTAGCTAAACCTTTTGTAAGCGGATCCGCAAGATTCTCCTTTGATCGTATATAATCAATGCAAATCAAACCATTAGAGATCATTTATTTAATGGTATTGTGTCTCCGGCATATGTGTCGAGACTTACCACTGTACACACTACTCTGTGCCCTTCCTATGACCGACTGACTACCGCAGTGTATGCTGATAGCAGCTATTGGCATGGAACATCCTCCAGGAAATTCCAAAGCCATTTAGCTTCTTCTTCAGCCTTATCAAGGCTATAAACTCAGCTTCCATTGTGGAATGAGCTATGCACGTTTGTCGTGTAGACTTCCAGGACACAGCAGCACCATCAATCGTGGATAAGTATCCATTGGTGGACTTTGAATCTTTTGTATCTGATATCCAGTTGGCATCACAGTATCCTTCTAATACTGCTGGATATCTAGTATATCGTAGTCCCAGACTCATAGTGTTCTTCATGTACCTCAACAACCTATAAAGGCTTTCCCATGATTATGATCTGGAGTACTCGTGAACCTACTCAGTTTCTTCACTGAACATGCTAAGTCTGGTCGTGTACAGTTGGTTATGTACATCAGACTTTCGATCACTTGAGAATATCTCAATTGATGCACAGGTTCATCTCTGTTCTTGACTAAGTGCATACTTAGGTCAAGTGGAGTGCTCACATCTGCAACTCTCAGGTCCTTCAGATTGAGGTCCCTTGTCAACATCCATTCGTATTCATGATACTCTCATGAGTACTTCCCCTTATCAGCACGCCATAGACATACTATCACAAAGGTGTGTTCTCAATGTAGACATATATATGTCCTACCCACTTGACAAAATGACATTGTCAAACTTGATATGCCGTTGCTCTGGCTATTATTTGAGCCACAGAGAGACTTAACAAGTCTACACACCTTACTATCTTAGCCTGGAACTATGAACCCATCGGGTTGTTCCAAGTACATCTTTCCTTTCAACTCACCATAACCATCCATTTGATGGACTTCTAGGTTATTGACTCCAGCTATATCAATGAGAACCCTTATATAAGTAATTCTCACAACTGGTGAGTAAAATGCCAAGGCCTTCTTTCTGTTGATACCCTCGGGCAACCAACAACGCCTTACAATAAATCCATCAACCTTTAACTTCTTCTAGAAAGCCACTTGCACTCGAGTGGTATATTTCCGTTGGGAGACCAACCAAAATCCAAGTGAGGTTATGCACGATGGATCTCAATATTTATCACCTCTTGCCAGAAATGAGCTTTTGGTATTGACATTGCCTCAACATATGTCATGGGTTTGATTTCTACCATATAGGTCAGAAAATCCGGAGGAAAGGACTTGGAAGTCCTAGCCCTCTTACTAAGATTATGTTCCTCAATTTCTTGAGGACCACTCTCTTATATGTCCGCCTACTCATGCTTGCTTCTTCTTTAACACTTTCCTTACAAGGAAAGATATCCGCAATGAACACCACATTCTTAGACTCGGTGATGACATGTTCATGTACATCATTGATGTCTGATTTACGCACCAAAACCAATAGGCACTAATGATCTTAGATCCTATCACTCACTTTGGTTTAGGTACTTGACCTTAGCCAAACACCCCCACATTTCCAAGAATCAGTAGTCTTTCCACAGCTTCATATGGGGCGACACCCTTCTTCTTTGAAGGGATGTTGTTCGAAATGAATTCTCACGAGAGGACATCTTCCCCCACAAGTTCTCGATGTAAACTCGAACTTATCAACATAGCATCCATAAACTCTTTAAGAGTTCGGTTCTTGCACGTAGCCATACCACTTGACTGAGGTGTGTATGGTGTAATTGTTTGATGAATGATGCCGGGCCCTTAGCAAGACTCATTAAACAATACATCATATCCACCATCACTATCCCTACGGATACATCTCATCCGTTTGCTATGTTTATTTTCATTCTGATAACCTCAAGGCATCACGAGCCTTATAATCGCTTTTCAGCATTTAGACATCATAGTATTTGGTGCTATACTCAACAAAAGTAACAAACTACTTTTATCACCTCTAGTTTACACGAATCTAGAGGTTATGTTTTCCTTTCTACCGTTCAAACGGTGAGTTAGCCGATACGGCTTCAACACACACTGGACACTTGTGATTAGGATCAAAATTCAAATTTGGTAACAACACCATGTTCATCAATGGTTGTGAATTCGTGTGTTAGAGAATAATTTTTACGTGTTAAATTACAGATCTGCTAGATTGTTTAATTTATTTATATCCTGCTTCAGTTTGGTTGAGGCCAAACTGATAACTCTGTTTCTACTCTTTCTTCACATATACGTTCGTTTGAGGACGAACATAACTTGATTTGTCGATCTTCTGTGTTTACAGAAATGGCAACAATTGAGCAAGGGAGTAACTCTGCTGTGCCTACTGCTGCACCTGCGCAGAACAATTCCGGACCTCAAGGGGAAAAACCGGAAAAGTTTGGTGGCTTGAACTACAAGAGGTGGCAACAGAAGATGCTGTTCTATCTGACCACTCTTGGCTTGGCTCGGATTGATTAACAGATTAAATTACGGAATATTAAACTAGAAAGTAAATCATGCGACTAGAATAATTCATATTATCTAGCAGATTTAACAAAATAACAATATTACGTGCAGATCTAACACGAATAACGAATAGGAAAATTACGATGCATAAATAAAGGACTAGAGATCAAACCGAGGCGAGTAGATACTCTTTCCTTAAGACAAATTGCTCCGGTATGGTGACCACAGTAGCAGCAACTGTCTCCCAAGATACAACGGCTTTACGTCTCGGATTTAGAGGCACTTCAAAAATCCGAGCTCCGGCGAACTTACAGAGTGCTCCGACTTCTCTTCGACTCAATATCTAGATCTACATGAATGACTAGATCTATATGACACTCTCTTTTGTGATGGAAAAGACAAGAGAAAACTTAATTAATAAACTTTCATCCATGGGGTTGTTTATATAGTGGAGAGGAGGAGCCAATGCTTAAATCTGATTGGCCGGAACACGTCACAAAACTTTTCCCCTTGGAAAAGTTACTAATTTTGAAATTATGCTTAATTTTATTTAAAAATTTCGAAATTAATTAAGCAATTTTCGAAAATCAATTCCACACTGTGATTGGTCGGATGACGCATCTCTGAATTCTGATTGGTCGAATGACTCAATGAATTCTGATTGGTCGAATTACACAATCACATTCCAAAATTAATTTATGGTAAATTTCATAAAGAAATTTTGTCCAAAAAATTAATAGTAACACCCGAACCGAACCGAGCCGAGCTCGAGCACGAGCCGAGCCGGACGGACGGCGGCGGCGGCGCTGTGGCAAGGCGTGTGGAATAATCTAAGTCCTCCCTCCTCGCACAAAGTGCCTTGCCCCTTGGGGCACATCTATAAGAGAATACACTAGCTCTTATATATGGAGCACAAGTCTCTCATCTTTCCAATGTGGGAGAATGAGTTGAGGTACTCCCTTCAACTCTTATCTCCAACACATTTTCAACCAACTTTAGGCATTAATTTCTCATTCACCCGATATCCGAATCGAGTGATTCAAAAGCCCATCATCAACTACTCCGTATGGAGTATTTAATGACATCATTAACTCTCGATGACATACATCGGAGTCTATCCGTAAATCGCGCTAAATTTGACCGTTCAACCCTTTAAAAGGGCTTTTTCTCCAACAATCCCCCACATGAATGAAAATTAATGCAAATGCAAATCACGCACTCAAGAGAAGTCGACGGAAAAATATTGCATCGGAGAGGTAGCTTCGGCCTTGAACTCGCCTTAGTGAAGTACTATCGGATTTACTCGGCTAATCAGGTGAACTAGGTCTTGAATCGTTCAACCTTTAGTGTAAACCAAGACAATAGCACTCACATAATATTTCCCCTAGCACCTTTCGGTTCTCATGGTTGTGTCCGTCTCGGCCCTGGACAACACTTGGTTTCAGAAAGTGCTTTAGAGAATTCAAGCCTTAAAACTCTCATAGAAGCGGCCCCACTTCACACTTACATAGGTGACCTCCTATCAAGGGTATTCTGCCCTACCCCACTTGAATATCAAGATATAGGAATCATTAAAAGCTTCGCTTAACCTCACACCCTCTACAGATAGCACTTTTATTCTCTCAGAATGGGTAAGTCTTTGGATTCCCTTATAGCTTAGTTGTCCCTTTTGAACCATGATCTTGGGATCTCCAGTCAACATGGTTGGGTTGCCACTACAAGGAAACATGCGTAATAGGCTTCAGTCCCATTCTGGTTGTCAAAATTGACATCTGATCTCTATCTAAACCATTTATAAGCGGATCCGCAAGATTCTCCTTCGATCGTATATAATCGATGGAAATCAAACCTTTAGAGATCAATTATAATGGTATTGTGTCTACAACGTATGTGTCAAGATTTACCATTATACACACTACTCTGTGCCCTACCTATAGCCGACTGACTATCGCAGTGTATGCTGATAGCAGCCACAGGTTTGGCCAACATGGAATATCTTTTATGAAATTCCTAAGCCATTCAGCTTCTTCTCCAGCCTTATCCAGTGCTATGAACTTGGCTTCCATTGTGGAGCGAGCTATGCACGTTTGTCTCGTAGACTTCCAGGACACACCACCACCACCAATCGTGAACAAGCATCCACTGGTGGACTTTGAATCTTTCGAATCTGATATCCAGTTGGCATCACAGTATCCTTCTAATACTGCTGGATATCTCATATATCGTAATCCCAGACTCATAGTGTACTTCATGTACCTCAACAACCTATTTAAGACTTTCCAATGGTTATGATCTGGTTTACTCGTGAACCTACTCAGTTTATTCATTGCACATTCTAAGTCTGGTCGTGTACAATTGGTTATGTACAACAGACTACCAATCACTTGAGAACATCTCAATTGATCCACAGGTTCACCTCTATTCTTGACTAAGTGCATACTTAGGTCAAGTGGAGTGCTCACTGGACTTCTATCAAAGACATTAAATCTTTTCAAAACAGACTCAATCTAATGAGTTTGTCACCATAAGTGCATCAAAGATTCTAGATATTTTACTCCCTAGTATCAAATCTGCAACTCCCAGGTCCTTCACATCGAAGTCCCTTTTCAACATCATTTTCGTATTCATGATGCTCTCATGAGTACTTCCGATTATTAGCATGTCATAGACAACATAACATTGTCAAACTCGATACGCCATTGCTCTGGCTATTATTCGAGCCTCAGAGAGACTTAACAAGTCTACACACCTTACTCTCTTAGCCTGGAACTGTGAACCCATCGGGTTGTTCCAAGTACATTTCTTCCTTCAACTCACCAAAACCATCCATTTGATGGATTTCCAGGTTATAGTCTCCAGTAATTCTCGTAACGGGTGAGTAAGAAGTCAAGGCCTTCTTTCTGTCGATACCCTTAGGCTACCAACAACGCCTTACAATAAATCCATCAACCTTTAACTTCTTCTTGAAGTTCCACTTGCACCCGTGTGGTTTATTTCCCATTGAAAGATCAACCAACTTCCAAGTGTGGTTTTGCATGATGGATTTTATTTCACTCTTTCCAGACTCTTTCCAGAAAGGAGCTCTGTAGTAGACATTGCCTCAGCATATGTCCTTAGTTCGTTTTCTACCATATAGGTCAGAAAATTAGGACCAAAAGACTGGGAAGTCTTAGCCCTCTTACTACGATGATGTTCCTCAATTTCTTGAGGACCACTCTCTTATATGTCCGCCTACTCAGGCTTGCTTCTTCTTTAACACTTTCCTTACAAGGAAAGATATCCGCAAGGAACACCACATTCTTAGACTCGATGATGACATGTTCATGTACATCATTGATGTCTGATTTATGCACCAAAAACAATATGCACTAATGATTTTAGGTCCAATCATTCACTTATTTTAGGCACTTCGACCTTAGCCAAACACCCCCATATTCCCAAGAGTCTGTAGCTAAACCACAGCCTTTCCACAACTCATGCGGGTTGTCATCCTTCTTCACTGAAGGGATCTCGGTCAGAATGAATTTTGCTGAGAGGGCAGCTCCCCCCACAAGTTCTGAGGTAAACTTGAACTTATCAACATAGCATTCATCATCTCTTTAAGATTTTGGTTCTTGCACGTAGCAATACAACTTGACTGAGGTGTGTAATATGTAGTTGTTTGATGAATGATGCCGGGCCCTTAGCAAGACTCATGAAACAATACCTCATATCCACCACAACAATCACTACGGATACATCTCATCCATTTGCTATGTTCATTCACACCTTCATTCTGATAACCCTCAAGGCATCACAAGCCTTATCACAATATTTGGTGCTATTATCAATAAAAGTAGCGAGATACTTTTATCACCTCTAGTTTGCATGAATCTAGAGGTTCTGTGTTCCTTTCGACCGGTCTACCGGTGAGTTAGCCAACATGGCTTCAACACATATTAGACACTTGTGATGATGATCAAATCTCAAATTTGGTAACAAAACCATGTTCATCAATAGACGAACGAATTTGAAATTTTCAGGTCTTAGTCACACTGTTACAAGCAAGATTACTCAAACATGTAAGCAGATCTTAAAGTCAATCTCACTGGCTCTTCACAGAGCATCACTTTGTGCTTAACAGACAGTTTCACTGTCAACATACTGATCAATCCAGTTTGATCATTCAAAGCATTGTTTGTTGCACCACCGAATTTCTCCATCCAAGGGATGAGATTAACCGGCCACAGGTGCTCTGTCTAGTGCTACAACAAGCACGTACACTTGTGTCACAAAAGACACAGTCACATTTGGATTCACCTCGGTGTATCCTTTTATTTCTGTTCAGCGAACAGAACAATACAATAGTGATAAAGCATATATCCGTAATACATCTTTTCCTTCAAAGGCAAACCGATTATGCAAAACGGAGAGGAATCACTTGTAATAACATGTGGATATCGCAACGATTTGACCAACCTTTGCATATGTTTACTATATATAAATTATTCTTTCAAAAAAAAATACACGAACTATTTTACTTTGTACGGTCAGTATGCATACGACTTGTAATCATGTAAACCTGGTCCGCAAAATTGCCATGTATACACCGTGCAAGGAACTTGGTTAAAAGTACATATAAATATATATCATATGTCACAATTAGAAAGCATCGTTTGTGGCACTTCTTTTCTCCGCAAATTTCCTTCATTAATGATACATTCAGGAAGAAGCATGCAGACAAGTATTGATTTTCAACTATACATTAGTCACACCAACCAAATAAAATATATATAATTGAAAATCATAATTGGTGGCAGCAAATACATCATCAGTAGACGTCCGAAGTAACTCATTCAACTTTTGCCTACTAAGCTTACCAAACTTCGGGCAGTAGCATGCGGAAAATTATTATCTTAACATAGCATAAATAGAATGCTGATTTTAACCGATATCGGAGGATCTCAATATATCAATCATAATTAAACCGGATTGGTATCTATTCAAAAAATTTGCAGCAATTAAGGATCTTCCGAAAATCGAAGCACGAGACTTAGGCATCAACTATCACTATTCCGCATCAGGAAACAAAAGAGGACTAATCAAACCATCTAATTCCTCTTTAACATGCTATGAGCAAAAAATAATCGACCAATTAAGTTTAGTTCGCCCTCGTACTAATTTATTTATTATTAATTTTTATCCATCGTCCTTAATTCGATGCACTACCAAAGACACTTTCAATTAAGGAAAATACAACCTTATTTACACAGCAAGCTCATAGGAAACTATATATATCTTCCATTGTTGTATACGTCAACAATTGTAGGCAATAAGGTTATAAACAATTTGTTTCCGAAAACGGTTCGTAATAAACACACTACAAAAGGTATAATAAGGAGGATCAGTATCAAGTATCAACCGATACTGAAACAAAGTTATAAATATAAATATAGGCAGATTGGTAATAACCGGAATAGAAAATAGATCTGACAACATAACGATCCTACAACACACGAATAAACGATGAACAAGTCGGATAATTTTGGTAAGTGACTTATTGAGATGTATGAGAAAACTTTGTTGTGGGAAGGGAATTATGTTAATAATTTGCCATTTACCTGAGAGTGCTTTATACATGATACGACGTTAACAATGGTTGTTTTGCTCGGCAACTATTATACCCGGTATTACAATAGAAGTCATCAATATAATTGGTGCTTTAACTTTGGTTCCATACTGGTATCTTTGACCTTTCCATGAAGATAGATGTGTGTGATATGAGATGGTTACATTAAAAACTTGGTATGCTATATAGAATTTTAGATTTTTAAAATTCTAAGGTTGGAATGGTTCACCTGATTATCTACTTTATGTTATGATTACTTGAGAACAAACTGGGTATGGTAACTTTGTTGATCTTCTGTCATTGGACAGAAATGAAAAGATACACCGAGGTGAATCCAAATGTGATGTGTCTTTTATGACACAAGTGTATGTGCTTGTTGTAGCACATGATGTTGCACCAGTAAGTGCTCTATCTCATCCATTGGATGAAGAGGGACTAAGACTTGAGAAGGTCCAGGGTGCAACGAACGATGCTTAGAATGATCGAAATGGGGTTGATCATTATGTTGACACTAAAACTGTCTGTTGAGCACAAAATTGATGCTCCGTAAAGAGTCAGGGAGATTGGCTTTAAGATCTGCTTACATGTTTGAGTAATCTTGTTCATGACACTATGACTAGGACTTGCAAATTTCAAATCCATTCGTCCATTGATGAATATGAAGTTGTTACCAAATTTGAAATTTGATCCTAATAACAAGTGTCAAGTATGTGTTGAAGCCATGTTGGCTAACTCACCGGTTGACCGGTAGAAATGAACACAGGATTTCTAGATTCATGCAAACTAGAGGTGATAAAAGTATATTGTTACTTTTATTGAGTATAGCACCAAAATATTATGATGTTTAATTGCTGAAAAGCTAAGATAAGGCTCGTGATGCCTTGATGGTTATCAGAATGAAAGTGAAAATAAACATAGCAAACGGATGTGATGCATCCGTAGAGATTGTAGTGGTGGGTATGAGGTATTGTTTCATGAGTCTTGCTAAGGGCCCGGCATCATTCATCAAACAACTACACCATACACACCTCAATCAAGTGGTATTGCTGCATGCAAGAACCGAACTCTTAAAGAGATGAGTAATGCTATGTTGATAAGTTCGAGTTTACCTCAGAACTTGTGGGGGGAGCTGCCCTCTCAGCAAATTCATTCTGAACAAGATCCCTTCAAAGAAGAAGGATGACACCCCGTATGAGTTGTGGAAAGACCAAGGTCTAGCTACAAATTCTTGGAAATGTGGGGGGTGTTTGGCTAAGGTAGAATTACCTAAACCAAAGTGGTGATAGGACCGAAACGATTGATTGTATATTCATCGGATATACTCTCAAGAGTAGTGCCTATTGTTTCTGGTGCATAAATCAGACATCAATGATGTACATGAACATGTCATCACCGAGTCTAAGAATGTGGTGTTCACTGTGGATATCTTTCCTTGTATGGAAAGTGTTAAAGAAGAAGCAAGCATGAGTAAGCGGGCATAAGAGTCTGAAAAAGAGAGAGATTCTCAAGAATTTGAAGAACCCCATCGTAGTAAGAGGGCTAAGACTTCCCAGTCTTTTGGTCCTGATTTTCTGACCTATATGGAAGAAAACGAACTAAGGACATATGCTGAGGCAATGTCTACTACAGAGCTCCTTTTTGGAAAGAGTCTGTAAATAGTGAAATACAATCCATCATGCTAAACCACACTTGGAAGTGGTTGGTCTTCCAACGGGAAATAAACCACTCGAGTGCAAGTGGATCTTCAAGAAGAAGTTAAAGGTTGATGGATTTATTGTAAGGCGTTGTTGGTAGCCTAAGGGTATCGACAGAAAAAAGGCCTTGACTTCTTACTCACTAGTTACGAGAATTACTTATATAAGGGTTCTCATTGATATAGCTGAAGTCTATAACATAGAAATCCATCAAATGGATGGTTATGGTGAGTTAAAAGAAGAGATATACTTGGAATAACCAGATGGGTTCGTACTTCCAAGACAAGAGAGTTAGGTGTGTAGACTTGTTAAGTCTCTCAGTGGGCTCGAATATTAGCCAGAGCAATGGCATATCGAGTTTGAAAATGTTATGTTGTCAAGTGGGTAGGACATATATATGTCTACATTAAAAACACACTTATGTGATAGTATGTCTATGACATGCTGATAATGGGAAGTATTCATGGGAGTATCATGAATACGAATGGATGTTGACAAGGGACCTCAATGTGAAGGACCTGAGAGTTGCAGATGTGAGCACTCCACTTGACCTAAGTATGCACTTAGTCAAGAACAGAGATGAACCTGTGGATCAATTGAGATATTCTCAAGTGATCGGATGTCTGATGTACATAACCAACTGTACACGACCAGACTTCGCATGTTCAGTGAAGAAACTGAGTAGGTTCACGAGTAATCCAGATCATAATCATTGGAAAGCCTTAAATAGGTTGTTGAGGTACATGAAGAACACTATGAGTCTGGGACTACGATATACTAGATATCCAGCAGTATTAGAAGGATACTGTGATGCCAACTGGATATCAGATACGAAAGATTCAAAGTCCACCAGTGGATACTTATTCATTTTTGGTGGTGCTGCTGTGTCCTGAAAGTCTACAAGACAAACGGCTTAGGAATTTCCTAAAGGATATTCCATGTTGGCTGAAACATGAGGTTGCTATCAGCTTACACTGCAATAGTCTGTCGGTAATAGAAAGGGCACAAAATAGTATGTTTAATGGTTAGTCTCCACACATACGCCGTAGACACAATACCATTAAATAAATGATCTCTAATGGTGTGATTTCCATCGATTGTGTAAGATCGAAGGAGAATCTTGCGGATCCGCGTACAAAAGGTTTAGCTAGAGATCAGATGTCAATTTTGACAACCGGAATGGGACTGAAGCCTATTACACATGTTTCCTTGTAGTGGCAACCCAACCATGTTGACTGGAGATCCCAAAATCATGGTTCAAAAGGGACAACTAAGCTATAAGAAACAGTCCATCACTTACCCATTCTGAGAGAATAAAAGTGATATCTGCGAGAGGTGTGAGGTTAAGCTTAGCTTTTAATGATTCCTATAGCTTGATATTCAAGTGGGGTAGGCGCGATACCCCTTGATAGAGGTCACCTATGTAAGTGCGAAGTGGGGCGCTCATGTGAGGATTTTGAGGCTTAAATTCTCTAAAGCACTTTCTGAAACCAAGTGTTGTCCAAGGCCGAGACGGACACAACCATGAGAACCGAAAGGTGCTAGGGGAAATATTGTGTGAGTGCTATTGTCTTGGTTTACACTAAAGGCTGAACAGTTCAAGACCTAGTTCACTGATTAGCCGAGTAAATCCGATAGTACTTCACTAAGGCAGGTTCAAGGCCAGAAGCTACCTCTCCTGATGCAATATTTTTCCGTCTGACTTCTCTTCAGAGTTTGCATTTGCATTTGCATTAATTTTCATTCATGTGGGGGATTGTTGGAGAAAAAGCCCTTTTAAAGGGTTGAACGGTCAACTTTAGCGCGATTTACGGATATACTCCGATGTATGTCATCGAGAGTTAATGATATCATTAAATACTCCATACGGAGTAGTTGATGATGGGCTTTTGAATCACTCGATTCGGATATCGGGTGAATGAGAAATTAATGCCTAAAGTTGGTTGAAAATGTGTTGGAGATAAGAGTTGAAGGGAGTACCTCAACTCAATATCCCACATTGGAAAGATGGGAGACTTGAGCTCCATATATAAGGGCTAGTGTATGCTCTTATAAATGTGCCCCAAGGGGCAAGGCACTTTTGTGTGGGAGGGAGGACTTAGATATTTCCACACGCGCGCGCGCGCGCCGCCGCCGTCCGTCTCGGCTCGTGCTCGAGCTCGGCTCGGCTCGGTTGTTACTATTAATTTTTTGGAACAAAGTTCGTATGAATTTAACCAGGAAATTAATTAGTTAATCGTGAGGCGGTTGGAAGGTTCCAGAATAATGTGGAAACGAATTCTGATTAATTAAGTTAAATCGGTTCGAATTAATTAAATTAAATTCGAAATTAATTAATTAAATTAAATTCAAAATTAATTAATTATTTTCGGCCAGAAATTGCTTTTCTTGAGGGAAAAGTCGAGCGATTAAATCATCCAACCAATCAGAATTCAGAAGACACGTCATCCGACCAATCAGAATTGTGGAAATAGTTGGCCAATTTTAATTAATATTTTCGGCCCTATTTCTTTTCCAAGGGGAAAAGTCTGATGATTTGTTCTGGCCAATCACATTCAAGCATTGGCTCCTCCTCTCCACTATATAAAGAACCCCAATGATGAAGGTTGAAGCAACGAATTTTCTCTTGTGTCTTTCCACCACAAAGAGTCAGTCATATAGATCTAGATATTGAGTCGAAGAGAAGTCGGAGCACTATGTAAGTTCGTCGGAGCTCGGATTTTTGAAGTGCCTCTAAATCCGAGACGAAAGCCGTTGTATTTTGGGAGACAGTTGCTACTACCGTGGGCACCATACCGGAGCAATTTGTCTTAAGGAAAGAGTAACTACTCGCCTCGGTTTGATTTCTAGTCCTTTATTTCCTGCATCAAACTTTTATTGTTCCTTGTTTGAGTTAGATCTGCATGCTAGTATAGATCGTGTTAGATCTGTTAGATAATATGACAATTTATATTCGCTATTTATTATCTAATTTAACAGTCCATAATTAGTTCCGTAAATTACGGATCCGTTCCGTAAATCACTCCACACACGACACCTATCCCAACACTATCATCCCCTTTACTAGGAAATTCTATATCTCCAGACCTGTCTCTTTTGATGAAACCCTTCTTCCCTTCTTATTTGCCTCTGCCATAAGCAAACCACATGTTTAGCAGCATCAAACCCAACTTTGGACGACAATTCTCGCAATTCATCAACCATTAGCCTCAAAGTAAACATCGAAGTCCTTGCCCGGGGATTTTGGTCCTGGGATAGCTAGAGACATGTATTTGTATAGTTCGTTATTGCAAGCCCGTGGCGCTGGATTCAAGACTTGTGTTACAACAGGCCACATGCTGTCATTTATGTTCTACAGTCCTTCAACATGGTGTCCGATTATGTTCTACGGTCCTTCAACATCTCATTTATTCTCCTTAATATATACTATTACTAATATAAATATTAGTTTTTTTTTTGTTCTTGATCGTATCAATAAAAGTTATTCCTTACAAAATATAAATGTTCATTGAGTTTGATGATCATTGTAACTCATAAAATATAAGTTATTTTTAGATTAATAAAATGAATGAATTTTGTAAGTTTTAAAGGTAAAAGTATAAAATATAATTTTATTATCATTAATGAAATAACTATAAAATAAATATAAAAAAACGGTTAGATTGATAACATGTAGATAAAGTTAAGGGTATAAAAGACTAATTATGTGTGACAAGTGTGTGTCCTAGATTTATGGCAAGTGTCTTTGTATTATTGGTTGGAGTAGATTATGTTATCCAGAATGTTGTACAAGACATACATGCTGCCAAGACTGAGAATTAGTTATTATTGAATGAATGAAAAGATTCCATCTTCTTCCTTGAGCTAAAGCTCCTTCAATGGTGATATCTTTCAGTTTTCTTTAATTCAAACTTGGTATCAGAGCTTTAGACTTGCGTCATGAGTACTGGGACCTCAACCCCTCAGTCGGTGGCACCACCAAACTCTGAACAGAATCATGGAAGCACCGGACCGGAAATCACCACTCCGCTTTCAGCAAATGCTAGCTCTATTCCGATTCCGGCGAATGTCAGCTCTGTGGTTACTTCAACAGATCTTGGTTCCTTCACTCAGTATCGAACAGCAGTTGGATTAGTTCCATACCAAGGATTCATGTTTCCTCCCTCAAGCATGTATGGAGTTCCATTTATTTCTCAGATGTCAGGTACTGTTTTACCACCCTCCATACCTGCTATTCCTTCATTTCTCCGGTCACCATCTCCGAGTGCACTAAATCACACTGGATCCCCCTTTCAAGGGCACTTAAATCAGACATGCACTGTGAAACTTACAAGGGAAAATTATCTACTATGGAAATACACTATTTTGCCTATAGTTAAAGGACACAAACTGGATGGTTTTCTGTTTGGCACCACACCTAGACCTCCAAGCACAAACCTGTACACTGGTATTTTAAATCCTGCTACTGAAGAGTGGGATACAGTGGATCAATTGTTGATGGGATGGCTCCTAAGTTCTATGACAGAACAGGCTCTTGTAGAAGTGATGGGTTGTAGCACATCTCATGAAATCTGGGCCACTCTAGAGACACTCTTTAACAGTCAATCTGAAGCAAGAATGTTAGAATTTAAGAGTGCTCTTACCAAATCTGAGAAAGGTGGCAAATCTATGAGTGATTACTTGGCTCAAATGAAGTCTTACAGTGACAGTTTGGCAGCAGCTGGATATCCTATATCCAAGTCTGAACTTATACTGGCCACACTAGGAGGTTTGGACAAAGATTATGAAGCTGTGATTGTCAACATCACCTCTCGGATTGGTTCACTTACATGGCCTGAAGTTCAATCTCAGTTGTTGACACATGAAAGACTCCTAGCAAGGTTCAATCCCACTGTCAACCTAACAAATGGATCTGTTATTGGACAATCAAATCCCTCTGCTCACCTTGCTGCTTATGGTTCTGGGAAGTCACAGAACAGAACCAACAACTATTCACCACAAAGTAATAACAATAGAGGCAGAGGGGGTTACAGAGGTGGAAGAAATAGAGGTGGTAGGGGTGGTGCAAGGTCTGGACCAAGGATGACATGTCAGTTGTGTGGTAAAAATGGACACACAGTTGTAGACTGTTGGCATAGATTTGAGCATAACTTTCAGGGACCAACAGCCAACACCAATAGCAGTGGAGGAAAACAAAATTCAGCTTTCATTGCCACTCCAAGCACTGTTTCTGATCACTCTTGGTACTTGGACAGTGGAGCAACAAATCATGTCACAGCTGATATAGGGAACATGAGTGTCAACTCCAACTACAATGGTAATGACACACTGACTGTAGGTAATGGTGAGAAATTATCAGTAGCACACATTGGTCATTCCTTTCTTCACACACCACATGGCATCATGCACTTACACAATATTCTTCATGTCCCACAGATCACAAGAAATCTCCTTAGTATTTCCCAACTTATCTCTGATAATCCTGTGTCTATAGAGTTTAATGGTGTGTTTTGTTTTGTCAAGGACAAACTTACAGGGACAATGCTTCTCAGGGGTCAACTTCAGGATGGCCTTTACAAGATCCATCAACTTGAAGCTGTCAACCAGAACTCCCCTCACTCCAAAAGTGGTTCTGCTTGTCTTTATGTTTCCAAAAACTTAATCTCTTGTAATAAGTCTGATTCTAGCCCTGATGTGTGGCATAGAAGACTTGGTCATCCCTCTAATCATGTGTTAACTACTATTTTGAATTGTTGCAATGTCAAAACTGTTGGTGCTTTATCCTTTTGTGAGTCTTGCCAGTTTGGCAAAGCACATAATTTGTTTCATCCCTTATCTAATTCTCATGCCACTGCACCTTTTGATCTCATTCACACAGATTTGTGGGGCCCTGCACCTATAAAATCTTTAGAAGGTTACACCTATTATGTGCATTTTATAGATGATCATACAAGGTACACTTGGATATATCCCCTGAAATCCAAATCTGAGACCTTTAATGTCTTTCAAAAGTTTAAGGCTCTTGTTGAAACTCAGTTTTCTGTCAAAATTAAGTGTTTGCAGTCTGATTGGGGAGGGGAGTATAGATCATTTCAGGAGTTTCTCACAATGAAGGTATTGTTTTTAGGCATCCTTGTCCCCATGACCATGCTCAAAATGGTAGAAGCGTAAAGAAAACACAGCACATTGTGGAGGCTGGTCTTACCCTTCTAGCTCAAGATAGCATGCCCCTAAGGTACTGGTGGCATAGTTTTCAAGCCTCTGTTCAACTTATTAACACTCTTCCTACTCCTGTTCTCAAGAACAAAGCCCCAGTAGAGTGCCTCTTTCACACCAAACCTAACTATAAAACCTTTAGGGTGTTTGGTTGTGCTGTGTATCCTAATCTTAGGCCCTTTCAGTCTACTAAATTCCAGTTTCACACAAAAATATGTGTGAACTTAGGTCTAAGTTCTTGCCACAAGGGGTTTAAATGCCTTGATGACACAGGTAGGATCTATATTTCCAACAATGTTGTTTTTGATGAGACACACTTCCATTTTTCTAAAGGTTTCACTCAAGGACCTTCCACTCAAGTTCTTACAGACTTCTCCTCCTTTTCCCTTGTACCAACACCCACATCAACTCATGCAGAGGGGGAAAAAGGCATCCTGAGTAGATCTACTGGTGAAGGCACTCCTGCTCCTGTAAGTCCTGCAAATCAGGTAACTAATCATTTTAATGCTTTCATGTCTGATGATTCACCTTGTGAACATAGTTCTACATATACTGGTCCTTCTAGTAGTCCTATTGTTCCACCACAGATGTCACAAATTGACAATCAGTCACCACAACAAGCCACCTCACCTTCACCTTCTAGAAATCACACAGATGATCAATCATAAAGTCTTTGCATCGCTTTACTAGCACACAGCCTGTTAGTCCTGTTAACCCTCTAACCTCACAAAGTGCTCAAACCAAACATCATCATATGCAAACCAGATCTAAAAGTGGCATATTTAAACCTAAAGCAGATTCTGTTGCTATTGATAATGCTCACTCTTTTCCTACTGAACCAACAAGTGCGTCACAAGCATTGCAGTCAGAGGATTGGAAAGATGCTATGTCAGCAGAATACAAAGCTCTTATGCATAACAAGACATGGGAATTAGTAAGGCTACCCCCAGGTAAGAGCATTGTTGGAAATAGATGGATATTCAAATTGAAACTGAGGCCAGATGGAACTGTTTTGAAGCATAAAGCAAGACTGGTGGCAAAAGGATACGGCCAAAATTATGGTATAGATTTCACAGAAACCTTCAGTCCAGTGGCTAAATCAACAATTATTAGAATCATTTTGACCATGGCAGTGTCTATGGGTTGGCCAGTGAAAGATAGACATAAATAATGCATTCCTAAATGGACCTTTGCAAGAACCAGTTTATATGGAGCAGCCTGAAGGATTTGTGGACAAAAGTAGACCTGGTTATGTGTGCAAGCTGCACAAGGCTTTGTATGGCCTGAAATAGGCACCTAGGGCATGGTTTGATGCCTTTAGGTCTCAGATGATCAGCTGGGGATTTACACAGTCTGTTTCAGACAATTCTCTGTTTATGTTGCATCTGGAAGATAAAGTGATGTTTGTCCTGGTGTATGTGGATGATATCCTACTCACAGGGAATTCTCCCACCTTGATTCAAAGATTCATCAAGCAGCTAGATTCAAAGTTCTCTCTTAAAGATCTAGGCCCTGTCTCCCACTTCTTGGGAATGCAAGTTGTAAGAGATCAATCAGTATTGTACTTGACTCAATCCTATTATGCTTCACACCTTCTCAAAAGATTGAATATGGAACATCTCAAGCCTTGTCCCACACCAATGGTCACTGGAAAACAGTTGAGTCCTAATTAGGGTGAACCACTGTCCAATCCTCACATTTACAGAAGTGCTATAGGGGCACTGCAGTACTTGACAATCACTAGACCTGACATAGCCTACACAGTGAATACTTTGAGTCAGTTTATGCAAGAACCTTGCACAGAACACTGGCAGGCATTGAAAAGATTGTTAAGGTTCATACAGGGCACACTGAAGCAAGGATTACACTTTATACCTAGTGACAATCAGTCACTTCATGGCTTCACTGATGCAAATTGGGCTACAGATCCTCATGATAGAAAATCAACTGGAGGTTATTGTGTATACTTGGGAAAATCTCTGCTCACTTGGAGTTCAAAGAAACAGCAGGTTGTGGCTAGATCCAGTTTTGAATCAGAATATAAGGCCCTGTCTAATTTGGGAGCTGAGATTCAATGGATCATTCAGATTCTGAAGGAAATGAGATTCAAGCTTCCTGCAGTTCCAGTGCTGTGGTGTGACAACACAGGAGCTACTACCTTAGCTCAGAATCCAGTCTATCATGCTAGAACAAAACACATTGAGGTGGATGTACACTACATTAGAAATCTGATTCTGGAAAAAAGGCTCAAGGTTTGCTACATTCCATCCTCAGCTCAGGTTGCTGACATCTTCACTAAGTCTCTACCTATATCAACATTCTGCAACTTCAAAAACAAACTAAACGTGGTTGATCCACATATTAGTTTGAGAGGGGGAGATAAAGTTAAGGGTATAAAAGACTAATTATGTGTGACAAGTGTGTGTCCTAGATTTATGCCAAGTGTCTTTGTATTATTTGTTGGAGTAGATTATGTTATCCAGAATGTTGTACAAGACATAAATGCTGCCAAGATTGAGAATTAGTTATTATTGAATGAATGAAAAGATTCCATCTTCTTCCTTGAGCTAAAGCTCCTTCAATGGTGATATCTTTCAGTTTTCTTTAATTCAAACTCATGTTAGGAGTAAGTTTCTCCGTACTGAACAGTTAAAAAGGCACGGTTAAAATTACTCATATTTTAGGGTGCAGAAATTAGTCAAAATGATAATAATCATGGTTTCTTCGTAATAACAACGACAACAACAACAACATCACAAAAAAGTCGTCTCTCAACAATACTACTACGGAGTGAACCCTCATTTTTTGAAGCTAAGTATTGATGTCCCATTGCTAGCTAATCATTCTTCATGTCTTATAAACTCTCGTCGAAAGGGATATACATTTGAAATATTGTAGGGATCATTTCATTCTCTTGGCTTTCATATTTCGGTTAGTGATGGATACAATATCTTATTAATTTTATTTGATTATTCATATAATTTGACCGTTGTCTAATGTTGCAATATGCTCGATACAATTTGAAAATGACTAATCTGAATGGATTGGCATTAGGGCGCTTTTGTTGTATTGACTCGTGTTTACTGTTATGGTGCTTTTTTATTGTTTCTACTCAGCCCCTGTTGGGGGCGTTTTTTGTTGTTGTCAGTTAAACTGATGAATAAAATGGTGGAGCAAATCTGTGAAATGTAGCTGAGAATGATGATCAGTTTAGCAAGTGTATTCAGTTATGTGAAAGTCAATTTTTGGTGAAGTACAAACTGAGTTTCTTCGGAAGTCAGCTTTCAGTTTTGTCTGTTGAGTTTTTGCTGAGTACGTCTGAGTTCCACATCTGAGTAGTTGGTTACAAGTCTGGGAAGGTCAGCTGAAGCTGAGTTTCATCAGGTGGATAATAGCTAGAGCTGTGATCCACATCTGGGGTATTTATGGCAATTCCGATAGAGATGTTATGTCGGTTAGGGTTAGGAAATTGTGCCTATAAATACCAATGTTGTAATTGCTGGATATACAGAAACCCGAATCCGGATCGGATCCATAATTGGATCGTCAGATCTGATTCACAGCACCGATCGAGACGCTCGATCATGCACAGCGGAAGCTGCGAATTAAATTCGCATGCGATTTTACCACGATTTCAATATACATAATTAATTAACACAACTACGAAAGGATGAAGATTTACCCAATAGTAAAGGAATAAGAAATCGACAGCAAGGGAGAAGCCGCAGTCTTCCGGATTGTATCTTCAAGAGACGAGCGGTGGACGTCGATCCTCGTAGTAAAACCTCCTTGAATATGCTTCGAGAAAAACCCTGGGTTTTTCTCCTCCTAATGGCTAGAACAAGAAAACTAAATTTTCCCTTCTTTTAATTAAATGTGGCGCAAATTGTTTTGTAATTTGTGTTAGGATGAACTCTCTTTATATAGGAAATTAACTAGTCAAGAGAGAGTTATCATTTTCACACTACAATAACCTATTTCCATAAGGAAAAGATATTTGCCATAAAATAAGTGATAATTCCCATAAAATCAATCTCTTATCTCTTTCTCATTAATTATCTAATAAATAAATAATTAATTAATTACACATGTGAGATAATCTAAGAAAATTTCTTTTCCTAATTTCTTCACAAAAAGAGGCGCCACTTTTAGCCATTATTTTTAATAGAAAATATCTTTTCTAATTTACATATTATTTACCAAATAAATAATATTGCATATTCATTAAATAGATCAACTATTTAATTTATTCTCGAGTTCATTAAAACGAAAAACACTCGCGCGTGTTAGAGTCAACCCGGGACCACTGACCTATAACCAAGGTATTACAATAAATTGAATAAAAATTCATCGAACATAATATTTCTACTAAACTTAAAAATTTCGGAATTACGCCACCATAAATCCGAAACTGAACTCAATCGATTATAGTTATAACTTATTCTCAAAGCGTCGAGTCGATAAGTGTCCATTGATATAATCATTACATACAGAATAACCCTCCATAGACTATCCGTAATGAAGCGGGATTATTTCCGTAAACCTTTTTCGTTACATCTGATGAAACCGTATTTTACAGAATTTTCTGTGCTTATTTTATATCTATTATGTCGGGAGATGCTTTGTTTCGGGTGTGTTTTGGTTAATTTTCAGATTTTTGAAGCTCGGGAGAGATGCTAGGAGATTTTGGGATCTATAGAGCAATTTCAAGAAGTTTTGAGGAAGACTGGAGAAGAGCCGGTTTTAAATACTTCAAATTACAGTTTTCACCTATGTCGGGATCTCGACTGTTGAAGAAAAGACAAAGTGTCGAAGCCAAGCGTGGATTATCGCTCTTTTATTCAGATTAAGATTTTTAATAATTAATTATGTCTTATAATAATTATTATTAGATATTAGAAATAATGAAAACAAAACTTGGGTTTGGCCCAGGTGAGCAATTTCAACTCTTCAAATCGTGTATGCAGCACACGGACGCAAAAAGGACATACTATATATATTATATTAGGTTTAATATTTAGAAAAGATAGGTTTGGACGGAGGTGAAGAACAAAAAGGTGCGCACAGTGCCGTCGATTTCCTATTTCTTTTTACAAGAGTGGTACACTATTTCTTTTATATTATTGTATTTTATGAGTAGTTAATTTTTTTTGTTCCAGTTGATTAATTGTTAATCCCTCGATTGCTATAGATTGTGAGATCAAATTGTTCGTAATCCTCGATTAAATTGTTAGTATTCATTTATTTTCTGCTTTCATCGATTCATGATTTGATTGTTTGTTTAATTGTTTCGGCCGGATAATTAGATGAATAGTCAGATTTAGCACCAAAAATCGAGTCTAGGCGATTGTCAAAAGGATTTGATTTTAAGTGATAAACAACATATTGTCTGCCGGTTCGCAGCTCGTAGGATTCCCTGTTGTGAAAATAAGCGATCTAGGTTAAAGTTAACCCGATGTGCGTTAATACCTAGAATTGAGTTTTTCTAAAAGTCAATGTGATTGTTCTCACCAAACCTCTAGCGATTGTTGAGAGGTGTGCTACACAGTTAGAGAATAAGTAGTTGCGATTGTTCTGCTTATCGAATATATATATGAATTGGCTAAGTCTCTCCTTCGTTCTTATGTGCACACACATATATATGAATTGGTCTCTGCATGTGAATAGTGAACTCAAAATAATTCAGGCTGAGTCTTTTCCCGGCGTGCGCCGGTATTTCCCCGGTTTGCGCCGGAATCTTGGCAATCAGTTATGTGTCAGAGTCATTAAATGTGCCAATATTTGCTAATCTTGATAGATTTTGCATATCTTTCCGGCGTAGACCGGTATACACCCGGTCTGTGCCGGGTCTTGTCAAATCTAAGGAGATGTAACGGAATTTCTATAAAATTTGTTCCGATGATTATTTTTCTGTATCCATCGAGCTTTATGTCACAACCCCAAGGTGTCACCACGTGATATCTGTAATAAAACAAAAACAAGAAAAACCACGTGTAATTCTGATAATAAAAATAGGCTGATAAGCCTCAAAATAACTAAAAGATATTGAGATTTTATTATTTCTATTATTTACAGCAATAAACGATATTTATTATATTTTTCTACGAAAATGTCTCTTAAACTTAAGAAATTCGATTAAAATATAGCAAAATACATCATTAAGACGGTAAGCGAGAATGTATATCAAGCGTGTTATGAGAGTACCTTGTGATTGGGGATGATGATCATTTATATACCTCTCCCTAAGCTTGCGAGGGAGTAGATTATGATGCATTGAATTCGTGGTAAAAGGAGTTTACAACATATTGATGTAATGGAGCATGTTTTGGAGCAATTATGACTCAAGCTATAATGGAACGTATATTTTAGAGCCATCACTATAGCAGTTACTATCATGGAGTAATGTATGTGTGAAATCCGGAACGATCATTGAAAAGGATGTAACCGTTGCTTGAGGTCAAGGATGACATGTATTGTATTGAGCATAAATGACCTAGGTGACTTACACAACGTTGGCAATAAGAGAATGTAGGCGTCTTTTATCTTACCAGTTATGAGGGACAGAAGGCGACATGCACCATGTCGGACAGAGGACGACATGCATCATATCGGTTGAAGATATAAGGGCGGCATGCGATGTACTAAAGATGGTCCTTGCTGGGTGAGGCCTGATATCGAGTTGAGCCCATGTCGGCCCAAATGTTAACATGAACTTTATCACTCTATGTGTTAAAGGAACAAAATCAGAATCGGATATTTGATCACTCATTTAGTGCACATGTTTCACATTTGATTTTGTAAATATTCTCTTGTATTGTACCGTGATATATATCCCTTGATAGTAGGCAAATATTCTTTCCTTTATTATAGACAATTAAGTATGCTGATTAGCAGCCTTTTACCTTAGACCATGCACGTATGCTGCATATATATATTGTACTTGTATTCTTGTAAATTTACTCAACTCAATAATAAAGTATCATCTTATTATTGATCATCTTATTATTTTTCATGGTATCAGAGCATTAGGTTGATTTCTTCCTTCTTTAACTTTTAGTTCCAGTCGACTTCCATGGCTGAGAAAAGCACAACCCCAGCAAACTGGGAAAATTCAAATCACCCACTTTACATCCATCATTCGGATCAACCCGGTGCAATACTAGTGCCACAATCATTGATGGAAAACAACTATAGCACATGGAGACAATCCATGACTATGGCATTGACCGTGAAAAACACAGTTGGCCTCATCGATGGGACAATCATCGAACCAGACCAAAAAAAACGGAAGAGTACACACAATGGAACCGTTGCAATAATTTAGTGAAGACTTGGCTCCTTGGATCCATGTCGCAAGAAATAGCAGGAAGTGTTGTTCGTTGCAAAAGTGCGAGGCAAATTTGGCTAGAATTACAAGAGCGTTTCTCTCATGTAAACATGCTTCAACTGTTCAACATTGAAAATCAAATCCATGGGTGTACGCAAGGAGAGTTGTCTGTGGGTTCCTATTTCACAAAATTGAAGGCATTGTGGGACGAAAGAGAGGCATTATGTGCCTTTCCATCTTGTACTTGTGGTGCCTTTAAGGAAGTTACTGCCTATCTAGAGACACAAAAAACCATGAAATTCCTCATGGGACTAAATGAATCTTATGCCGAAGTCCGGAGCAATACTCTCTTACTAGAACCGCTTCCTTCCGTCAATAAGGCCTACTCTTTGGTCTTTAGGCATGAGAAACAAGCTGAAGTCACAGTTGGAAAGGCAAACAAAAATGTTGAAAGTGGGGCATTCGCAGTAAAAAATTCCAGGCATGACGCGGGTGAGGAGCAAAAATGTTCAAAGTGTAATCGGACGAATCATACTACAAGAAATTGTAGAGCACATCTGAAATGCAGTTTTTGTGGATGGAAAGGCCATTCGATTGATTATTGCAGAAAGAAGAAGGCTGCTGAGGCGGACGCTGGAAATGTTAAGGGAAACCATGCGGCTTCAAAGGCAGTGGAAAACATGCCGTTCACAGCTGAGGAATGCAAACAATTATTGGAGATGATAAAATAAAAAACCTCCTATGCTAATCAAGTAACTTCTTCAAACCATGATGAATTAACTGGTAAGGTTTTTTTGATTAATTCGAATAACAAAACGCAAACTTGGATCTTGGACAGTGGATGCACTGATCATATGATTTGTAGTCCTAAACTGTTTTCATCTTCAAAACCCGTCACAAACCGAACCGTAGAACTACCAAACGGCTCCTTTACACAAGTAACTCATATTGGAAAAGTTCATTTATCACCGGAACTTGTGCTTGATGATGTCCTATGTGTACCTTTTTTACAACTCAATCTAATATCCATAAGTAAATTGACCACGCAACCTGATGAGGCTAAAATCCACCCAACAAAAACAATTTATAAAGACTCGAAACCGTGGATAAACTAACTCTCTAACCGGCAGTGTACCGGGTCGATTGCTAGAATAGCTACAGGAGTACGAGGTCGAACCCAAAGGAATCGTGCTTGCAAGTACCAAAGTGAACGTAATGCTTAGTCTAGGTGATCAATGTTCTTAAGGTTTTGTTTACTACAATGACACTAAGTGATTCTAACTAACGAGTCTAAAGATAAAAAGAACGGAAGAAGATTAAACTACTAGGTTTTAACGATAAATTAAGGGACATAGCCGAACCATGATCAAAATAGCTAGTTTCACCCAATGGAATGACAAAACCGGAGTGTGCAATAAACGAACAAACTCTTACATTCAATTTCACGGTGCGTACTCTAATCCCGGTGCTAAGGTCTGAACAACTCTTCCCAAACACCTTATGCCAAGTCAACTAACCTTCCCTAAGGAAGATTCATTCACAAGACAATATATACACGAGAGCCGTTTAAGCGTTAAAACGAGTAACCTCGCACTTCTGATGCGATCCTGGAACCACTTTTCACACACCCTCTCTCTCGAATAACTCTCAAGATTGATGTGTGTGATTTTTGACCTAGGTGATCAATCTAGCCCAAATCCGTTATAACGAGTTCTAGGACATGAAACATGCAAGATACAACAATAAAAAGCACTACCCACTCCCAATTTCATCACCCAAAGGGTGATTTCACCAAATTTCACATGATTCGACTATGTAGGTGTTTAGCTACTCATTATACCAATCAAAACATGCACAAAACAGTAAATAAGAGCCATAACAAGTAAGAGAGAAGAGAAATATACCATAAAATTGCAGAAATTCGAGTTGAGATCCAAAAAGTACAAAATAATGAAGTAATTAAAATGTGGGCTCTTAGTGTTTGGAATGAAAATCTAAGCTAAGAAATGGAAATATTAAGCTAAGATGTTGTTGATTTACACTAAGAGAGAGTATTCTAAGCTATTACATAAATCGAGCAAGAAATGGGAAGAGTTTTGCTAAGAAAAAGCTGGATATCAAAGAAATAGTCTAAGGGGGGTATTTATAGGTGGGGGAAAAATCTGCAGAAAAATCAGTCCGAACGCACGTTTGGGGAGCTGGAACGGGCGTTTGGAATCTTCAAACGCGCGTTTCGCTTAGTTGAACGCAGCGCCGCATCATTTCTCGGGCGGGACTTTACTTGTTCTTCATCCGAACGCGCGTTTAGAAAGTTCAAACGCGCGTTGAGAGAGCGAGCAGCGCGCTTAAGGTGGGTTCACCCAGCGCTTGGAGGGCTTCAACTCAGTATCAGTTACGGACTTCAAACGCTGCGTTTGGGAGGTTCAAACGCGTTTGAACCCCTCTTTCCCCAAATCTTCACTTTTCTTCCTTTTTGGGCCCTTTTCTTGCCTCGATCATGCTTTTTCACCACAAATCGTCACCTTCCAGGTCTTCGAGACACCAATACCCTTCAATATCATAAACAAGTACAAACATCCAAACAATTCCGGAGGGTAAAAGTGCTCGGGAATGGGGTTAATATCAACAAAAAGGGTAATAATCCATCAAAGCAACGGATTCACTACCCGTGCCATAAGCTCACGATATCACCCCGAAAACGGTCTAATTCACCCAAAATTGTGCTGAAAGTGTGGTAAACGGGGGTAATTAATGCACCGAAGTCACGTAAAGTTGACTCCCATCAACCACCCCACACTTAGCCTTTGCTCGCCCTCGAGTAAACTAGGCGTTTTGAAGTAAACCAAAGGATTCAACGTTGTGATGTAGGTGCTACCATCCACACCCTCGAGGTAATCACAAAGTAAGAACACGAACATATACATACCGGTTGTAACATTATCAAGAGAATAGAGTGTGTGTGGTGCCGAGCTACATCCAAGTGTTCAAAATGATTGTCGGGCTTGAATCCCGACCAAAGGTCTACCAAATTGTCTCATATCAACAACCCTCTCCACTAGTCAAGGTCACTAAGTTTGGACACAATCGGGTAGGACTTGAAGGGTTATAACGTTAGGCTAGGGTAATTCCGGTTAATCGAAAAGGATATTTTGGGAACTGGAGAAAAAGAAGTACGAGTGAACCTAATCAACAAGTGCACCACCTTATCTCTACCATACAAACCACCCAAACTCCTTTTGATTTAATTAAACACTTTGGGAACCATGGGATACTAACATACCCGAACTCATTGCCACACTCAACCATATTTCAAGTGTTATGAGGTGAGATCGAATACATTAGCACCTATCTCACTATCCCAACTCCAACATCATAAAAATCACTTTTGAGCTCATCACTTTGATTCCAACCCTTCATTTTATAAACTCCAAACTCTTATTCATTGAGAACTTTCTAATTTATTTTGAACTTTGATTGATTGAGTTCTCTTTTCTTTTTCTGTTTTTTTTTTTTTGAAAGAATGAAGAATTTCATAGATTTTTCTTTTCTTTTTGGGCCAAACCCAAACATTACACCCAAATGAGCTCATCTTCTCCTTATAGCTCCAAACCAAGAAAACACCAACCCATCACAAGACATCATTTCCCCCCACGCAACACTTGCCTTAGCAAGTGTGGCCTAACAAAAGATTAAGTCCACTCGTAGGGTATAAATGAAGGAAAATGTGACCATAATTAAGGCTCAAGGTAGGTTTCTGACTAAGCAACAAAACGGCTATAAACGAATGGTGGTCAGACCATTCTATCAAGGCTGAGAGGGGCTACGAAGGTCTAACGTTTCGGGATAAGGCTTATTTGGCTCTGGTTGGTCAAAGAGACGCCATGACCGTCATCCCGTATCCTACTTAGGTGAACCTTTCAATTTCATCTCGAGACCAGTGATATGAGATGTGGTAGTAATCAAATTATGCACAAAGTGTAGCTTCACGTGAAAATAATAAACTCCATCCTCAAGATAATATCGAACCGAAGTGCACACGTTCGGGGCCCTACTAAGGTGGCCACCACTCGAATGTGAAAATAACACATACAACACGGTGTTAAAAACCCTTGAAAAAAATTTAAAAATTACCCAAAAATCGACTCAAGCCCGATCATAGGCTAAGTATACCACATATAAGGCACATTCAACAATAAAAACAAGAAAACGGCTAAGTCTCCCACCCCACACTTAAACAAAACACTGTCCTCAGTGTGTGAGAGATAGAAAGAGTAAAAGACTTAGCTGTTTGACCAAAAAGACCCCGCAGAAAGGCCCACTAGTAGCCCACGTGACATCTTCTAGTAAGCTCCATCTCGAGTATCTAAAACCATAGAAACAAAAGCCAAGGCAAACACATGCACGGGAAAAGTCCACGTGCCAAAAGATAGTGATAGATACGAGATATATAAAAATAGAAGCCATGCCACAAATAACGACTCGAAGCATATCAAGCATACTAGACGGGAATCGCACTGGATGTAAAGATAATCAAAAGAAACACAGAGCATCCACGCATAAAATAAAGCCACAGAGGCTCACATAAAAACATCCCCGCTACGTTACAAGAGCCGGAACCAAAAGAAATTATCACCCCAACCTCTCTTTTAAGCTAAACTCTCCCCTCTTGCACCCAAAGACCACTCCAAACTCATTATTACTACCAAAAGGTGGGTTGCCTCCCCAAGCGCCTTTGTTTTGTGTCGTTGGCTCGACGGGATGACTTATACAATGCCAATTTTTTCAAAGTTATACTATTGGCACAAAGTAGAAAAGGTAGAAGTGCTTTGTTTAACGTCGTTAGCATCGACTTAATGGTACCTAACAGACTCATACCACAAAAGACTCAAAACAACGACCCGAACCACAAAGCATCACAAAGCACCCTATCACATAGCATATCAATTATAAGTATATTCATGAGAGACACCGCGAGGGGGTTTTAAAGGGGTGGAGTTAACACATGGGGTACCTCTTCTAGCTCGTGAAGTTACCTTTTGCCAAACACTCAATATTTTCTTTTCTGGTTCCCGCTCCGGTTTCTCTTTAAGGTGCCCTTTGCTTGGGGTGCTTCTTTTCTTCACATTTCCTTTGAGTTCAATTCCCGGTTCTATGATGAGTGGCTTATGGTCTGGATGAGACAATGATGGTGCGACGGGCGATCCCGGTTTATCCTTGGTCTTGATCTTCACTCCTTCAACGACCTTTTGTGCATCCACCATGTCTTCTATAGTTAACTCCTTATCAACCTGTGGGTTAGTGGTAGCAACAACACAAGCAAAAGTAGATTCGACAGAATGACAAGCAAGAGATTTAGACTTATAAACATTCAATGTCGCGCTCTCCTTACCCACATGAAAAGTAATATCACCACTCTTCACATCTATGCTAGCATCACTCGTAGTCAAGAAAGGACGACCAAGCAAAACCGAAGTCTTAGAATCCATCGCCATGTCTAAGATGACAAAATCTACGGGAAAGGTAAATTTATCTATTTGCACAAGAACATCCTCCGCTACCCCATATAGTGTCCTAACCGACCTATCCGCCATTTGTAAGGTCATCCCACATGGGTTCTAGCTCACCCAACCCTAACTTTTCGTACAAGGCCCTAGGCATTAAGCTCACAGAAGTTCCTAGGTCACACAACACATTTTCAATCACAGTATCGCCAATAGTAATAGGGATGGTGAACCCACCTCGATCTCTCATTTTCGGGGGTATCTTACTATCAAAAATCGCTTGAACACTCTTTTTTTCAAACATACCAAACCTTCCATTTTACTCTTATCATTTAACAAGCCTTTCAAACACTTACAATAAGAGGGCATGTTTGCAAGTGCTTCAAGAAAGGGAATGGTCAAGTCAATTTTTCGCAATATTTCAATGAACCGGTTTTGTGCTTTATTCAAGCAACTTTGCCTATGGTTCTTTGGGGGATAGGGAAGAGTGCTCAAATCGAAATCTTTAGGAGGAGGAGGGACTATACCTTTCTTACCTTTGGCGCGTAGGGAAGACGGCTCTTTCATTGGCTCTTTCCTTTCCATTGCTTTACTCGGTTCCCCATCTTCAATGTCAATTGCCACAAATTCCTTCTCCTTGTCTGTCACTTTCTCTTTCTTTGCAATCGCCAACTCTTCCTTTACGGCTTCCAATTCTCTTCTCATTGCTTCCAACTCTGTCTCAATATTTCCTTTTTCCAAATCTTCTTCCTCAACCGGCCTATAGAAATCATCATCTTCATGAATACCCCTTTCTCTCTTTGACAGATTTTGAGTCCTTCCTCCTCGAGCATTATCAACACCCACCTCTTTACCACTTCTCAAAAATAGGGCCTTCACATTTTGGGGATTATTTTCCATGTCGCTCGGTAAGCCTCCTTTCAAGTTCACCGTGGCATTATCGGTGATTTGCCCCATGTGTGTTTCGAGATTCGAATGGCGGACCCATGTTTGAAGTTCATCTCAACCATGTCCCTTTTATCTCCATAAAGTTTTTGTTCATTTGCTCCAATATGACATCGGTTGCACTCTTTTGAGGAATTGGAGCAAGTGGTGAAAGAGTTGCTTGGTAAGTACCCCCTTGTTGTTGATGTTGAGATTGTTGAGGATAGTTTTGGGCTTGTTGGTTAGGCGCTTGATAAAATGAACTTTGATTTTGCCTATAAGCTTGGTTCGGCCTTGGTCAAAATACGGTTCCACTTACGCCTTTGATGGTTTTGATTCCAACCTTGATTATTATTTCTCCAAGAACCATCACTTTGTTGATCATAATTACCATCTTGACTTTGCCCCACATAATTCACCTCATAACATTGAGAATTATCCACAACCGGTTGCTCGTTTTGTTGGCCTTGTTCGGCGCTTTGAAATTGATTCATAACCGGATTGTAGCCCAAGTGCCCCTTCGTTGCCCCATGGCATACATGTTCATCATTTTCTTGGCTAGATCGGTTGGACTATCTTGTGATGAAAAACTAGCTTGTCCTTGCATTGAGGATCGTGGATATGACATATTTTGAGATTTGTGTGTCATCCCACAATCCTTAGCCGAATGTTGGCCTCCACATATTTGGCAAAGCCTTGCCTTTTCATTTTCTCTTTCAAGGTTCTCCAACCTTTGCTCCATCGTTTGCATCTTAGCTTGACATTGCTCATTTGTCTCCACTTCCTTCACTTCAACCAATCCCGGCTTTTTACTCCTTGGCCCTTTTCTACTTGAGGACACGTATTGCTTTGAGGTCTCGGCAATTTTCTCGATTTGATTTATAGCCACCTCCGGTACTATCCTCATAATATCCCCATTACACGAAGCATGCAAGGTCCCTTGGTGCACCGGCTCCAACCCTCGGAAAAATGTATGAACTACCTCAAAAGGTCTCAAGCCGTGCCCCGGGCGCTCTCTCAATAATGCTTTAAATCTATCCCAGGACTCATACAATTCTTCTCCTTCATAGGCATTAAACAAGATAATAGCCTTTTTCATGTCCAATGTCTTTGATGGTGGGTAATACTTGAATAGAAATGTCATAACCACGTCCTCCCAAGTGTGCAAAGAATCATGAGCCAATGAGTCATACCATGTCTTGGCTTGTTCCTTCAAGGCGAAGGGAAATAGCATAAGTTTAAGCGCTTCTTCACCGACTCCATTTATCTTGGTAATGTGCACAATTTATAGGAAATGATCAATGAATATATGAGGATTTTCAGTGGTGGTCCCTCTAAATATAGCATTATCTCCCAACAAATGTATGATGTTTCTATTCAATTCCAAATTATTGGCGGACACCGGGGGCATTCGAATTGGACTATGCCCCATGGTCGCCGTAGGAGCTAACACAAAGTCTCTACAAGTCAAACCACCCTGATTCTGCTCTTGTTGACCATTAAACCAATTAGGCATTGCATTGACACCTTGATTATGAGCCTGATTTTGGTTCTGTTGAAGTTGATTCAACATCCATGCGTTGAATTGTTTCATGAGAACGGGATCCATTTGATTCCCTTGGACCTCTTGTTGAACATGTTGAGGTATAGGCCCATTCGCGTTCACGTGGTTATTTCCTTGTCCATTCCCACCCCCTTGTGCATTGTTATTGACAAGAGGCGGGTTTTGATTCGGGACTCCATTGTTGTTCCCCAAATTTCCTTCCAAACCTTGTCCACCATTTTGTGCCATGTCGGATCCTTCTCCCAACTCACCCAAACTATTCTCTTCAAAGACCGAATTCGACTCCACTACTTGACGATTCCTTCTCCTCTGACTATTTCTACGCCTTGCGTAAGCCTCAATTCCGTCTATGTATGGTTCGAGTGGTGTTTGAGATCTCCGGGTCATGCACTACAAAAAGCAAACAACAAGAAAACAGTAAAATAAAACCTAGGCCCAAGCCTTCGGTTCACTTGCAAGATATCACAAATAGCACACAATTCCCCGGCAACGACGCCATTTTGATGAGGCTAAAATCCACCCAACAAAAACAATTTATAAAGACTCGAAACCGTGGGTAAACTAACTCTCTAACCGGTAGTGTACCGGGTCGATTGCTAGAATAGCTACAGGAGTACGAGGTCGAACCCAAAGGAATCGTGCTTGCAAGTACCAAAGTGAACGTAATGCTTAGTCTAGGTGATCAATGTTCTTAAGGTTTTGTTTACTACAACGACACTAAGTGATTCTAACTAACGAGTCTAAAGATAAAAAGAACGGAAGAAGATTAAACTACTAGGTTTTAACGATAAA
Source organism: Gentiana macrophylla (assembly GCA_026214975.1). Classification (NCBI taxonomy): domain Eukaryota; kingdom Viridiplantae; phylum Streptophyta; class Magnoliopsida; order Gentianales; family Gentianaceae; genus Gentiana; species Gentiana macrophylla. The sequence goes on along the minus strand of CM047817.1, from coordinate 27,669,989 downwards.
TTAAGGGACATAGCCGAACCATGATCAAAATAGCTAGTTTCACCCAATGGAATGACAAAACCGGGAGTGTGCAATAAACGAACAAACTCTTACATTCAATTTCACGGGTACGTACTCCTAATCCCGGTGCTAAGGTCTGAACAACTCTTCCCCAACACCTTATGCCAAGTCAACTAACCTTCCCTAAGGAAGATTCATTCACAAGACAATATATACACGAGAGCCGTTTAAACGTTAAAACGAGTAACCTCGCACTACAATGCGATCCTGGAACCCTTTTCCCACACCCCTCTCTCTGAACAACTCTCAAGATTGATGTGTGTGATTTTTGACCTAGGTGATCAATCTAGCCCAAATCCGTTATAACGAGTTCTAGGACATGAAACATGCAAGATACAACAATAAAAAGCACTACCCACTCCCAATTTCATCACCCAAAGGGTGATTTCACCAAATTTCACATGATTCGACTATGTAGGTGTTTAGCTACTCATTATACCAATCAAAACATGCACAAAACAGTAAATAAGAGCCATAACAAGTAAGAGAGAAGAGAAATATACCATAAAATTGCAGAAATTCGAGTTGAGATCCAAAAAGTACAAAATAAAGAAGTAATTAAAAGGTGGTCTCTTAGTGTTTGGAATGAAAATCTAAGCTAAGAAATGGAAATATTAAGCTAAGATGTTGTTGATTTACACTAAGAGAGAGTATTCTAAGCTATTACATAAATCGAGCAAGAAATGGGTAGAGTTTTGCTAAGAAAAAGCTGGATATCAAAGAAATAGTCTAAGGGGTTTATTTATAGGTGGGGGAAAAATCTGCAGAAAAATCGGTCCGAGCAGCGCGTTTGGGAGGCCGAACAGGCGTTTGGAATCTTCAAGCGCGCGTTTAAGCTTAGTTGGAACAGCGCGTTTCGCATCATTTCGGCGGGGACTTGACTTGTTTCTTCATCCGAACGCGTTTAGAAAGTTCAAACGCGCGTTTGAGAGACTGGAACGCGCGTTTAAGGTGGTTTCAGCCGCGCGTTTGGAGGGCTTCAACTCTGTATCAGTGCGGACTTCACGAAGCGCGTTTGGGAGGTTCAAACGCGCGTTTGAACCCCTGTTTCCCCAAATCTTCACTTTTCTTCCTTTTTGGGCCCTCTTCTTGCCTCGATCATGCTTTTTCACCACAAATCGTGACCTTCCAGGTCTTCGAGACACCAAAACCCTTCAATAGCATAAACAACCACAAACATCCAAACAATTCCGGAGGGTAAAAGTGCTCGGAAATGGGGTTAATATCAACAAAAAGGGTAAGAATCCATCAAAGCAACGGATTCACTCCCCGTGCCATAAGCTCACGATATCACCCCGAAAACGGTCTAATTCACCCAAAATTGTGCTGAAAGTGTGGTAAACGGGGGTAATTAATGCACCGAAGTCACGTAAAGTTGACTCCCATCACAACCCTCTTATATAACTGTTTTCTTACACAATTCTTGCTTCATTCGGACCTACGTTCGGGGAAGACGATTGGGACGGGAGTTGAAAGGGGGGGCCTCTACCATTTCAATGGAACCAAAGACTCTGTTTGCAATCAAGTCCGCGTTACCGATCCTTCTATTTGGCACCAACGTCTTGGGCATCCTTCATCAAAAGTTATGTCCTTTTTTAATATCCCAAATATTAGCTATAAAGTTTGTGATAATTGCTTGATATGTCCGCTGGCTAAACAAACAAGACTTCCTTTTTCAACTAGTTCCATTTCCAGCAATGCGTGTTTTGATTTGATTCATACAGATATTTGGGGTGGTTATAGAGTTCCAACCCTTACGGGTGCAAAATATTTCCTTACCATTGTTGATGATTACACACGTTGCACCTGGATCTATCTCATGAAACATAAATCTGACACCCAAAATTTGTTGATCAAATTCATTCACATGGTTGAAAATCAATTCAATACCAAAGTTAAAGTGATTCGCAGTGATAATGGTCTAGAATTTAAGCTTGATGAATTTTACGCACAAAAAGGTATAGTTCATCAAACTAGTTGCACAGGGACACCACAACAAAATGGAGTAGCCGAACGCAAACATAGACATTTGCTAAACATGGCTCGAGCACTTCTTTTCCAAGCCAAACTTCCAAAATGTTTTTGGGGAGATGCCATACTCACTGCCGCATACCTCATTAATAGAACACCAACACGACTCTTACATGGAAAAACCCCATACGAGTTATTATTTCACAGACCACCGACCTTTTCCCATCTGAAGGTCTTTGGTTGTCTATGCTTCGCCTCCACTCATAACCAAAACCCGACAAAATTCGATCCACGATCATCAAAATGTATCTTTCTTGGGTATCCTTATAGTCAAAAGGGCTATCGTATTTATGATATTGAGAAAAGAAAAACCTTTGTTTCCCGAGATGTGTCTTTCTTCGAAAACATTTTTCCTTATGAAGACCTTGTCACTACAACAAACCAGCATCATTCTCGGCCGAATATACCTAGTTACCCAAATATCTACATTGATGATTCACCAACTTTCCCATGCATCATGCAAGACACCCCTCCTGAACCCACTACTCAAAACCAAACTATTGATCCACAGTCCTCCAGTAATACCCATGAAAGATCCCCACCAATTCATGAAGACACCTCTCTTCCATCACCAACCCATGCACAAAACTCTCCACCATCACCACACCACTCACCGCCTCGCCGAAGTACACGCACCATTCGACCTCCCCAATATTTGCAGGACTTCCATCTTGATGCGGCCCTCCCTTCGCGCCCGGGTCCGGCGTCTTCTGCGAATCATGTAACAGGTAACCCACACTGACTTCATCATTATTTATCTTATAATACACTTTCCGCACCACACAAATTATATACCATTAATCTCACCCTTCATAAAGAACCCTTGAGTTATTCTCAGGCTGTCAAAGACCCAAATTGGCGTTTTGCTATGCGAAACGAAATCAATCCTTTACAGGAAAATAGCACATGGAGTTTGATTGAGTTACCTCCCGACAAAAAACCCATCGGGTGTAAATGGGTTTACAAAATTAAACTCAAAGCTGATGGCACCATCGAACGTTACAAAGCTCGTTTGGTTGCAAAAGGTTTTAGTCAATTTGAAGGGATTGATTATAAAGAAACTTTTGCGCCGGTTGCAAAGATGGTCACCGTTCGCACGTTATTAGCTGTAGCGTCTTTGCGTGGATGGCACCTCCACCAACTTGACGTCAACAATGCCTTCTTACACGGTGATCTTGAAGAAGAGGTTTTCATGTCCTTACCACCTGGTTTCGGCCGAAAGGGGGAGACCCGTGTTTGCAAGCTTCATAAGTCAATATATGGCCTCAAACAAGCATCTAGGCAATGGTTTATCAAATTATCAAATGCACTTAAAATGGCAGGATTTCAACAATCTCTATCCGATTACTCTTTATTTTGTCGAAATCAACAAGGAAAATTCCTAGCTATTCTTGTGTACGTTGATGATGTCATATTGGCTGGCAATGATTTGCAAGATATTGAAAATACAAAGTCCACTCTAGCACAACAGTTCAAGCTAAAGGACTTGGGGAAGCTAAAATATTTCCTTGGGATAGAAGTTGCACGAACTCGTGAAGGGATAAATCTCTCCCAACGCAAATGTGCATTAGAAATTCTTGAAGACGCTGGCTTTCTGGGGTCCAAACCCTCTAAGTTTCCTGTGGAGCAAAATATTTCCTTAACACTATCAGATGGAGTTCTATTAGAAGATGCTTCGGTCTATAGACGGTTGATCGGGAGATTAATTTATCTAATTGTCACTAGGCCGGATCTTACATATGTTGTGAACATGTTGAGTCAATTCATGGACAAACCACGACAACCACATTTAGACGCAGCCCACGTTGTATTGCGATACTTTAAGAGAACACCGGGACATGGCATTTTTTTACCGTCTAAAGGAAATGAACAACTGAATGCCTTTTGTGATGCTGATTGGGCACGTTGCAAGGACACTAGATGGTCCGTAACAGGTTACTGTATATTACTTGGTAGAGCACCGATATCGTGGAGGACAAAGAAACAAACAACAGTGTCACGTTCTAGTGCAGAAGCAGAATATAGGTCGATGGCAAGTACTTGTTGTGAGATTACTTGGATTAAAACCATTCTGAAGGACTTGCAAGTCAAGCATGAACAAGCGGTAAATTTATTCTGTGACAACCAAGCTGCACTACATATAGCATCAAATCCAGTTTTTCATGAAAGAACGAAACATATTGAGATAGATTGTCATTTGGTACGAGAAAAGGTTCAAAAAGGTATAATCAAGACGCGTCAGGTTCGAACCATGAACCAGCCAGCTAATTTATTTACCAAGCCGCTAAGCACGTCACATTTTGAGTATTTACTTGGCAAGTTGGATGTCCTCAACATACACTCCAACTTGAGGGGGAGTGTTAAAGGAACAAAATCAGAATCGGATATTTGATCACTCATTTAGTGCACATGTTTCACATTTGATTTTGTAAATATTCTCTTGTATTGTACCGTGATATACATCCCTTGATAGTAGGAAAATATTCTTTCCTTTATTATAGACAATTAAGTATCTTTGATTAGCGACTTTTACCTTAGACCATGCACGTATGCTGCATATATATATTGTACTTGTATTCTTGTAAATTTACTCAACTCAATAATAAAGTATCATCTTATTATTGATCATCTTATTATTTTTCACTATGTGAGTCTGAGGATTACCACATGTAGGGTGGCTGATCTCACTCATTTCAATGTTCGTAGTGTTTCTAGCATGTCTCGTAATTTTTATCTATCTCTTAGCTTTGTCAATCCCATAATGTTACTTTGAATTTTACCTCTAAATTTATTTGAGGATCTTAAAACCACCGCTCCTTGGTACCCCATTTTCAAGATAATCTTTGTCAAATTGATCTAAGTCTCACCACCACATTGTTTATTCCCATTGTTTTTCTTGTTTAGAGAATAAAAGTCACAAACTTTCTTTTGCTACTTCAATTTTATGTTATTCCCTCCCACAGAGATTAATTTTACCGATGTTTGGACATCCCTGATTGTGTCTTGTGATGGTTTCAAATATTACATAATTTTACCAACTATACATGGTTCTGTCCATGGATTCGTACATATGATCTAATTGGTGTTTTTATGCATTTTAAGGCTCCTGTTCAAAAATTCTTTGATACTACGATTAAAATTATATTGATATTGAGGGTGAATACATATCCTTTAAAAAATTATTTGGCACAAGAAGGTATAATTAATCAAACCACACACATGAACACAACTTCTTTTAGAGACTTCATTTTATCTTTAGGGGTTATTATTTACACCCCACTTAATCTAACCATACACCACTATACACACTGCACCACACCAAATAATCCAAATCTACTTTTGCACCACACTTAAATTGCAACATTTTTATTTATTTATTTACACCGCATACGTAATTACAATTTTGCCATACCTGTCTACATACCCCATTTTCATACTATTTCCACTCCAAAAATCCTTTATACTACTATAATATAGAATGTCAAATATGTTCTTCCCTCATTGCCTTCAACAACAAAAAAAACTGTCTTCCCCATGGCTCTCGACCTCCACTCTGAAACCATCCCCTCCGGTATCCCCACTATCATTCCTCACTCTATTTCGGCTCCCTCCTAATACCTCCCCAAACATTGTTCGACGATAATCTGCATAAGAAAACACCACAACTCCCCAATCTTACTTCCATGATCCAACCCACATTAGTTCGCCCGTGTCTCCCCCTTGCTCCCTGCAATTCCAATATTTCCCCTTCAAATCTTGATCGGGGTCAATCAAGTTATAATATACTTGACCACCATAAACCAATACTAGCAAGAGGACTAGGCCCATCGTAGTATAGCTATAGTGAATCAAGGTCGATCCCACAGGGAACCAATTGTGGGTCATTTCATATATAAACAATTAATTATACATGTCAAGGACATAAAGGCGGTCTACGACCAACATAGGACAAGAAAAGTAAAGGACTCGACGCGACACAACGTAATTAACCTCCCCAATTATAGTCTTTATCATTTGGACCTAGATAATTATATAATAAACTGAACTTATTAACTGTCAATCCGTTTGTATCTATCTTAGATTGGCTACGGGAGTCATCCTCTTTAACTTGACTTAGCACCGGTAGTCACTGAATCACTGTGATATTGTTACGTGACTTCGCGCTTTTTAGTGCCTCCATCTCATATAACTCACACGCTACTTACTCTAAGGATGCCGATATTAACCGTACACCTCGCCTGCACAACATTCCTATGGTTAGCGTACTTCTAAGCGATTACTCAAGCTCTCGTCCAACTAGCAATTACCAAGTTATAGTCTCATGCTAATCTACGACGTGCGTATAAACAGTGCATGCAATTCCCAAATATAAACCTACCTGAATAACGCTGAACGTCCGTGAAGAGCAATTCATAAGCCTACCTAAGAGTTTTATATTGGTATTTCCTTTTACACGTTTTAATTAAACTAAGCGAGTAACGTAGCCATAGCCATACCTCTTGAGATAATAAATTCTATTAAGTTAACCTAACCATAAAGACATGGCTATCTAACGGATGAACAGGAGGCTCGGTCGACCGAACAGGTTGGCTCGGTCGACCGAATACAGACACTCAGTCGACCGAATGGTCCTTTCCCCCAGATTGCATCCCTGAATATATCTCTCGGCGTTTCATCATACACAACGGATTAAACAATGAATTAAGTAAAGCATTCATATAAACTAACTTAGATACACATTAATTAAACAATGCAGTTAATGGACGAAAAACTAAGTAGATGACGTAGGTTATGGGATCCTCATAGACAAGGTATCGCCACCTTCCCAACGTCATAGCCTAGATCTACATCATCTAGCTATGATTAACTAACTCAAACGATAAAGCATAATTGGGAGGGATTAATTACTTAAAATAAAAGAAACAGAAAATAAGGGCTTACATATTTGCAGCCTCTAAAGTCTGAAAAACCTTCAAATTATTTGTGCTACATTGTATCAAAGTTGTATTATGAATTATGTGATGAATGATTTACAATTTCTCGTAGCTGCTGCTTATATAGGAGTTTCTGCCGACTTATGAAGGATCTAGAAGGTAAATACGAAAAAATCCCATAAGTGACCGAACCGACATACTCGGTCAACCGAAGCTCCCCACTCGGTCGACAGAAGCTATAGGCTCGGTCGACCGAACCTAACTTTGCACATGTTAATCGTTTTTCTCGTCTATCTTGCTCCCCACTGCACGCTTGCGTGTTGATCTGATTAATCTTTCATTTAATGCTCCGATTTTCTTCCTCTATTATCTTGAGACCATTGATTGAATGACATTAATCCTCTCGATTTGCCGTGATCTACAAAATCAGCATTTATCGCACAATAAATCGGCTTTTAATAATGAAAACGGCTAAATACCAAAAATCATATTAATAATCACTTAACATTAAATAATAAATATAAACGAGTGATTTAATATGAAATATATATTATTAATCTCGATTTAAGGTCAATGTTGATGACTTTTACGGGTATAATTTGACCGTCATCAAATCTCCACAGCCATGAGTGATAAAAAAACTTGTAAAGAAGAAAAGCTAATCTTGCCTGATTGTTTGGGATCGAAATACCCAAAATATGATTTTCTTTTTGCAGGCATAATTGATGACATTTTGCATTTATTTTCCTGGGTTTGATTTGTTCATAGTTCCGACTACGGGATAATACTGTGATGTTGATTGTTCTCCTCCTGTGTTTGATTTGTTTCAAAAAAAAACATTTAGGTGTTATTATAATCTTGAAAACTTGGCAATAGTAAAATTTCTTTGACAAAAGTGTTTTTTTTAAACTTCATATTAAACATGGGGTGTATAGGTAGAATATGGGACCCGAAACATAATTGCCGTGACGTATCAATAGGTTTTTTATTTTTACAATATGTGGGTGTATGAGTAGAATTGCTGGGGTGTAAATAAATGGTCCCTTATCTTTATTACCACACCTTGATGATAGATTTAACATTAGATAGACGATTGATTTTTTTAAATAATTTAATAATTACTTAATTATTGTTTACTAAAAAAAAACTTAATTATTATATTCATTACTTAAATAAATTAAAGTGTTGATTGTGTTGGGTGTACAACACTCTGCCCTCCCATGTTAGTTCAACCCATGGCGCTGTAATGGTGTGATTTAAGGAAATAAAGTTGCGCCTTTACTACCACCAATTGGTTTTAGTACAACGGTAAGCGCTTGATTCTAAAAATTGGTATCAGAGAAGGTCATGGGTTCGAATCCTGGCAACAGCATTTCTGTGGTAATCCATTCCCGCCCATGGCATACTACGGGTGGCACGGTTGGAGTGGGTAGCAGGTGCTGGGGGGGAGATTGTTGGGTGTACAGCACTCTGCCCTCCCATGTTAGTTCAACCCATGGCGCTGTAATGGTGTGATTTAAGGAAATAAAGTTGCGCCTTTACTACCACCAATTGGTTTTAGTACAACGGTAAGCGCTTGATCCTAAAAGATTGAATTTTTTAAATAGGTTTTTGTTCAAAAGGTCAAACTAATATACTTATTAGGCTACAAGTACATGGATGATTAGAAAGGACAAAACTTAATTAACATTACTAAAATACCCTTTTTCTAATTAAACCTAATTAGAAAACATAAACTGCATCTCTAATCAATTGTACATCTATTTTGCATCTGTAAATCCTTCTTGCCGGAAAACACTATTCTGGTCGGAACTATCATCCTCCTTCTTGCTGGCAACACTATTTTGCCTCCTTCTTGCATCTGTACATCCTTGCCGGCAGCCATTGATGAGAGATGGACAGAGGACGAAGAAAGAGAGGGGTGACGGCGCACCAACTGCAAAAATCCGATCGCTGCAAAAATCCGATCAAATCCAGCGCACCGTCCTTCAACTGCAAAAATCCGATCAACGGAGGCTGCTGCTTCACTGCTCCGCCCACTGTCCAACCGAGTCCAATTTCCGGGCAAGAAGGCGATACTTTGGCCACTTCTACATGTATATTTGTTACTACCTCTTATGTGGTGGTAAAATCCGGCGGGGTGACAATTGTGCCGCCGTTAGTTGCAGGTGATTCCGGCGGAGAGGGGTGACGGCGCACCAGATTTTTTTTTCTTTTTTTCTGAAAAATTTTAGGGTTTAGGTTTGTTTCTATTAATTTTGTAACGTTACTACATTTTTTGATGTACTTTATCTGTTTTACGGATGTTACTACTTGTTTTTTTGACTGTTACGACTTGTTTATGGGATGTTACTACTTGTTTATTGCCCGTTATTATATTTTACGAGCTGTTACTAAATTTTTTTTAAATTATTAATACTTATTTTTAGGTTTATTCTTATTTGTTTATTGGTCACATTACTTACTTTTCCATTGGATGTTACGACATTTTATAGGTTGTTACTACTTGTTTCTTGACTGTTACTATTTGTCTTCATGGCTGTTACTACATTTTATCTAGTGTTACTACGTGTTTAATGTGTAACATGGTATTTTTGTCCATTTATTATGAATTTGTCCTTTCTAATCACAATACATGTAGTAACGTCCTTCTGGACCCATTTATCAATTTTTTTGTCCTTGTAGCCCCTTCCCCCTTTTTTAAATAATGTTTTAACGTGTTTTTTTTTATTTATTTTATATTATTAATCATTCAATTTAGGGTTAGTTTTATATTGATTGGATAGAAATATATGGAATTTAATTGATTAAAAAATACATATCATCATCCAATCATTAATTAAAAATATAAAAACCAAATTAAAAATTATAGATTTTTGTCCAGAAGGACAAAATTATCAAAAAATCGGGGTAGAAGGAAATTGTAATTTAATAAGGACAAAAGTAACAATTATGAAGTAACAAATATGAAGTAACAAATATGGAATAGAGTAAATATGAAGTAACAATTGTGAAACATAAAGTAACATTAACATGTGAAGTAACAATTTTAAAGTAACAATTGTGATTTTTAACCTTTATAATTATGAAAATATTACTTTTGTCCTTCCAGACGCATTTATTATTTTTTTTGTCCTTGTATCCCCTTCCCCCTAAAAATTATTATTGATTAAGATCCAAAAAAAACACGTTAATTTTTTTTTGACAAGCCGAACACGTTAAAGGTCTTCAATTTTTAGCATGTTTTTTATTTAATAATAATTCCTTTTTTCTATTAAAAAAATGATCATTCCTTTTATGGTTAGGTTTATAATTGATTGGATAGATATATATGGAATTTAATTAATGCTTATAATTGATTAGATGTACATATGAAATACTAAATTAAATTTATAACAAATTTCATGGGGAGAAATACTTGACGGGGAAAACACACCGGCTCTTTTATAATAATAATAATAATAATAATAATAATAATAATAATGATAAGGCAAAATTAATAAAAATACCAATTAGAATAATTTTTGGAGGCTATTACTTTCACAACACACACACATTGTTCTGGCTCGTGCACCACTCTATCCGTGCACTACGACAGAACCGACCCTATGAAAGTCGGTTCAGGAGCCAAAATCCGACTTTCTGTGGATGCATTGCTCCAGTAGAGCCTACGAAAAGTCGCCTTTTAGCTTCAAAACCGACTTTCACATGATCGGTCTACTGTGGTGCGCAAGTAGAGCGGCGCACGAGTAGAACGGGTGTGTGTAAATAAAGGCCTTTCCAATTTTTCTCTCTCCGAATTCTGCTGACGTCACGAGTGTCGATCGACTCCACGGAAGGTAATGAAGGTCTTCAGGCCGCTAGGCCTCAGATTACATATATAGGAACCAACTAAAGTCTCCATTTCACATTGTAGCAAACTGTACAAAATGTACTCCACTCTGATGAAAGTGCAATGCTGATCACTCCGACAGTCGTTTCATTCTTCTTCATTCAGACTGATAGCAGATAGTCTGCTGCCTAATTTTTCACCGAAATCTTCACAAATGCCGACATCTCCTTTCTGCGAATTAGACCCGATTGGCCAATTCATCGGAACAACTAATTTCCTGCATAAAAAACACATGCATTACCAACATTGTTTTTATTTTTCGTAAATGATGCAATACAATACAATAATAATGCTTTGAACGTTAGGTCCTGCAAAACCGTAAGTACGTACCCCTCAATTTGTTTCTGTTTGCAACGATTGATGGTCTTCATCGAGTAGTTTTCAAATACGTCGTTAAGGCGTTCCACCAGATTCTTCACGCCGGATGAGATTACGACATCCTGAATTCTTAGAACTTGTATTTCCATTGCATTTTCCTTCTGAATATCAGTGTTCCAAATGACTTTTAATGTCTCGTTTACATCACACATCTCCAACAGGGACGAAGCAACATTCATATCACTTGATCCATACTTCTCTTCGTGACGAGGGCGCCAACCACTCGAGAGCTTAGATATTACAGACAGAACTTCCTTCTGTATGTCTGAATCTTGAATTCTGCCAAACGACCTCGAGAATTCATCACCGAAACATACCTATTACATAAACATTCATGTTGTTAGCGTTTCATTTACTATGATTGTTTACTTAGAACAAAGAAACAGAAGAAAAAGGACCTTCCACTTAGCGGATTTAAATAGCAAGGAGTCGATGTTCAGAAGCTTATCAAACTGTTTAAGATCGATCAATGCATGAGTGATTGCTTGGACAAGAGATTTGTCATCGAGGGCATTAAAGAAACATCCGCGAGATTTCAAATCCATAACCAACTTCTTCCAAATCGAGCCACTATTTATGAGCGTTGTACTGTTTCCCAATATCCAAAGGCAATGCCTACAAGATAGATTCAAAAAAGCAAATCAATAAATACTTGGATTTCATATAGGGGACAAAAGGCTTATAACAAGATACCTTGCTCGAGTCAAAGCGACGTTTGTTCTTTGATGATTCGAAAGGAATCCAACGGTTCCAGCTCCATTACATCGTACAGTGGAAATGATGATTATATCTTCTTCTGCACCTTGGAATCCATCAACCGAACGAACGTCCACCGAAAAATCACTATTTTCATCAGTGTTGTATTTCCCACTTATCTTTTCTTGAATTGCATAAACTTGATCTTTGTAAGGTGAAATGCAGCCAACACGACACCTCTGTTTCGATGCAACAGATTCTGCAACACAATATTAATATAAGGACTCACAATCCAACAGATAAAAACAATGTAAATTTTGAGAAAAAATAAAGTTTGTACTTTCATGTAGCTGAGCAACAATGTCTGCGACGACGGAAGCCTCAACTGCATTTCTCTTGCTATGTCCATTTTCAAAATGTTCTCTTCCACTGTTTATGTCGATGAAAGAACACGGTCCGTATATAAGTCCTTCAAGAAACTGTTTTTCATGGGTTTCTTCTTTAACGTTTGGACCATCTTCGATCTTGTTCTGATAGAATTCCCTACTCGGAAAACGGCTTATAGACGGATGCATTCGGTATTGTACATTAAGAAGATGCTTTTCATATCCTAGCATAACTAATCTCTCAAATAAGCTTCTTCCAAAATCCGAGTTCTCACATATCTAGCCAATAAAAACAGCACATTTTAACGAAAAATCACACAGGATTATATATATCTATATATATAGCTAGAATGTAAGAATATATACCTTGCTTTGAACCATTGCAGGCAATTGCATCTCGTCTCCTATAAGTAAAGCATGACGAAGACCGGGGAGCTGTAAAGGGATTGTAGACTCGCATTCTTTAAGCTGAGCCGCTTCATCGATTACTAGCAAGTCAACTGGTTTCTTAGTGTCTACTTGTAACTTTGCAGAACTTGAAGCAGTGCAAAAAATCAAGCAGGCATTTTCCAAACAAAATCTCTCAACGCTTATTTTACCACACCATTCGTTTAAATCTATGTTCTCGTCTAGAAACTTTAGAATACGCAGACAATGTGTCCTGTGAATCTTCTCAGATGCATTAGTACTTTCTGAGGCAACTTCAGTAATGGCTATACTTCCAATTAAAGCTCCGAGAGTCTTAAGTGATTCACCGGCTCGAATCATCTCTTTTAATAAATCTTCTTGAAGCAAATAAGTAGGTAAGTGAGTGCATAAGTTTTTCAAGAAAATCAAAAGCCGATTCCCAAGTTCACTGAATTTCTTCATGTAAAACTCCGAAAAGGTTTCAAATTCAACAACTTTTCCATTATTTTCATTTTTCACTTCTTCAGCTTTTTTAATTTCCTTCTCTTTTTGCAAAAAATACTTGTAAAGTTCTTCGGGATCTTTAAGCAACTGCTTCATAGATTGTACAGTACCTTTCCATCCAGAGATTGGACTTAAACACTTTCCAAGAGCAGAAACACGAGCATCAAGATATACATTGTAAAGATCATTATCATCGATTTTCATTCTCTCTGCGTTTCCAAATAAAAGAATATCGCCTAGTCCGTAATTATCATACTCAAGTGTAGGCTTCACCAAGCTCAATAGTCTAGTCACCACGTTTACCACAGCAATGTTAGTGGGAGCACAAGTTAAAGTCCTGCATTTCATCTTTAACAAAACCTTTAACAAAGACGCAACCGTCTTCGTTTTCCCAGTTCCAGGTGGACCCCATATTAACTTCACTGTGTTCTGATGAAGGCAATCTTTTAATGCAACAAAATCTCTCACAGCAGTTTCCTGTGACATATCGAGCCTGAAACCTCGAATTTCCTTTCTCGCAAATCGTGCCATATCTTCGTTGCTTCCATTAGATGAACACATGGAACAATCTTTTCCAGCCTTAAAAGAAAAAAATGAAATATCTCTATTAAAAAAAGAACTTCATTATCTTGTCAAGAATTCTTAAGAACATCTAAAGGGCCAATATTTTTCATATCTCAAACATAAATAGACAAGAAAGTGAAGTAATTTAAGAAATACCTTGAGATCACTACCCAAAATGTTGTTTATAATGTTCATATTCGCAACTTCCTGGTCCGGATGAAGGGCCTTCCAAATACGAATATTCGTAGTCAAGTTCACAAGGTACACCCCAAAAAGCTTGTCCCTTTCTCCCAAGAACCCAAGAATCTTTGACGACACGACCAAAAACTCATCAGAATCATCATCATCATTATTCTTCCCCTGAATAAAACCAAGTGTATATGGCCTTCTAGACGTGTTCAAATCATCGATGCATTTAGGCCTTTTACTTGTGAATGCAATTAAGTCACCCATCTGAGGTTTATACATCCCTTCACCTCTCTTTTTTTCATCAACTTTCTTAAATGAAATTATATAGATCAAATTATTCGGGAGCTTAAAGTCTTTAGACTGTTTCACATTATTTGCTTCACAAAAGGGTGCTCGAGGCACTTGTGTCATGTTTGAGTATAAATCAGCATGTGTTTCTTCAACAAGTGGGTATACGAAAGATTTGAAGTACTCAACGTTTGAAGAAAATGTCCTTGGAATCGGCTTAACCTGACATATATATCATGAGATAATAATATTACAAATCAAACACCTTGTAACAAATAAGCACGTGACGAAAACTCTAAATATGTTTCTTTTTTTCTGAATTTTTGAATCAATATATTAGGAAAAACAATAACACGAAATGCAATGAAAGAATGAAACAAAACTCATGTTAGTTACCAAGTTACGAAAAAGATTTCTGTTCATAACATCGGGTATGGACCAAGAAAATATACGATCAATCAAGCCTCTACCCCCATCTTCTTTATTCTTTGTCTTGTTTGATGTTGTTGCAGCCATTTTTTCTACTACTGGGGTTCAATCGTGCTTTTGTAACGGTGTTAAACGCTCGAGCTTTGGATTCGGAAGATGAAGAAGGGATGCGAAAGAGGAAAGAGGACGATACGATGTCTTTCTTTTACTTGCTGGAGATGTGTTCTTTTTGAGTTTTTGAGTTTTTGTTCCTTTCTTTTACTTGCTGGGGAAGAAAAAAAAGTTTGTGTTTAGAGTAAGAAAATGTGTTCTTTTTGAGTTCCTTTCTATTACTTACTGGAGATGATGTTGCAATGGACAAAACTCATTTAGCTCCACCCCACCACCACTACCCCTGCCCCCACCCACACGGGCCACACCCCCACCCCCACTACCCCTACCCCAGTACAACCAATACAGAAGAAAAAAATTGAGCCGTCAATATCAGACTTTGATTCCTAGAATTCTCTCCACTTTCAGTTTATAGGAATAAAGAAGTTTGTAGTGAACTTCTTTATAAATGTCTTTTTTGAAGCTCTTTTGAAAATGGCTACAAGCTTCAAACTCGTAGTGTTCATGTATTGTAAAATAATATAATTGATTTCATTAAATAATATTGAGAGTACAACGGTTCTTATATAGTCATTATCAAACTTAGCCACCAAGACAACATTAATAATAATAAAATACAGCTCAATATAATTATTTATTCCTTATTGATAATATCTTCAACACGCCCCTGCAATCCCGTGGGAAGAGAATGGACACGGAGATTGGACTTGAGTAACTGGAAACGCGGACGAGCAAGCGGTTTTGTTAACAAGTCGGCAAGCTGATCCTTGGAGCTGAGAAAAGAAATGGTGAGGCGTTTGGACGCTACTAGCTCGCGTACATGATGAAAATCAATCTCACGGATACGGATTATCCGAAAACCGAACCGAACCGATGTCATTTAGTTCAATTCGGTTCGGTTAATAATATTTTCGGTTCGGTTTCGGTTAGCATTATGGAGAAACTGAAATTTTCGGTTTGGTTACGGATAACTTTATAAATTATCCGTAACCGAACCGAAAACCGAACTGAATAAAAAACCGAACGGTTAACCAAAATTGAATAGAAAATTGTAACTGAAATGTCTATAATTAACTTGTATTACTAGTTTTCATAACCAAAATATTATAAGCGTTTATGAAAAATTGCATATAACCGAACCGTCGTTCGAACAACTTTTTAACCGAATTAAAAATTCTAATAAAAACCAAATCATTTATAACCGAATAGAATTGTTATTTTTATTTCAATTTTTGGTTAACCGAACCGAACCACACCGTATATTTCGGTTCGGTTCAATTTAGTTACCTAAAACAAACGGTTCGGTTTCGGTATCGAATTTCAATTAATCGAAAATTTTGATTCAGTTTCGGTAAGGCCATTAACCGTACCGAACCGAACCGTGTACACCCGTAGGTGCGCGCATGAAACACCGGATTGTGAGCAAGGTAGGTGGCACCGATGTTGTCGCACCACAAGGTATGAGGAGAAGAAAGAGAAATACGCATCTCAGAGAGAAGACTACACAACCATTGAACTTCCGCAGCAGTATTAGATAGAGTTTTGTATTCTGCTTCAGTGCTACCTTTCGATACCGTGAGATGTTGCTTGGACCGCCAACTGATGCGATTATTGCCAAGGGAACACACAATAGGCCCCAACAGACCGCCGATTATCAAGATCAGCCGCCCAATCGGAATCAGAATATGCCTTGATGGAGAGGTGGAGTGACGCGAGAAGAAGAGACGGTCAGATATCGTCTGCTTGAGATAGCGCAAGATACGTTTGACGGAAAGCCAATGATCATCCGTAGGAGAGTGCATGAATTTGCTGACCTTATGGACAACGAAGGCAATGTCAGGGCGAGTAAAGCTGAGGTACTGCGGGCCTCCAATGATAGTCCGGTACAGTGAGGGATCGGCAAAAGGGAAGGCCGAGCCAGAAGTAATGTGAGAGGATGCAGACATGGGAGTAGGACATGGCTTTGACTTATCCATGCCTGTATGTTGTAGTAGCTGGAGGATATATTTGCGCTGAGTAAGATATAAACCATCATCAGTGGGTAGGGCCTCTACGCCCAGAAAATAAGACAGCCGACCGAGATCCTTAACTGGAAACTATGAACTAAGATAGGTGATAACCTGCGTAATAAGAGACGAAGAAGTACCAGTAATAATAACATCATCAACATAAATAAGTAAATAAATACGGTGACCACCATGTGAGTAAATGAAAAGAGACGTGTTGGCTTTCGAAGCAGTGAAGCCAAACTTGGTCAAAACATCTGTGAGACGAGAGAACCAAGCACGCGGAGCCTGACGAAGGCCATAGAGACTACGTTTAGGTGGAAAACATAGTCAGGGTAGTCTGGATGAACGAATCCCTGTGGCTGTTGCATGTAGACAGGTTCGTTCAGATGGCCATGAAAGAAGGCATTTTGTATGTCAACTTACCGGAGGGACCATCCCTGAGAAATGGCGAGAGCAAGTAGTAGTCGAATGGTAACCGGTTTGACCACCGGGCTGAATATATCTGTGAAGTCGACTCCTTCAGCTTGATGGAAGCCTCTAGCAACGAGTCGAGCTTTGTGACGTTCGAAACTGCCATCGGCGTGATGCTTCGTCCGATAGACCCACTTGTTACCTACAATATTCATATGAGACTGAAAAGGAACAAGATCCCACGTGTTAGTACGTAAAAAAGCATTAATCTCCTCTCTCATAGCATTACACCAAATGCTGTGTTTAGAAGCTTCGGTATATGAGGTAGGATCGGTGTTGGTGGACGTATTAAGGAGAGCTCGAGGAAGCGGATAGCGGATGAAATCGGGCATATGAGTGGGTTTAAGAGAGTTTGTTTTGGTATGGGTGATCATAGGATGAGCCGGTGGAGGTTCACTGGCGGTTGTGGATGGAATAGGAGACCGGGTGGGGGAGGGAGGGGCCGAGGAGAGTGGGGCCGGAGAAGGTGGGTCCGGAGAGGGTGGGTTGTTTACAGTCGGGGAGGAAGGAGGTGCCGGCGGGGCTAAGTTAGGAGGAATTATGGAGGCCGGTAAAGGGACTGTAATGATTTTGGGGATAGTGGGAGTGGCCGTAGGGGTGTAGGGGAAGGTGGTTTCATAAAAAACGACGTGGCGTGAAATATAGACACAACCAGTGGAGAGATCAAGACACTTATATCCATGGTGATTGGGGCTTTTGTAAAGAGGATTAAATTGTCCTGTTTGAGCCACTAGGCGTATGCAGGATTTGGGACTGTAGCTCCGGCGGAATCAGTGGTGGTTTTAACAGGGGGAGGAATTGTTCCGTCAATATATCCATAAACACCTTGGCCCCGGAGATTGGGGAGGATCTGTGCACGCCAAAGGTTGTAATTTTGGCGGGTTAACTTAGAGATAGGATAAGAAGAAGGAGTAGATGAGGTGGCTGTAGTGGTGGCCCCCATTAGGTCGGACATTGTTTCTGAGTTTAAGGTTGAACGAGGGAGAAATTAGGTTTTTGAGAAAAATTTGGCGTAACGAGAGAGGGAGGAGAAACCTCGCTCTGATACCATATTGTAAAATAATATAATTGATTTCATTGAATAATATTGAGAGCACAACGGTTCTTATATAGGCATCATCAAACTTAACCACCAAGACAACATTAATAATAATAAAATACAACTCAATATAATTATTTATTCCTTATTGATAATATCCTCAACATCGTGCTATTATTATGAGAAAGCAAATGGTTTTTGAATTGATTTTACTTTGAAAGTAGTTAAATGAAGTAAATGCATGGAGAAGAATTTTGGGGGATTGCAACAGAGTCCGGATGCGGCCTGTTGTGCCTTGCTGTGATGCCAAAACGGCGTCGCTTGTACTCAAAGCAATGTCGTTTTGGTGCTTTTTTAAACCTCGGACCAAATGGCGTCGCTTGGACTCAATACGGCGTCGTTTTATAGTCACAACAGCCCCTGCTGTGTAATCATCACAACAGAGGATCCGGACTCATTGCAACATACTACGAGAAGCCCAACAAACATGACAGTTTCCAATGAATTTTTAATTCCCAAATCTCTACTTAAATTACTCTTCACTTTAGATGTTTTCGCACACACTAAAAAAAAGTAGTTGAATGCCGTGAATTTTAAAGTTACTCCCTCCATTTCTATTTAACTGTCACATATGCTAAAATCAAAATTTCATTTTTATCTGTTGTAGTTACATTTCCAAAGCATTATTTATTATATTTTTTTACATCCATTATTTATTAAGGGTTGAGAGATTGAAAATAAAATTGCATTAATTATATTCAAGGGGTGTTATTGTCGTTTTAATTTTAAGTCAAAGCGTTAACTACTCTCTTTGATATGTGTGTTTTTTGCAACTGCGAAAGTTAAATAGAAACGGAAGAAGTAAATGTCTAAAATATGCGTTGACTATCATTAATACAATAGTTGTTAAATAATGAAAGTTGTTAATTTGATAATAAATTTGGGGTAAGATAGAGAAAAAAATATTAAATGTCGCATTGGTAATGTAAAATGACTTATATTGTGAGACAAATCCAAAGAGACATAATGACTTGTATTTTTGGATAGAGGAAATACACATCAACATAATTTGCTGGTAATGTTGCAATGGTAATGTAATCGTTAATTTGTTTTGTTTAATGAACTAAGTTTGAATAATATTATAAACTCGTTTTCTAAACGAACAAACACGATTATACTCGCGAACGCTCGATTATTTTCTTGAATCTGTTTATAGAGATGAATCAATGTAGTATTAACATATATGGAAAGTCCAGCATAAGCACATAACCTAAAAAGGCAAGTAATCAATCAAAAAGGCAAACAATAGTGTAGGCCAAGTCAATTCGTTCATACATTATTTCAAACACATAGCAGGCAGGGCTGTAAACGAGCCGAACCCTACCGAACCCTGGCAGGGTTCGAGCTCGGCTCGGTTTTTTCGAACCTTAGGTTCGGCTCGGCTCGAAATTGCCGAGCCTTAGCTTTTCATTATTCGGCTCGGGTTCGACCTGGTATATGGGGAAAAAAGCTCGGTTCGGTTCGGCTCGAACATGTCGAACCGTTCGAACATGTTCGGCTCGAACTGGGTTTTTAAAAAATTCAGAATTTTGTGATACCATTGGTATCATACCAATATATTATTATGAATTATGATATATATATTGATATCATATTGGGGAAAATAAAAAAAATAAAAAATTAACATACAAAGAGTCTAAATTAACAAGTCCAACAATATTGTCCAAATTACAAAAACCAATAAACCATACATAATGTTATAACTAAGTCCAAAGTCCAACATAATACATTAGTTATTACAAACATATTATCAAATGTTCAAAGAGTCCAACTTAAAAGTCCAAAGTCCAAAGATACAAACATGTTATCAAAATTCAAAAGATTAGAGAATCCAAATACCATGTAAACAACATATCATGTTCTCCTTGCCTTTTTTTGGCTTTTCTTGGAGTTGCTTGGTGGTTTGATACTTCTTGAGGGCTCTCTCTCAAGATTTGTACTTCTTGAGGTCAAGGCATTCTCTTCAAGCAACTGACACACCTGTCACAGCAGCAAAACCTCAATCAAATCTAATTTAATGCAGTCACACAAATTACTTATACAATAAATATGCAGACTGATAAACTTATAGTGACGTTTGACAAAAGTGTACAAAAAGATTCTAAAGAAGGCTGATGGATAAAACCATAACAGAGAAACAGACACGGTATAATATAATCAAATATGATTCAAAAACAGCCTTGATTAAAAACAAGAAGGGGCAGCAATTTCTTTATTCAAAAACAATTATATTACTTAAGAAAACAGAAAGGTTGACTGGACAAGTTTTAAGTAAACTTGGTTACTGATCACCAGATGCAAAAACTAATTTAATTTAGATCAAACTAAGGCTAACAGCTACAAGCCTACAAGGTTGCAATCAAAGTCCCAATACAACTCAGATTGAACAACAAAGAATATTACAATGTAACTACTAACTACAAACCAAAGCTTACAGCAAATTACAAATACACACCAAATACTCAGGACTGAACTATCAGTCCAAGTTCAAGAATGATAATCAAAGTGCAACACAAAGATTATAAAAAGCCGAACTTGTTGGATCGAATACTGAGTTCGAGTTCACGAAAACTACACCAGGATCATAGATCGTGAGGCTTTAGAATGCACAACAAGTCACGAGAGAGACCACACAATGTACTTCAGCAAACAAAATCAGCAGTAGCAAGTGCAGTATCACAATATCACAAGTGCACAGCAAAATATTCAGCAAGTTTAACAAAACAGAAAAATTCAGGCCAACCAAAAGCAGCTATGATTTTATTCAAGTCTAAAGAATTCAGTAAAACTCACAGACTCAAAAAACAAGAAATTCAGTTAACTTGAATTGAACCAAAGATTCAGCAAGCTATATATATTCACCAGAATCTCAGAATCAACAAGAAGAGATAACAGCAGGGATCAATAACACAATTTAGCAGGTGCAAATTAAATAAGCATGGGTTCATAGGAAGCACAATTGCAACAGCATAGCTGCAGCATTCCTATTGAGCAAGAAAATGAAACAGCAATTAGCCAAAGCCAAATCAAACAGGTTGAACCCAAACAAACTTCAGATTTACATCAATGATAGAGAATCCAATGAACTAATCACAAAATGGTGTAAAAATGGATGCGAAAGTGCTTTCTGTTTCTAAAACCCTCCATTAGCCTTCACCTCTATACCCCGCTCGAGTGTTGCGCTATTTGTGCTAATTACATTTATCATTCAGGTTAAATGCAATGCCTATACCCTCCATATCATCCACCCTCAAATTCATGAGGGAAAATGACATATATCAGCACCCGACCGACCAATCACATATGGAAAATACAACACTGTCAACACAGAGTGTACACCCTAAGAACAATTATCTCATTCATCAATCAGAGAACACACCTGAAGCAGGACATGAACAAAAGTAAATCCATTGATGGCGAGAATGCTACTGCTGCTTGTTAAATCATGGTTCGCTAGTGCTCGGTCGGGTCGGGCTCGGTTGATGAATGCTACGGTTGGAGGTTTGAGGTTGAGGATGGAGGGACTAGGAGTAGGGAGGGGCGAGGACGAGGAGAGGAGGTGGAGACGCAGGCGGCCCAGACGAGACGGGGCGGGGGGGAGGAGAAACGGCGGGCCGGGCCTCGGAAGTGGGAAGGGATTAGGGTTTTCTTCTAAGAATAATGACTGAATGACAATTGACTCAACTCAATGCCTAAAAATATATATATATGAGAATGATATCCGAGCCGAACATGTTCGAACATGTTCGGCTCGACCACCGAATATTTAATTTGTAAGGTTCGGCTCGAATTTCGAACCCACGAACCGAGCCCGAATCGAGCTTTTTCGAGCCGAATACTCCGAATCGAATCGAATACTTAGGCTCATTTACAGCCCTAATAGCAGGCAAGCATCATTATCACAATTATATTAATGATAAAGATTGCAAAGTGCCTGAGCTCGTTCAGAAACATATGATTAGAAGATATAAGGTGGATTGAGAGATAAGGATTCTATATCATAGCTGTTAATCGACAAAACACCGGCAGAAGATGTTGAAATGACTAGGTTTCTTAGAGTCTATCATGTTATCTTATAGAGTGGTGATTTAGTTCAAATATGTTTAAAATTTAGATTCAAATCCAAACATGTTTATCCTATTTTGAAGATTGCTGTGTAAATCCAGTAGCAGCTATAAATATGTAATCTGCATTGCAGCAAAACTGAGATCAAATAATACGAAAGTTACAGCTTATTTTACCTTTCTTTTCTGCTTTTCTTCATGCTATCAGAGCCAATTGGTGCTTGATCACCAATCATATCATAGAAAATCATGTCAACCCCATCACTAAATGTTTCAAACTTCATATCTTTGAAACTTACATCAAAGAACTATCCTTTATGGCGTGAGCAAGCTCTAGCTCTAGCAGAAATTCAAGATCTGATAGGCCACCTAACAAATGAAACCCCAGCTGTTACAGTATAAAAGCTGATGGGAATGCTGAGTGCACTTTGCTGATCGTATAAAGATATCGCGTGACTTCTGACAAAGCATGAACATCAACAACTCTTGACAAGATAAACATCAAACTCTCTTTGATTGGTTAGTTCGATATAGAAAACGGTTATTTCGTTGTAATCTGTTATAACCGTTTGTAACTTACTTGCAAATGAATCATGAGGTGTATGATGTTATAAATACCCCATGATCAGCCACATTGTAAACAACTTGTAAATTTTTAATGATCAATAATAATTCCGCATTTTATTTCATTTGTTTGTAATTATACAAACTTCATCATGGTATCAAAGCACAAATTTGAGAATTTCCAAAAGCTTTCCTGTGTTTTTTTGAAGAAACTTGAGAGTTCTTCATCTTTTTCTGAGTTTTTTCATTTTCTTGAGAGTAAACTATCATCCTCTTTCCTGTTTCTGATAAGTTATTGATCGTTTTCCACTATCATTGTTGATTTGAGAATCAATTCTGGAGTTCTTAATAGCTATGGCAGCTAAGAAACAAGAAATCAGTCCCTCCAGTCCCATTGATGAAGTGCTGAAACTAGCTGTTATAGTGAAAGGCTAAAAGATGTCTAGAACTGAATGTATAAGTTTTACTAGAGTCTGATAATTGTATAGGTTATATCAGACAAGCACTGTAATAGATAGAAGAGTCGTAAAACTAAAACTGTAAATCATCTAAGAAACTAGAAAGACAGTTTTCTGAAACTGACTCAGACTACACCAAGAACTGATGTTCACTCGGAACTGAATAAGGTAAGTTTGCTGAGGGACACAGACTCAGTTGACTTATCTAGAAAACAGAAGAACTGAGGGTTCAAACTCAGTTATTGAAGATTGACGAACTGAGGGTTCAAACTCAGTTTATGAAGACCAAGTCGAGACTATAAAGTTAGACTTCAGGAAAGTTTGTGGTGACCTGAACTGACTTTATGGATCTTGTATGAAATCCTATGAATCATAAGGACAATGAACTCTTAGATGATATATGCTTATGGTGTACTCTGATTAAGTCAATTATAATCAGATGAAGAATTGGAGTACTCATATTTGAAGAAGAGTAAAATCTCAGTTAATGCTCCAAGTCAGTCAAGAAACTGACAACCGACGAACTCAGTATAAAACTGATCAGGAAACTCAGATTTATAAGTCAGTCATCCAACCAACTGATAGTACATTCGAACGTTGTAAAGGAAGCAATTCTATTGGATGAAGTACTGACAAGTCAGAACGGTCACAAAATATACCCGTTACAAGATAGACGTTGATATAATTCGAATTCAAGCAAGATGAATGTTGGACCTTACACTACAAATAGAGGACTTTGCACCAAGGATCATAGACCAAGATTTACAAAGAATTAACAAGACTACAAGCATTTTGTGCACTAGTCTCGTTCATTCGAATTGTTATCATCTTTGCGCTAACAAGATCAATCAAGAATTTCTTCAAGTGTTCAAGCTACACAGAATTTATCCAGATTCAGACACTTTGAAGAACCACAAACAAGAATCAATTTATTGATTCTCAGCCCAACTTTGATTCTTAATCAAAGGTTGAAGCAATCCGGTGAAGGATTTGCCAAGGACAGTTGTATCAACAGTCGGGTAGACTGTGTTTGTGGTGGAAGCTGGTGAAGAGGCATACGTAACCCTTCAAGGACCAGTGGCTCAAGCATTTGAAGAGCAGCAATCCAACATGTTTTTTGATTGTTTAGATAGTGAAGCTAGGATTAGCCAAGGACTATTGTTTAGGACTTTTTGTAACAGCTCACCTCAAGAAGTTCTAGTGGAATTTTCCTCCTACACCACAGGGGAAGATATGACTAACAGGATTACACCACCTGGAACCTCTATAACTTTTGTTTCAATTACTTTATGCATTTTCATTCTGTTATTCATCATTACAGCATTTATTATTGTTTACACAGCATACTGAGAACTGATTGTTATACAACACACAGCTCACAAACTGACATTCATCAGAATCCAGTTTAACACACTCAGCATTCATAGAGAATAACAAGATCAAGAAAAAGGCTAGAATTATATCCGCTGCCAGTTGACTCAGTTTTGCATAAGTCAGTTGACTCAGACTCAGCTCAGTCAGCTTAACTCCGCACAAGTTTTTAACTGAACCTAAATAGATTAAAATCCAATTTTTAAGGACAAGTTTATTCACCTCCTCTCTAAACTTGTGTCAGCCTTTCCAAGGGAACAACAAATGGCAATAACTACATTCCCTGGAAAATGTCCATGGAGATGGTGTTGATCACCAAGAACAAAATTGGCTTCATAGACGGCACAATCAAAAGGTCAGAAGCAGATTCAGCCGACTTCCATGCATGGAGGCAATGTGATACAATGGTCAGATCTTGGATCGTAAATTCTGTGGAGAACACCATTGCTCAAAGTTTGATGTACTTCAAGAGTGCACATGCAGTTTGGAAGAATCTTCCAGCAAGATTTTCAAATGTTGATGCATTAAGACTTTCAGATCTTCTTGAATAATTGCATCTACTGAAACAAGGCACAGATTCTGTCAATCAATATTTCATAAAACTAATGATTCTTTGGGAAGAAATCAAGACCATCAGGCCTGTGACAATCTGTTCCTGTGATCCCCAATGTCACTGCAATGCAATCAGCAATCTGATGGATCATATGGAGGCTGAACATGTCATGAAATTCCTTAAAGGATTAAGGAATGAATTTGAACCAATGGTCTTACAGGCAATGTTGATGGTGCCTTTTCCAGAAATTCATGATGCCTTTGCAATGGCAATCAAGTTTGAGAGACAGAAGTCATATGTGGCTAACAAGGCCAAGAGTCAAGATTCCATGGTCTTGTTGTCACAAAAGAATGGACATGGACACAGACTGTCAGCAGACCCAACTTTGCTGCAATTCCCAGGCCTAAAAATCCCAAAAAGATGCAATGTAGTTTCTGTGGATTCAATGGCCATACCGAGGAGACTTGTTACAAGAAGCATGGCTTTCCTCCCGGTTTCAAGTCAAAAAGGGCAAATATGGTAGAAGAGGAGCGATCAGCAGAAGAAGATCAGGCACCAAGCAGGTCTGCTGGACCAGGGTTTCCCAATCTTACTGCACAACAACTTGACAAGTTGATGGCTCTGCTGAATGACCCTCCTAGACATGCAGGATTTGATGTTGGCCAAGCTGCTGATATTGTTACACATTACTCACCTGCTACATGAATAGGTGACCTAAATTTAGTAAGATCAATACAATGGATCTTGGACTCTGGTGCCACAGATCACATTGTAGGTTCATTAGATCTGTTAAGCAATCCCAAACCTTCATCTGGTATAAAAATGGGAATGTCTAATGGAAATAATGTATCTGTCACACATATTGGGCAAGTGAGGATTAACACTCAATTGGTCCTACATGATGTGTTTTGCATTCCTAGTTTTAAGTATAACCTTCTGTCTGTACCTTATTTTATTAATCATACAAAAAGTGCAGCTATTTTTTCTGCTAACAAGTGTGTTTTGCAGGACAAGAACAAGAAACTGATTGGTTCAGCTGAGTTATAGAGAGGACTTTATGGCATGGATCAACCAATAAAACATGTTGTTTCCAATATTGTAGCAAATCACATTTATCTGATAGATTAGATGATGCACTTTTGTGGCATTACAGACTAGGACACTTGCCAGATAAAAGACTGCAAGTCATCAGTTCACAGTCTACTGATGTCAAATTTTGTAATCATGATCTTTGTTATGTCTGCCCTAAGGCTAAACTGAAGAAAAATCATTTTCCATTAAGTACAACTGCTGCAAATGCTACTTTTGACCTTGTTCATATGGACATTTGGGGTCCTTTGAGACAACATACTGTAAATGGACATCAATATTTTCTTACTGTTGTAGATGATTTTCTAGATTTACATGGGTTTTTCTTATGAGGCTTAAATCTGAAACCTCTGACCTTGTTAAATGTTTTGTTAAATTTGTATCTACTCAGTTTCATAAGGTTATTAAAGTAATTAGATCTGACAATGGTGCAGAATTCAAACTTACTGACTTTTATACTCAGCAGGGTATCATACATCAGACATCCTATGTCAGTACACCTGAGCAAAATGGTATTGTTGAAAGAAAACATCAACATCTACTGAATGTTGCAAGAGGTTTGAGGTTCCAGAGTAATCTACCAATCTAATATTGGGGATTTTGTCTTTTACATGCTGTAAAATTAATTAATGCCACGCCTACACCACTGCTGAAAGAAAGCACCCCACATGAAATTCTTTATGGCACCAAACCAGATCATTCTGTGTTTAAAGTTTTTGGTTGCATAGTTTTTTCATGCACACTTCAGCAATATAGAACCAAATTTGATTCAAGATGTAGGACTTGTGTCTATATTGGGAATTCAACCACCTCCAAGGGTGCTATTCTCTTAGATATTACCAACAAAGATATCTTTGTTGCTAAAAATACTCAATTCCATGAAACTTATTTTCCTCTTTTTTAGCAGGTGTTGGGAAAGCCTAGACATCTTGCTGACATGCATGTTCCTTTGTCAGTAATGGACCGTTTTGATGACCTATTGAATGAGTCGGCAGACCAACCAGCAATGGGCTCAACAGCAGCTGATACATCCAATGTAATGCATGAACCAGCAAATCAGGCACCTGTACCCACACAACTAAGAAGGTCCACAAGAACAAGGAAATCACCAACCTTTTATCAAGGGGGGCTTATAATATTCAGCAGACTCCACATATACTGAGTGCAGTAATGAGCATGGACAACCTCTCAGCAGACTGTTCGTTGAAAACGTGTTTTAAATTTATATTATCGGAACACCCCAAGTATAAGGCACGTAGTAAAGGATGTTGCCGAGTCGTCCTAAGGGAATCGAATAGTTATCAGATTAAGGTATAACTACTAAATTGGTTATGTCACGAACTATTACTTAAAACTAAGGTTAATCTAACTATAATCGAACCTAAGAAATAAACTAAAAACTTAAGGGAAAGAAACTAAAGCGACAACTAAAAATAAATGTAAAACAGAAATATTCAAGAATAGACGAGCGTCCCGCTTTGATGACGCGCGGGCGTCCGGATGCGATTCAAATGAAAATATGCAGAAATAAAACAAAGAAAGATTGAGGTTTTAATTAACTAAACTTAAGACTAACGTCGAAGCAAACGATTTTGTTTTCAAATTATAAAAGGAAGACAAGAGAACACCTAGAATCTATCACTCAACAATCATACAACCAGCTTTATGATTCGAATACGCTTTATTGGTATGATCAATCGCGAAACCGACTAAATTCCTTTAGATCAATTTCTAGGGTTTGTTTACTTTTCCAAGAAAAACAACTAACATTCATCACAAGATCAACAATTCGCTCCCAAATTGTAATACCCAAATAACAATATATGATTCCTCAAAACATCATCAATTGTATCGATTGAAAGAGAAACTATTGTTGAATTATATTTCCATAAAAATTCAAACAACATAAAGTTTCGTTGATATTCCTATCTAATAAAACTCTTAACAATTAAATCAGATTCAAACGATAAATAAAACAAAGTATTCAAACTCATAACTAAAGATAAACTAACGAATCATGGTTGTGATGACGTTGATGTGATATCCTCCGGTTGTTCCATCACAGATATGTTTAGCCAACAATCATGTTGGTGATCGTTGGATTGGAAGAACTCATCCTCATGAAGAGAAAATCGGTTGAACTCTACAGTATGCAGCTTTTACGTGTATTAGTGCGGCCGTCTAAAAGTATCGAATTAGGGTTGGGGCTGCTGCTGCTGTATTTATAGGAATCGATGTCGGCCGCTACAAGAATCGGGTTGGGCGCCCGTCTCAATATCCGGACGCTTCGTCCGTAAACTTGGGGACGGAACACGAACGTGCGTTGGCCTCGCTTCAACTCTCTCGAACGTAAAATACGATTCGACGCCGCATGGGCGCCAGATTCACTACGGGCGCTAAATGGAATGGACGGGATGCAGACGCCTGCTTGTTGCAATCTTGAGGATCGGATTTCTTGAACTTTATCCAATTTCTTCAAGCCAAATCCAACTCTATCTCTTGTAATTCGAACTTGAGCCTTTTTAATTCCTCTTTAACACTTGAAATTAAGCTCCTAATAAGATAAATGAACATTGCAAAATGTAGTAATCTTCAAATAATAATAATTCCGTCAATTTAACACATAAAATCGCCCAAATTACACTTTTAATACTTTTAAACCCATTATTCAAATTCAAGCCTTAAACACATAATTTTCTCTAAAAATTACTAAAATACGAAAGATATTTTTCTCTAATAATGCGATAAAAACCATAAATTTCACCGAGAACAACTCCCCCACACTTAAACTTTTGTTCGTCCCGGACAAAACAATCAAAACTATAGCTTACTCTCAAACGGATTCCAAATAGATCCCTAACTCACGTAACTAAAGATACAACAACCATAGCAAGTAATACCAACAGAGAGATAGATTCAGTGTATGTGTGACAAGCCCTTTTCAATCTTAACAAGCCTTTCAACGAGGTATCCTATCAAAAATCCAATGACTATCCTAGATATAGGCGAAAGAATAGCTCCACTCAAAGCCTTCCCACGCACTCAAGTAGGATAATCCCTACTGACATATCATGCGGTTCTCTACTGGGTATAAGATCCATGATAACAAAGACTTCACTTTATTTTTATTCATCACTTTCAAAATTTTCAAATTTGACGATATCGAAATGAGCTTTTACCCATCATAGTAGAGTAGGACATTTCGTGATAATCCCCTACCTACTCAAATCATAAGGTAGCTATAAACTGACTGTCGTGAGCTATTGGTCATCATAGTGGCATAGGACATACGTGGTATACCCTACCTCACTCAAATCATTAACCAACTTTAAACAAACATAATTAACATTACTTATTCATTCACTTTTTTTTCAAGACATAAGTTACATCTCACTTATCACATTCAAACTTTATGATATTCACAGTACACGGTTTTACTTAGGTGTTACTATACTGATCTTTCTAAGATAACTCATCAAAATAATGAAAGGATATAGTTCAAAAATCTTGCTTCAATATCAAAGGCTCTCGTGATCGTGAAAAACGAATTCTATCTCCATAAAAGTAAAGACATGCTATAATTATCTCACTAAGTTACATACTATCATCGTTAGAAAAATACAACTAGCGAGCATTTAGTTTCAATCACATGCTCGAGATTCACAAAAAAAAAATTTAACTTTCACTCATATAACAAGATATAGCATAAAAACATACCCAATTTACCCCCCCACACTTAAATCACATTATGTCCTCAGAATGTGCAGAATAAAAGAAAAAGAAAACTTAGTTGGTTTCAACAAAGTGGTTGTCGGATGAAAGTTAGCGGAGGTCAGGCCGAGCATGAATGTACCGCGACAACTTGAATAGACAACATTGGACATAAAAGCTTGCGAACACATCAAAAGTATCTCGCAACACTCGACATAGATATAATCTCGGGTACAAGGGGTATAAGAGCAAACAAAACATTCAACAACACGTAAACGGAATAAACATCTCACTCAAACAACCAAGGTACTACTTACATAATAACTAACCTAAAAGAAAAGAAAATAAAACTAGGTTGCCTCACAGAGCGCTCTTTTAATGTCATTAGCTTGACACAATCCTCAAAGTCAACCCGGTCGGGCCACTTTGGTTTAAACGCCCCACCTCATCAAGAATCGAGAGGGAAAGACCGAGGTTTGACCACAACCGCCACAAGTCAAGTGCCCTACCAAGTTCTTTAACTTGGCTCTCTCCAGACAAAGATGACTTTCGTCTTCGTCTCAACTTCTCCTACATGTGGCACCAGTAGAATGATAGGTGCAGAGTCGTGGTAGAAGCCTCTTTAAGGGTAAGAATGTCATCATTCAAGCAAAGAAATCGGATGGAATCTCTTCACAAATCAACACATCAAAGTAGCGTCAACCAACTTTTGAAAGTATATGACCTCAGGTACTTCATAAGGTTGGCCAAAATACTTTTTCAATCTATGACCGTTCACTTTAAAAGGTTGACCGCTGTACCCTTTCAAGGAAATCGCTCCTCCCGGATGAACTTCGACAATTTCAAAGGGTCCGGACCATCTGGACTTAAGCTTGCCAGCAAACAGATGTAATCTGGTGTTGTAAAGTAAGGCCATCTCCCCTGCCTTGAAATCTCTGTCCTTTATTTTAGCATCATGGAGCGCTTTCGTTCTTTCCTTGCTCAGTTTGGCATTCTCGTAGGCCCTGAGTCTGAATTCATCGAGCTCATGCAGTTGCAGCAATCTTTTCTCGCCACAGAGCTGGCTATCGAAGTTCAAGTATTTAATAGCCCAGTAAGCTCTGTGCTCCAGCTCGACTGGTAGATGGCATGCCTTGCCGTAAACCATTTGAAAGGGCGACGTACCCATAGGGGTCTTGAACGCAGTGCGATAAGCCCAGAGTGCGTCGTCCAACTTCAGACTCCAGTTGGATCTATTAGAATTCACCGTTTTCTCCAAAATCCGCTTTAGACTTCTGTTGCTTACCTCGACTTGGCCACTGGTTTGGGGGTGGTATGGTGTACCAATTCTATGCTTGACACCATATCTCTCAAGAATTTTATCCAGTGGTGCATTACAGAAATGCGAACCTTCATCACTGATAAGGGCTCTAGGACAGCCAAATCTAGTAAAGATATTTTTTTGCAAGAATTTCTTTACAACTTTGTGATCATTGGTTTGGGTGGCTATAGCCTCTACCCACTTGGAAACATAGTCAATGCAGACTAGGATATATTTATTACCGCACGATGATGGGAAAGGTGATGTATTATTTTTATATGATTAAATATACGTTATATTATTATGTTTTATCAACGAATTCTATATAAAATATATGAAATTATGGTATGAAATGTTAATCTTTATAATTTAGAGTATTTAGTAGTAATAATAATAAAAAGTTATAATTTTGTACCGATTTTAGTAAATCGGAGTGTCGTGTCAGATTTACGTGGGTATTTGTGGTATTTTATTGCAGATTTATAAACCGAGACCCCGAGAATCGACATATTGAAGTATAATAATATCTCTGGAATGATTTAGAGAGTGCCACGAGCTTAAATGGTCAATTGAATAGCTTAAGTGGACAAGTGGCCAACCAATCTGGATAAGTAATAATTGAGAAATGTCTTCGACAAACGAATGGCTCATCAAAACAACATTTTCAGAGAAAGTGTTCTTCACGAAAGTTGTAGATTTTTCCGAGAGCTTTCCAATGCAATTTAAATTATGAAGATTGGAGGTCTACAACTTAAACAGTGATCAAGTGGCTAATCGATTTGGATTAAGAAAAATCCCGTAAAAGCTTCGGGAGAACACGAGGTTATCAAGAAGGCGTTATCTGGAGAAGAGTCCTTCATGAAAGTTGTAGAGTTTCTCGAGACCTTAATTTTGGCATTTCGTTTGCAATTTTTGGAGATCCAGAACTCGAGATATGAATTTTATAAGTTATATATAATTATATATAATTATATATAATCTACGCATTACGTTGAAGATATCAAGTCGGTGGGAGTAATCATTAGTCCGGACCGAAAGCCGGCCTAATACCGGACCGGTCCGGCCTTTGCCTCTTTGCCTATATAAAGGAGATGATCAGGGAGCATTCGAAGGGGTACCATATATATACATCCTATATATATATATATCTCCTCTCTCTTTTCTTTTTAATTTTAGTAGTAGTTGTAAATAAGGCCTTACGCCGTAATAATGTAGTTTTAGTATCGTTATGATGCTCGGGAAAATCTCGGAAGTCGGTTTTGCTAAAGAAGTTGTAATGTCCGGAAAATACGATTTCTGAATCAACTGCCGTATTCGGGTAACTTTTCTTAAGTATTTATGTTTGTTTTTATATTTTTCGTTGTTATAATGTTTTTAGGCTAAATATAATACTGGCCAAAACTATGTAATCGGTTTTATTTCGATCTTTTCAAGTAAAGAAATGTTGTTAAGTTAAAATGATTAAAATTGAGTTAATTGAATCTTTTTCTATTTTGATCGTATTCGTATTGACATATTTAACCGATCTGAGGAATTCATAATCTAATTATGAATTGACGCCTCGTAGTCAGGATATGAGATAAAAGATAGAAAAACCGGAGGGTAAAATTGGCCGTGTGAATAACGTGATAACGGAATCCGATTTCCTACCCGGGGGTAAATTTGTTTTGGGAGAAATGAATTTTATTATAATTTGTACTCGAGATCGTAATAATGTTAAATCATCAGTTAATCGAAACTTAAACCGGAAAGTTGAATCGTCCGGCTTTGACAACCGGAGCCTTTAAAGTAAAATTGACCGTTTGACGAACGGAATGACTCCTTTTTATCTAAAGGTAGATTTGTACTCGGGACCTGTTCAGAAAAACCGTAACAGTTGTGGACCTTGGACTGATGCAATGGACATATGACAATTTCATACGCTCGTGTGAGGAGGAATTGTTTACCTCAGGAGTGCACCGTTTCATTTACTCAATTGGACCTAAAATAAAAGGAGAGATCGAACACATTTCATTTAATCGAAAAGATCGTATAAACCAATTATATAAGTTTTGGCGATTTCTAAAAATTATCTGCTTTAGTATATTGGTACCTATATATTTATATCTATATATATACTTTGCAATTTATGTACATCTATATATATCTATATATCTATATATATTATATTAGAATAACTTTTAAATTACGTATTTATTTTATGTTGACTAGAATAGTAGTGATCGTGTTTATAAAATTGCGGTTTAGATCGAGTTAATAACAAATCTTTTGGTGTTTAACCACACGTAAAAGAAATTACCAAGTTCCCTGAGGATTCGACACTCTGACTCACCATACTAGCACTACAGTTTGACCCGGTACACTGCCGGTTAGGATCGTTTAAACCAGAAACGCCTGCCGATTTCCGCATGTTTTTTCGTGGTTAGGTTTAGTCTGTCGACATTTTGGCGCCGTTGCCGGGGAACGTCGCTAATTTCTTTTATGTGTCTATGGTTACTACTTGTATTAGCTCAAAATTCTCGAGAATAAGTCAACACTTTTCTTATCCCATTTCTATTTTATTTTTAGTTGGTTGTTACCTTATAGGTAAATTACCAATTTTACTACTATCAATTTTAGTTATTTTCTATTTTCGTTAGTTGATGACCGTAAGTGGTAAGGCCCTCTCACTCCTTATAAGCCTGACATAAACACTTACGAAAGGCGCTTAAGAGTAGAGAGTAAACGCGGTCATACTAGTCGGGAAATCGACCAAGAATCATCTTCAAACAGAAATACGAGAATGGTCAAATCGGTGATGAAACACCCGAACAAGGGTTTGGAACATGCTCTGGGCATGGACAAAACCCTGTTAACCACTAATAATAATAATAATAATAATAATAATAATAATAATAATAATAATAATAAAATAATCGAATCGGAACCGTAATAATCGTAATAATCCACCGAACCCGAGACCAATCATGATCAAACCGTAAGAAGAAACCGGACTAATAATCCCATACTTTTACCTAATGAAGGAGCGAATAATTTCAAATTAAGTCTCATCTTTTTGGTTTAATTGACGCAAAGAGCCCAATTTCTAGGAGAGGATGATGAAGATCCACATCATCATCTCTATCTTTTTGAAGAACTGTGCAATACAGCCAAAAGTCAAGGTGCTCATAAGGAATTAACGAGGATGACTATGTTTCCTTTTTCTTTAAAAGGACGAGCCCGAGATTGGTTTATGTCTCTTCCACATCATTCACTTACTAGTTGGGAGGAGATTCAAACTGAATTTACAAACAATATTTCACTCTGGTCGAAATTTGGAATTAAAAGTCGAGGTTGCTAACTTTAGACAAGGATCTGAAGAAACTCTTGGGAATGCGTGGGAAAGGTTTAAAAATTGTTAAGAGCGTGTCGATCATGGTTATTCCTTAGATATGCAAATTCAACTCTTCATCGTAAATTGAGAAAAGATTCACGCATGCGGATGTAGATCATGCATGTGGTGGTTCGTTAATGATGAGTGAAGCTCAAATAGTTTACGATGCTATAGAAAAGATTTCCAAAAATAACAGAATGTGGGAAACCGGTTCTAGCACCGGAAAAGTAGCTTTTGGCAGGAGAATGTACGCCTAATACGGAAGTTCTAGCACACTTGGAGAATTTGAGTAGGAAATTTGATGGTCTACAAATGAAATAAGAACCAAAATTCGGAAAATAGTACACCAAATGAATACTCAAGTCATGATAATGTGTCATTAGGGATTGAAGAACCAACGGATATTCAAGAGAAGAGGTGAGTTTTCTTGGACATAGAATTTGAACAATGCATACTCAAACTCGTTTAATGCTATTAGAAGAGATCATCCTACTTATCGATGGTCCTAAAAAACCTAGTAAGCCGTGACAACCGCCATATCCAAATCCCATATAGGAATAATAACCAAGTTTATCAAGAAAATACATCTAATCGAAATTTACAGTCATTACCAAGATCCTATCCTCAACATACCACTCAAAGTATACCAAGACTCGAGTTCAACTCAACTGCGAAGGAGTTGAAAAATGGGAAAAACTAATGGAAAATATAATGGGTGTAGTATCTACTCAAGCTAAGAATATGGAAACAATGATGACTTCTATTGGTACAGTCACTAAAGATATGAGTACAATGAAAACATCTATGAGTGGACATGATACCAGAATGAGAACGATAGAAGCCTCATTGAGGAATATGGAAGATCATTTGAGTAGGGAAGGTGAACGTAACAACAGTAGACCCCCAGGAGGATTACCAAGTAACACTGAAAGAAACCCAAGAGAGGTAAATGTTGTAGTTACGAGAAGTAGGAAGCTCAAGGGAAGCAATGGAGTAGAAAACTTCGGGAATAATGAAGTAGAAAATGATTTAGATGGAAAGAATGATGAAACTAAAGATGAAATTGAATTCATCGATGAGGAAGAAGAAATTATAGATAATTTCTTGAAAAGGAATAAGTTTGGAACACGAAAATGAAGGTGAAAATTGGGTAAAAATCCTAGGATTTTGAAAGACCCTATGGATAAAGATTTAAGGAATTTATTCAAGGAACATGTTAGAATAGATGAGAAACAGAAAGAACCGAAAGAGTCTGAAGTAGAGATTGATTCAGGGAACAATTTAAAAGAAAAACTCAAGAACACAAAACATGGCGACTAAGTAATACTCAAAGGTTTAAGGAAAAAGGAAAGAGAAATTGACTAAGGAGCCAAAGGTTATAGATTTAGAATCTTTACCTTACCCTCCTAAAGATCAAATCAAAAGGCAAAAATCGATAAGAAGTATGCTCGTTTCCTCGATACTTTTCGTCATCTTCATGTTAATATCCCCATTATTGAAGCTCTAATTAATATACCGCCTATGGAAAGTTTCTCAAAAGATATACTATCAAATAAGAAAAAATAGAGGACTATGAGAATATATGCCTGAATGAAGAATGTTCGCAATTCAAAGATAAGTTACCACCTAAACTGAAAGATCCTGGAAGTTTTACGATTCCATGTGAAATTGGAGGATTTCTGCTTAAGAAGGTCTTATGTGATCTTGGAGCTAGTATAAATCTCATGTCTTATGAGGATTATAAAAGCTAGGCATAGGAAAGCTTACTAAGATCAAATGACTCTGCAAATGGCGAGATAGATCGATTAAGTACCTAAAAGGAATGATTAAGGACGTATTGGTTAAAGTAGACAAATTCTATTTTCCAGAGAGACTTTGTAGTTATGGAAATGGAAGAAGGATATTCAGCGCCACTTATTCTAGGTCACCATTTCTAGCTACAGGAAGAACTTTAATCGATGTTCATAAAGGAGAGTTAATTTTGAGAGTCAATGAAGATGAAGTTGCTTTCAATATTTTCAAAGCTATGAACCATCCATATACATCACGTAATCATGTTCTTTTATAGAAGATATTCATTCTGCTATGATAATCGAGCTACCAACTTTAAAAGGATTAGAAGAATGCTTAACTCATCTATCTATCTATAAAGAAGATGAGGAAGACATTGAAATGAAAGAGATAATCCTTTCTCTAGATAAAGGAAGCTTTACTTTTAAGCCACCATGGCATAAGTATTTGGAGTTAGAACTAGAAGGACCAGCCTCTTAAATCATCAATAGAAGATCCGCCGAAGAATGCGAATTGAAGCCGTTGCCTTTAAATCAAATATGCTTTTCTTGAAACTGATAATCTATTACCAATTATTATTTCATCAACTTTAATCGAGCAGCAAGAAAGATCAATTAATAAGAATGTTAAGAAAGCATAAGAAAGCTTTTGGATGGACAGTTGCCGATATTCGAGGTATTAGCCCTGAGATTTGTGTTCATAAGATAATTCTGAAAGAAGATGCTAAACCTTGTATTCAACCGCAACGCCGCCTCAACCCGAATTTACAGTTAATCGTTAAGAAAGAGGTGATTAAGCTATTAGAAATGGGAATAATCTTTCCTATATCAGATAGTGAATGGGTGAGTCCAACTCAAGTTGTACCAAAGAAAGGAGGTTTCACAGTGAAAGAGAATGATAAGAATGAATGGATTCCAACAAGGGAAATTACAGGTTATCGAATGTGCATTGACTTTAGAAAACTAAATGATCATACTAAGGAAGATCATCATCCGCTCCCATTCATCGTTCAAATGTTGGAACGTTTAAGTGGACATAAGTATTACTGTTTCTTAAGATGGTTATTCAGGTTATTTACAGATTTTATTGCAGCAAGAGATAGGGAAAAGACTACTTTCACATGTCCTTATGGAACTTTTGCGTATAAAAGAATGCCGTTTGGTTTATGTAATGCTCTGCTCGTTTCAAAGATGTATGATGTCTATATTTTCCGATATGGTTGAGAAATTCTTAGAAATTTTTATGGACGACTTTAGTGTTTATGGAGATTCTTTTGGTAAATGTTTGTCGCACTTAGAAAGAGTTTTACAACGTTGTGAGGATACCAATTTAGTTCTAAACTGGGAAAAATGTCATTTAATGGTATCGGAAGGAATTGTTCTAGGTCATAGAATCTCTCGAAATAGAATTGAAGTTGATAAAGCTAAAGTCGAGGTGATTGAAAAATTACCACCACCAGTGAATCTAAGGACTCTAAGAGGATTTCTTGGGCATGCAGGATTTTATAGGAGATTTATTGCAGATTTTTCGAAGATAGCAAAACCTCTAAGTCATTTGCTTGAAAAAGAAGTATCTTTTAACTTTGATAGTAAATGTATGGAAGCTTTTCAGACCTTAAAAGCGAAGTTGATTATCGCACTGTATTGGTAGCACCAGATCGGATTTGCCTTTTGAGATTATGGTGTGATGCAAGCGATTTAGCTGTAGGAGCTGTTTTAGGTCAAAGGTATAACAAAATTCTCAAAGCTATTTACTATGCATCCCACACATTAAACGCAGCTCAGCTTAATTATGCAACTACAAGAAAAAGAATTGTTGGCTGTAATTTTTGCCTTAGATAAGTTTAGATCATATATTGTTGGTTCTAAGGTATAATTTACAAAGACCATTCAGCTCTGAAGTATTTACTGAGTAAGAAGGATGCGAAACCACGTCTTCTTAGATGGATTCTCCTACTTCAAGAATTTGATATTGAAATTAAAGATAAAAAAGGAAGTGAGAATGTAGTAGCAGATCATCTAAGTAGAATGGAGACTGAGGAAGAGATAGGGAATGAAATTAAAGATTCATTTCCTGATGAACAACTATTTAGAATAGATACTCCTTCAACCATGCAGTTATTAAAAAATAGAATTCCTTCTAAGGAAAGTTCACCTTGGTTTGGAGATATCATTAATTACTTAACCTGTGATTATATTCCGTCTCATTGGACTTGGCAACAGAAAAAGAAGTTCTTTTACGACTTAAAATTTTATTACTGGGAGGAACCAGACCTTTTCCGTAAATGTTCGGATGGGATAATCAGAAAATGTGTGCCTGATAATGAAATTTTAAGTATTTTATCGTTTTGTCATGATCGTGAGGCAGGAGGTCATCATGGAGGATGGAAAACTGCTTTTAAAGTTTTACAATGTGGTTTTTATTGGCCTACACTATATAAAGATGCTTATAAGTATGTTAAATCTTGTGAATCTTGTCAAAAATGGGGAAATGTATCTAAAAAACATGAAATGCCTATGCAACCTATTTTAGAATGTGAGTTATTTGATGTTTGGGGTATAGATTTCATGGGGCCTTTTCCTATATCGTTTGGAAAAAGATTTATTCTTGTAATGGTAGATTATGTTTCGAAATGGGTAGAAGCTGAAGCTCTTCCCACTAATGATACCAAGGTTGTCATACGATTCCTTAAAAAGAACATATTCACTAGATATGGCATTCGAGGGCAATCATTAGCGATAGAGGTTCACACTTTGTAATAGACCATTTACTAAGTTAGTTGAGAAATATGGTGTAACACATAAACTAGAACGCCTATCATCCGCAAACCAAAGGGTCGTGTAGAGGTGTCGAATAGAGAGATCAAAAGAATCGTAGAAAAAGCAGTTGATTCAAATCGTAAAAGCGGGCAATTAAATTAGATGATGCATTATGGGCGTCTGAGCGACACCTTTTAAAACACAAATTGGTTGTTCTCCTATAAGCTAGTCTTTGGTAAGTCTTGTCATCTCCAGTTGAGTTAGAACACCGAGCCTTACGGGCTATTAGATTTCTAAATTTCGATCCTAAGGTCAAGCCGGTGATCATAGATTGCTTCAATTGATGTAACTAGAAGAATTTCGTCTCGATTCTTATGAAAACGCCGAATCTACAAGGAACGCACGAAATCTTTCCATGATAAGAGAATCTTTAAGCGTGAGTTCCATGTAGGTGATCGAGTGCTTTTGTACAATTCACGTTTAAAGTTGTTTCCGAGTAAGCTTAAATCAAGATGGGCGAGTCCATTTAAAGTAACAAGGGTTTACAAAGCTGGAGTATTGAACTAACTGATGGAAATACAACTTTTATAGCCAATGGCCACAGAGTAAAATTATTTGTGGAGGGAGAAGGAATCACACGGAAAGAAGAAATAATGCAACTGATTGATCCCCCGACAAATTGAAAAAGCGGAGGAAAAATGAAAAACTGAAAGCGAGAAACCGAATCACCGAATACCAGTGCTATCTATCTTTACTTTACTTTTCTCGTATTTTTAATTATGTTTAAACTCTTTTCGCTCTTTTACCGGATAGACGTAAAAGAACCTGGATGTCTTTTTTAGATAGAATAGGAGTTTTTATTTTACTTTTGAAATTAGGCCTTGATAAAGATGTCGCGTTTTCTATAGAAGCTTTAGTTTTTGAACAAAACAAGAAATTGTTGAGAGAGATCGATTGAGAAAAGTATGTAATGGAACATCAAGAAGTGCGATAAAAGAAGAGGCAAAGTTTCTAATGAGATGCGAGAATCTGTGGAAAAAGTGAACATGTTGGACGTTTGGGGAAAAACACAACTAAATCCTGGGATGAGTGTTTGAATATTGTTAGGAAGGGAACGATTAGGTGGTTATCCGAAAATCCCGATGGAATTCCGAGAGATAATTCAAATGCTTCGTTTTTAG
Organism: Gentiana macrophylla; assembly: GCA_026214975.1. NCBI lineage: Eukaryota > Viridiplantae > Streptophyta > Magnoliopsida > Gentianales > Gentianaceae > Gentiana > Gentiana macrophylla. The sequence goes on along the minus strand of CM047817.1, from coordinate 27,629,326 downwards.
GAGTTAGGTTGATCGAGTGTTATATCAGAACTTTGGAAGATTTAGAAATCGAAGAATTAGGAACCCCTTAAGTTTCGAGTCTTTTATTTTATTTTATTTTATAAAATTTTCACATAACTTCTGAGAATTTTATAAAATTGGATCTTTATGAAATTTGAGGAGTTTTATAAAAGTTTTTTTTAGTTTTAATTTAGATGTTTTATAAGAGTTGATATAAATTTATTAAATTTTTATAAGCTTTTTATTAAAGTGTTATAAAGATTTTATTAAATTTTTAGAAATTGTTATAAAATTATAAAAGTTCCTTCAAATTTTATTTTTTAGTAAGTTTTAAAAATTTTATAAACTTATTTTTAAGATTTTAATTAAGTTTTATTAGAATTTTTATAAGTTTTCATAAAAAATCATAAAAAGTCAAAAAAATCGAAAAAGTGAAAAAATTGGGCACGAACCGATCCGGCCTTAATCCGGACCGGTCCGGGGTCTAAAAACATAAAAAAAGACGGGGACCCTTCTTTTCTTCTTCTTCTTCCCTAATTTTTTTACAGCCGCACCACACACCAAACCCCACCATTACGAAATTTTTTTACTTTTCTTCAACAAAACTTCATCTCACACTACACCATTACTTAATTTCTTCTCATTATCATCTCCTCTCTTCAACACAAATTAGAAAATTCAAAAAGGGTAAAAAACAAGCTCCATTTCATTCCGGCGACTTTTGAACTTTTCCGGCCTACTTTTCAACGTTTTCTACACATTAAGGTATAATTTAGTTTATTTAGTTGTCAATTTAAGTATTTTTCATAATTTTTAGATTAATTTTAACTGTTTTGATTTTTGAGTGTGTTGTGACATTTTTATTTTTGTTGTTTTTGTTGTTGATTGGCATTACCAATATCGTAGAATGGTGAGTCGAGTACTGTAGAGTCTAAAAGAGAAAATCAAAATTCCAATTTCAACTCCTGTCGTGAGGCACGATAATTTTATCATCGAGGAAGAAGTCAGAAGCTTTGAAAAAACCGCATCACCCGAGGCTAAGAAAGCGTATAAGAAAATTTATAGTAAGTGTGATGTTCTGGTTGAAAAAGGATTAGACTTGGATGACTTAGGTGATGAAGTTAAAAATATCTTTAGAAAGCGTCAGTGGTTAGATTTAGCGACGATGGAAGGAAGGGAGATTAACACGACTATAGTAGCTGAGTTTTATTCGGTTTTATCTACATTGTCAGAAGAACAGCTTACTCAGTCGGAAACTGTACCCTTACGAACCAGAAATATTCCTTTTAACCCTGCCGTCATTAATGCAATTCTAGGAGTTGAGGTTTTTCCTGATGAGGAGGAGTACAGGGTAGTTTATAATTTAGATGATCCTGCTAGCTTTGAGCAGACTGCCCTGAGAGCCCAGACTGTTTTTGACCCGACCGCTGTGTGGGTTGAAAATCGGTTTAATTACGGGAACTGTTTTAGAGGGTTAAGGGCAATTAAAAGATTTATTAGCCATAATCTCTATCCTTCTAGTAAACATACTGCTTTTGGAAAGGAAGATGTTTGTATTGCTTGGGCGATGGTAAACGATGTTAGAGTGGATGTTGGAAAGGTCATGTTTAAAAGAATTTTTGAGAGTATTGTCATCGCCAGACCAGGGAGTCATCTATACTTCCCTTGTTTTATCTCTGATTTATGTCGTAGGTTGGGAGTACCATTCCTGCCTAATGACAAGTTATCTCTGGCTGATGGAAATCTGATTGGACCTAGTTTGACTAGTCTTCCGGATGGTAGTATTAGCTCTTTGCTTAGAAGACGTCAAACTCAGCCAGCCCACCGCTTTTACATCTTCTTCTTTTCCATCTTTTTCTAGTCACCTCAACAAACTCCTTTCTCCAACACTATCACATATGACATGTTTCAATCTTTAGTGACGATGATGTTGCACGTGGTCAAGCCAATGTGGCTTATTATGCCGAGAGTACTAGCGGTGGTGTGATGATCTTCGTAGAGGTTTAAGAAGGAACGAGCAGTTGCTTCGTAATCCTACTTTTGATGATCCTGCCTATCCACCTTGTCAGTCCAATTCTTATACCTTACCACAGTGGGAAACACCTATTCCACCACCTTCGAGCTTTCATCCATCGTCATATCCTTTTGGAAGCCAATCTAGTGGGACGGTGTATTTTTTACACAGTGTTCGAGAGACGGCGATGTCGAGTTGGGGAGGATTCACCGAGTTTGCACATGTCACGACCGCATGAGTTCGATGGGTCTTGATAGTTCGATCCAGACCACGACTACAGTTCAGCCATCAGCTTCTCAGACGTTTCCGAGTTCGAGTTTTCAAGTTGATCCTGAGGAAGACTACGATGAAGATTGAATTTAATAATTTTTGATTAAAACATTTTTATTGCACTTTTTATTCGACATTTGTTATTTAAATATTGGTTTATTTTCATTTTTCGTTTAGTTTGATGTTACAATCGTTTTTATCAAAATTTGGTTTGTATTTTAAGTCGGTTTAGTTTTTATAAAAACTATAATATTAAAAAAAAAAAAAAAAAAAAAAACCCAAAAATAATTTTCGTATAATTACTACGTCATTTTACAAAAATATAATGTGTCGTTTTATCCGTTCGTATCAAGTTAAATTAACTTTTACAAGTATCTTCAAGGAAAAGGTTTGTATTGTTCAGCACGTGAAGTAAAAAACCAAAATACAACTTGACTTTTACCTCTGTCCTCAGTAAAAGCAGGATGAGGCCGGACCGGTCCGGCATATTCCCGGACCGGGCCGTGAAGAAAAGAAGGCTGAGTCATTTTGGAGTCTGTCTAATGCAGCCACGTACGTATAATTTTACCATCTATTTATAGAAGTAAGGGCTGGAGCAACAAATGCTCATTCTTTCACTGTCTATCTACCTTACACTATATTTTTTCACTTTTTATCAAGTTTTAAAAATGTCGAACCACTCTTCGCCGTCGGTTAATTCTTACGAGCCTCATACACCGGATCATCCGGAATCTCAAGCTTCTAACGAGAATATCATTTTACACAATCGTTTTGCAAATTCTCCAATCCTATTGGAGAAAGGTTTAAATTTAGATAAGCTTGATCAATGGGGAAAACTATGATCCGTAGTTGTGGTGGAAGAAATTTGTAAGTACACCACGAGGCGAGTTAATATTACGGTTGTAAGGGAATTTTACTCGGCCCTACTTTCAACGTTCGCGATAGAGTCTACAAAAATCATTATGGTAAGAGGAGTGGCTGTTCCCTTCTCTTCATCTATTATAAATCAACTTTTTCAAATACCACCAGTTACGATGCAGCACTTTGAAATAAAATGGGGACTAGACAATGCATACAATCATTTGAATAAAGTACACGAGTCTTTCCAATGTCTGTTCCCGCTTTTTGATACAAATCACGACATGTCAACACGAGCTTTACTTCCACATCTAAAGGCGTGGAAGCATTTTATAAATTCTCGAGTTTATCCCACCTGGATTTTGCTAGCCTTTCAAGAAGAAATGCTTCGCTTCTATGCATTGGCATTTGGTGAATTTGTTGATAGGGTATATTGATTCGAGAGAAATGTGTCGGACTTTGCAATAGCCAGAGGTAGTAGGGGGAAACCTATGCCTAATTAATGGATGATATCACGTTTGTGTACTCTTCTAAATGGAGTAGAAGAGCTGGAGACGGATGAAATTTTTCCGTCTAGAGATAGTCGGTTTGGTTTGCTACCGGTTGATACACCGGGTTGTTCGTCTACCATTTAGAAAGTTGTTTATTGGTTATTTAAATTTGAATAAGTTAAATTAAGTTAAGTTTGAAGTTTCTTTAGTTAAGTTAATGTTTTCTTTTAAGTTTGTAATAATGTATCTTGTTTAATATATATGTCTTAGTTTTTTAAGTTTGTTTTAATTAGTATACGCTAAAATAAAATCAGAAAAATAACGTTAATGGATAATTTTAATTTTATTTTCGAACCTACTTCTTTACTACTTATTGAACATCGGGACGATGCCACTTCGTAAGTGGGGAGTAGAGATAGGTTAGAAAATTCATTAAAATTTTCGAAAAATAGTCAAAACAATAATTATATTATATGTCTAATTTAGATTTTAATAAGATTTTAAGTTTATATAATTGAGTAATTAATATTAGATATTGTTTTTATGAAATTATATAAGTATGTTGATATTTATAAGTAAAATTTTTAGAATCATTTTCAATATGAATTATGAGTTTTGGAATTGGACTAAGTTTGTTGATTTTTGGCACCACAAAAAATATAACTATAGCCAAATAACCTACCTCAGCCTTGATTAGAGTGATCAAGACCTCACTCGAAATTGTCAATTGTGATTAAATAACCAAGCTATAGCCTATTTTGGTCTACATTTCCTTGAAATACCGCAAGTTTGTACATACTTATAAAAAGAGATGGAGACATAAAAGCTAAGTTTTGGTATATGCTGAGATTGGAAAGATTAGATAAGTAGTAGTATATTCGATCTTACCTCATGACACTTGCAACATAGTCGATTTTGGTAATAAGTTCGGATATATTAATATTCTATAAAAGAATTAAGAACGAAGCACCATATTTACACAGAATTAATCAAATATCAGGTATCTTCCTTATCTGTGATTAACAACTTAAAAATAAAAAGAACAAATCGGTTGTAGCTACCAATGATTGGAGTGAGTAGGGTATTATCACGAAATGTCCTATATCACTATGAGGTAATTAAGCTCCCGATTGCCTGATGATAGTAGTCCAGCTAGGGTATTATCACGAAATGTCCTATTGCTGGGAATGAGGGCACAAGATAAAATGAAAGAGGAAAAGTTGAATCATAAGATCTCAGGAATTATTACAAGTTTAAGGAAACCGGACTTGTAATTTTCGATCGAAAGAGTAGTACTCCGATCAATCTTGATGAAGCAATGCCTGTAAGTTTGATTTTCTACACACACTCACGCTTTTAGTTCTTAATCTTGAAAAAAAAAAAAAAAAAAAAGAAGAAGAAGAGAGAAAATCTGAAAAAAAAAATGTGTTATTAATCGATGATTATTTTTGATCAAGAATATAAAGATGTAGAGTGACGCATTTACTTTGCTTTTTCTCTTTTTTATTTCCTTTTTTTTCCGATTAACCAACATCTTGAACTTTATAAGCCATTTTTGTCGACTACTTTACCAAGTTTCCGATTCCGAATTTCATAATAGTTGCGATTAAAAATAATTACGATATTTTATTTATACTTATTAAGTATTACATATATAATTTTATCTAAATAATATTTAATGTTTAAGTTATTTTAGTTATATACTCTTTCTGCCTTCTTAAGATTTTAAATTAAGATAGATAATATATTTATAATATTGACAATATAAATTATAATCTGAAAATTATACTATCTTTTACTTACAATCGCTTATTTTTGCTCGGATGACGATCAAAAGCTAAGTGGGGAGTAATTTGATGTATTATTTTTATATGATTAAATATACGTTATATTATTATGTTTTATCAACGAATTCTATATAAAATATATGAAATTATGGTATGAAATGTTAATCTTTATAATTTAGAGTATTTAGTAGTAATAATAATAAAAGTTATAATTTTGTACCGATTTTAGTAAATCGAGTTAATAGTGTCGATTTACGTGGGTATTTGTGGTATTTTATTGCGGATTTATAAACCGAGACCCCGAGAATCGACATATTGAAGTATAATAATATCTCGGAATGATTTAGAGAGTGCCATGAGCTTAAATGGTCAATTGAATAGCTTAAGTGACAAGTGGCCAACCAATCTGGATAAGTAATAATTGAGAAATGTCTTCGACAAACGAATGGCTCATCAAAACAACATTTTCAGAGAAAGTGTTCTTCACGAAAGTTGTAGATTTTTCCGAGAGCTTTCCAATGCAATTTAAATTATGAAGATTGGAGGTCTACAACTTAAACAGTGATCAAGTGGCTAATCGATTTGGATTAAGAAAAATCCCGTAAAAGCTTCGGGAGAACACGAGGTTATCAAGAAGGCGTTATCTGGAGAAGAGTCCTTCATGAAAGTTGTAGAGTTTCTCGAGACCTTAATTTTGGCATTTCGTTTGCAATTTTTGGAGATCCAGAACTCGAGATATGAATTTTATAAGTTATATATAATTATATATAATTATATATAATCTACGCACATGCTGAAGATATCAAGTCAGTGGGAGTAATCATTAGTCCGGACCGAGCCGGCCTAATACCGGACCGGTCCGGCCTTTGCCTCTTTGCCTATATAAAGGAGATGATCAGGGAGCATTCGAAGGGGTACCATATATATACATCCTATATATATATATATCTCCTCTCTCTTTTCTTTTTAATTTTAGTAGTAGTTGTAAATAAGGCCTTACGCCGTAATAATGTAGTTTTAGTATCGTTATGATGCTCGGGAAAATCTCGGAAGTCGGTTTTGCTAAAGAAGTTGTAATGTCCGGAAAATACGATTTCTGAATCAACTGCCGTATTCGGGTAACTTTTCTTAAGTATTTATGTTTGTTTTTATATTTTTCGTTGTTATAATGTTTTTAGGCTAAATATAATACTGGCCAAAACTATGTAATCGGTTTTATTTCGATCTTTTCGTTAAAGAAATGTTGTTAAGTTAAAATGATTAAAATTGAGTTAATTGAATCTTTTTCTATTTTGATCGTATTCGTATTGACATATTTAACCGATCTGAGGAATTCATAATCTAATTATGAATTGACGCCTCGTAGTCAGGATATGAGATAAAAGATAGAAAAACCGGAGGGTAAAATTGGCCGTGTGAATAACGTGATAACGGAATCCGATTTCCTACCCGGGGGTAAATTTGTTTTGGGAGAAATGAATTTTATTATAATTTGTACTCGAGATCGTAATAATGTTAAATCATCAGTTAATCGAAACTTAAACCGGAAAGTTGAATCGTCCGGCTTTGACAACCGGAACCTTTAAAGTAAAATTGACCGCTTGACGAACGGAATGACTCCTTTTATCTAAAGGTAGATTTGTACTGGGACTGTTCGTAAAAACCGTAATGATTGTGGACCTTGGGTGATGCAATGGACATATGACAATTTCATACGCCGTGTGAGGAGGAATTGTTTACCTCGAAGTGCACCGTTTCATTTACTCAATTGGACCTAAAATAAAAGGAGAGATCGAACACATTTCATTTAATCGAAAAGATCGTATAAACCAATTATATAAGTTTTGGCCAGTTCTCTAAAATTATCTGTTTAGTATATTGGTACCTATATATTTATATCTATATATATACTTTGCAATTTATGTACATCTATATATATATCTATATATCTATATATATTATATTAGACTAACTTTTAAATTACGTATTTATTTTATGTTGACTAGAATAGTAGTGATCTGTGTTATAAAATTGCGGTTTAGATCGAGTTAATAACAGCTCTTTGGTGTTTAACCACACGTAAAAGAAATTACCAAGTTCCCTGAGGATTCGACACTCTGACTCACCATACTAGCACTACAGTTTGACCCGGTACACTGCCGGTTAGGATCGTTTAAACCAGGAAACGTCTGTCAGATTTCTGGCACTGTTTTCAGGGTTAGGTTTAGGCGGTGTCAAAAGGTCCCATGAAATCGATGCCCCACACGTCGAAGACTTCACATTCCAAGATAGGCCTCAAAGGCATCTCCATCCTATTACCGAGCCTCCTACTCTTTGACATCTATCACAAATTTGCAAAAGGCTTCAAAGTCTTTGAACAGAGTAGGCCAAGAAAATCCAGCTTGAAGGATTTTCGCAGCGATCTTTGGTGCTCCGTAGTGTCCACCAAACAGGACCACTATGACATTGCTCTAAGATATCCAATTGTTCATGTTCCGAACACACCTTCGAGCAACCCGTCTTTGCGGACTTTAAACAAATGTGGATCCTCCCATACGAGATACTTCAAGTCACCGAAAAACTTCTTCTTTCCCTCGATCGTCATCTCTTCTAAATGCCCACGCTAAGTAATTGACGTAATCAACATACCACGGCCTCACATTCTCTAGTCTCATTAATTGCTCACTGGAAAGTCAATGCCTATTTCCTTAGGATTTTCGTCACCCTCGCTCACTAGGCGAGATAAGTGATCGCCTACAACATTTTCGCTACCCTTCTTATCCTTAATTTCAAGGTCAAATTCTCAGTAGAATCGTAATCCATCTCAAGAACCTTGGTTTAGCATCTGCTTTTTCCATAAGGTAGCGTAACGCCGCTGCGTGATCTGTCCAAACCACAACTCGAGACCCGAGAAGGTAACTTTGAAACTTATCCATAGCAAAAACGACTGCTAGGAATTCTTTCTCTGTAGTAGTGTAGTTACACTGAGCTGGGTTCAAAGTTCGGCTCGCATAGTAGATTGGTCTCAACCTCTTATCAATTCTTCACTTACTAAATCTGCGCTTATAGCGTAGTTAGAGGCATCGCACATGAGTTCGAAAGGTTTAGTCCAGTCGGGTGCGATCAAAATGGGGGCACTGGTTAACTTATCCTTTAAGCATTTGAAAGCTTCCTTACACTCATCATCAAACACGAACTCTACTTCCTCTTTCAGCAGGTTGGATAGCGGCTTTGCTATTGTCGAGAAATCTTTAATGAAACGCCGATAAAAACCTACGTGTCCCAGAAATCCTCGTACCTCCTTAACTGTCTTTGGATATGACATTTTCTCAATGGCCTCTACTTTAGCCCTATCCACCTGAATACCTTCGCTGGACAACTTGTGTCCCAAAACAATCCCTTCGTCAACTAGAAAATGGCATTTCTCCCGCTTAGCACCAAATTTTTCTCAACACATCGGAGTACCATATCTAGATTCTTTAAGATCTCATCAAAGTCGCCGCCATAGGCGAGAAGTCATCCATAAAGACCTCCATGCATTGTTCCACTAGTCCATCAAAATGGCTAACATGCACCGTTGAAAAGTCGCGGGTGCATTGCATAGGCCAAAGGGCATTCTGCGGGAACGCAAAGTGCTCGATGGACACGTAAACGTAGTCTTCTCCTGGTCATTAGGGTCGATGGCTATCTGGAAGTAACCGAGAATATCCATCGAGGAAACAATAATACTTGTGACCACTCGCCTCTCAATAAGCCGGGTCAATGAAGGGTAAGGAAATGGTCTTTGGCGGTGACTTCATTCAATCTGCGATAGTCAATGCAGACTCATAGCCGATCCACAAGGCGTAAAGCTATCTCTTCCCCTTTTCATTCTTTTCAACGGTGATACCTCCTTTCTTTGGCACAAATTGGGTGGGGCTAACCCACTCACTATCGGCAATTGCATAGATGATTCCCATGTCTAACCACTTTATAACTTCCTTCTTGACAACCTCCTGCATATGCGGATTCAAATTTCCTTTGAGGTTGTCTAACCTTTTTCGCTCCTTCCTCCGCTCGGATCTTATGCATGCACACGCCTGGACTGATTCCTCTCGATATCGCCCACTTGCCATCCGAACGCGAGGATATGTTTTTCAAGCACTTTGATTAATTCCGCCTCTTGCTCGTGGCTCGAGTTTAGATGAGATGATTAGAGGCAACTTATCGCCGCCTTTAAGAAAGATGTATTTTAGATCTCGCGAAGTGGTTTCAACTCTAAGTCGGCCGTGGTTGGTCGATACTCGATTTTAACGGACCACCTCTTTCTTTTGAGTTAGGACCGGTTGATCAAGAACACCTCATCTTCCTGGGGTGTAATCCCGTAAAGGTATTGAATAACGTCATCAAAAGGAATCTCCCCGTCGACTTCCGTTTTTCTTTGCTATGTTCAATCATCTTCTTAAGCTCTTCTTCTTCAAGTTCATCTCGCAAGTTGCTCCCAATCATCCAACTTCCAATGGGTAGTTTCTCTCCAGAAATCAATTTCATCCCAACTTCCCATTAAAACTTCCTCTTCTTCAAGGTTAAAGTCTGCCTGCTTGAGCTCCTTCAGATCACTACTGCTCATCCCTGGAATGTCCCAAATTTTCTGTTCACTCATAGGCCCAGTGTGTGCAAGTTGTTGAGACAACTCTGCAGTGACTACGGCCCGTGAACAGTTATTTTCTTCTTCGTGATTTGCGACATCCAGGGTTCCTGTCTCTGTGAGCTCTTCATCAGGGTCAGATTCATCTCCATAGATTGCTTCAATGAATGAGATCTCCTGATTTGAGGACTCTGCAGTACTTTTCCTTGCTCAAAGGTAATGGAAGTGTTTTCTACTCTCAGTGATTTGGCCATGTGTGAAGTCAATGGTGGCGGCAGAGGTGTCTAAGAAAGGCCACCCCAGATCGTGGGCATTTCCTTGTCGATTGGTAATCCAAAGATAACCCGATCGGTTGGAAACACTAATTGTTTAACATGGATAAGGACATTGTTAACACAACCGGTCGCTAAACGGCTAGATTTGTCCACCAACCAAGAGAGATGGGCGCTCCTTTAGCCTTTTGTCCAACCCGAGACTCTTACAGATGTTTAATGGCATCACATTGACAGAGGCCCCAGTCGCATAAGACATTGTGGAATGTGCGCCTTCAATCCTGCAAGAGATTGAAGGTCGTCCGGGTCACCTCGCTTTTATTGCAATGTTCTCGTGAAATTGTCGAGCATTCTTCATTTAGCACTTCATCCGCCATTCCCTTTAGCTTCTTCTTACTTCCACAAAGCGCCCTTAAGAAACTTGGAGCATTTAGGCATCTCGCTTAACACTTCAAAAAGAGGCATAGTCACCATGGTTTCTCTAAGCGACTTTCCTCACTCCATCGTAAATCTTATCGAGTTCAAAGTATTCTCATTTTTCTTTGTTTGGATAAGGAAGGGTTTTCGGATGATTGATTGGAATTTGATTTTTAATGGCTTCATCCTCCTTATCCTTCCATCGACAAACTTTTCAAATTTTCTTTTTTAGTCGTGGGTTCGCCACCTGACTACTCTTTTCAAAGATCCTCATCACTTTCCCCGAAGAATCATTATCATTCGGCTCTTGCTCATTGTCGCTTTCTTGGTATTTGTCTGCCGCTTATCCTCCTCGAACTCATGGCGTCAAGAGGGGCTACTCGCTTCCGACAACTTCTCGGTCCAACTCTCTTTCCGCTTCTAAGTGTAATCGCATTCAACTCCTCCTCTTGTCCATAATTCCACTGCGGTGTGATGGCATTACAGTAATCGACTTACGCCTTAGGATTTTTATCTCGTATAACTAGGCGCCTCTTCTTTGGGCCTGCTTGCTTGTTGATCACCATCCGCCAATCTGCTCTCTATCGCCTTTTGACCGGTGGCTAGTGCTTGCACCATATCTACTAGCTCATCGAATTTCTTTTGAGAGATAGAGGGTGGGTCGTGATTTTGGCGTTTGAGCCCAGCTTGCCTTGGGGCCTTTGATTGTTGGAGTTAAAGGATCGGTTGGAATTGGATGCGCCAGTGGCTTATAATAATCAAGCTTGCATGGATTTCCGAAAAGTTACGGTTTGGAGTATAGCTTGATTGACCGGAATTTTGATTGAAATTGCGAAAAGTTTGTTTCTGGTTGTCCATTACATTTACTTCGTCTCCATTCTCATTGCTCGTCTGCGTTCCCAGAAAACTCATATCCACTGATCCCTTCTGCTGTTGCATTTGTAAATTTGCCATTTGTTGGTTTATCATCTCTACTTGGGCAACCAACATCTGTGTCACAGAATCGCTTGCAACAGATTTCCTCTCATCATCCTTAACATGGGTCTTCCTGAGGTTGACCACATGTTGTTCTTGGCAATTGTTTCAGCTACCCTATAGGCAGCATCATCTCCTCCGCCCAGAAAAGATCCATGAGCTGTGGAATCTAGATAGTCTCTATTGGGTTGAGTAACACCCCGATAGAACAATTCTAGAAGCTCATGACGATCGTATCCATGGTTGGGGCACTTCCTCATCAAAAGATTCAGTCTCTCCCATGCTTTTCCAACACTCTCTCCGTCAAGTTGTTCAAATGTGGCTATCTCCCTTTTCATATCCATGATTCTGCCAGGTGAGACCCACTTCAGAGCGAAGGCTCTTTTAACATCATTCCAGGAACGAAGAGAATGATGGGCTAAAGATTTGAACCATCTGTTTGCTTCACCTTTTAAAGCAAACGGGAAGAGTTTCAGCTTAACAATCTCAGAATCAACACCCGGATGGTGGCCTGCTTCGCAGATTTGGACAAAAGTGGACAAGAAGTCGTGAGGATCTTCTTGAGCAGTGCCATGAAAAGAGCTATTTTGGACCACCCAACCACTCCATTCTTCGGATCGAAATGCACTTGCCCCATATCCTGAGGTCGAATAGGTCTATGCCCTCCAGAAGTCTTGGTTAAGATAGGGGCATAGGGGTCTTGATTTAGCCGGGCTTGCTTTGGGCTTGATGGAGTTGTTGCAATTGATTTTGTAGCCCAGCCTTGTCGATTCTGTTGTTGTTGTAACAACCGTATTTGTTGAAGGAGCCGATTCAAATTGAGCTTGAGGGTCCGGATTAGGAGGAACTAGATTCGGATTCTCGAACTTGGTTAGCCATGATGTCCGGATCGGAAAAGCCTTCTTCTTAGGATGGATCGCTCAGGTTCGATCAAAAGGAGAGGTCCCTTCTTGCTTCTCGCTTGCATCAACCAGGAGGGCAATTGCAGAGGTCAACACCGACTAAAAATCAGCTGATGTAAGAGTTAACCTTGGAATTACAAGCTAAGAGAAGAAAATAAAAGAACAAGAAAGATAGACGGACGGGCGCTCGTAATCGTGAACGAGCGTCTGCTCAGGAGGGAGTCCCGGACGGGCGCCTGGTTCAATAGACGCCGCCTGGTGTACTAAAAGCGATTCAGAGGCGTATTTACTAAACAAACGGGCGCTTTGGAAGGGCCAGACGCCGCTTTGATCGAGAACAGAGAAAAAGGAAATTTTTCGTAATGGATGGGCGTCTGTATAATTGGACGTCCGTTCAAAAAGCTGAAAAATAAGGACCGGAGCAGAGAAGCAACAGGAAACAGAAGTAAACAAACTAAACTAAAAAACCTAAAACGCAAAGAAAGGAAAATTACCAACTAGAAAAACTATACCTACTAAGAATCCGACAACCGTTACCGATTCCCCGGCAACGGCGCCAAAAACTTGTTCGTTGGAAACGTGTTTTAAATTTATATTAACGGAACACCCCAAGTATAAGGCACGTAGTAAAGGATGTTGCCGAGTCGTCCTAAGGGAATCGACTAGTTATCAGATTAAGGTATAACTACTAAATTGGTTATGTCACGAACTATTACTTAAAACTAAGGTTAATCTAACTATAATCGAACCTAAGAAATAAACTAAAAACTTAAGGGAAAGAAACTAAAGCAAAGAACTAAAAATAAATGAAAACAGAAATATTCAAGAATAGACGAAGGCCCGCTTTGGATGAGACGGGCGTCCGGATGCGATTCAAATGAAAATATGCAGAAATAAAACAAAGAAAGATTGAGGTTTTAATTAACTAAACTTAAGACTAACGTCAAGCAAACGATTTTGTTTTCAAATTATAAAAGGAAGACAAAGAGAACACCTGAATCTATCACTCAACAATCATACAACCAGCTTATGATTCGAATACGCTTTATTGGTATGATCAATCGCGAAACCGACTAAATTCCTTTAGATCAATTTCTAGGGTTTGTTTACTTTTCCAAGAAAAACAACTAACATTCATCACAAGATCAACAATTCGCTCCCAAATTGTAATACCCAACTAACAATATATGATTCCTCAAAACATCATCAATTGTATCGATTGAAAGAGAAAACTATTGTTGAATTATATTTCCATAAAAATTCAAACAACATAAAGTTTCGTTGATATTCCTATCTAATAAAACTCTTAACAATTAAATCAGATTCAAACGATAAATAAAACAAAGTATTCAAACTCATAACTAAAGATAAACTAACGAATCATGGTTGTGATGACGTTGATGTGATATCCTCCGGTTGTTCCATCAAGCATATGCTTTAGCCAACAATCATGTTGGTGATCGTTGGATTGGAAGAACTCATCCTCATGAAGAGAAGAATCGGCCGAACTCTCTAGTAAGCAGCTTTTTTTCGTATATTAGTGCGGCCGCTTCTAAAAGTATCGAATTAGGGTTGGGGCTGCTGCTTTGTATTTATAGGAATCGATGTCGGCCGCTTTCTGATGGCGGGTTGGGCGCCCGTCTCAATATCCGGACGCTTCGTCGTAAAACTTGGGACGGAACACGAACGTCGCGCTTTGGCTCGCGCCAACTCTCTCGAACGTAAAATACGATTACGACGCCGCATGGACGCCGATTCACTTCGACGCTAAATGGGAATGGACGGGATGCACGACGCTCGCTTGCAATCTTTGAGGATCGGATTTCTTGAACTTTATCCAATTTCTTCAAGCCAAATCCAACTCTATCTCTTGTAATTCGAACTTGAGCCTTTTAAGTCCTCTTTAACACTTGAAATTAAGCTCCTAATAAGATAAATGAACATTGCAAAATGTAGTAATCTTCAAATAATAATAATTCCGTCAATTTAACACATAAAATCGCCCAAATTACACTTTTAATACTTTTAAACCCATTATTCAAATTCAAGCCTTAAACACATAATTTTCTAAAAATTACTAAAATACGAAAGATATTGTTCTCTAATAATGCGATAAAAACCATAAATTTCACCGAGAACACAGACTGTACCAGATTCATTAATGCTAGTGATGCTGTTAAAAAGTCTAAGACCTACAATCAACCAATCAATCATGATGAATGGAAGGAGGCAATGAACAAAGAAATTGAAGCTTTACAAAAGACTCACACATGGGAGATAGTTGATCTGCCCCCAGGCAAAAAACCTATTGGATTGCAAATGGGTGTACAGAATCAAATACAACCATGATGGTTCAGTAGAGAGATATAAAACTAGATTAGTAGCAAAAGGCTACACTCAAACATATGGTATTGATTATCAAGAGACCTTCTCACCTGTTGTCAAGATCACTACAGTTAGACCCTTACTTGCAGCAGCAGCAGCCAAAAATTGGCATTTACATCAGATGGATGTCAATACTGCTTTTTTACATGAAGATTTGCATGAAGAAGTGTACATGCAGTTACCTCCAGATTGTGCAGCAACCAAACCAAATCAAGTTTGCAAGCTTACTAAGTCATTGTATGGCCTCAAGCAAGCCAGCAGACAATGGAATTACAAGTTGACTGTGTCTCTGGAGGCTCAAGGATTCACTCAATCCAAAAATGACCACAGTTTGTTTACAAAAGAATCAAGAGAGTCCTTTATTGCTTTACTGGTCTATGTTGATACCATCATAGCAGCAAGCCCTAGTGGTGAGTTAATTCAGCAAGTCAAAGATGCTCCACATGAACAGTTCACTATCAAGGATCTTGGAAAATTGAGATATTTCCTAGGCATTGAGGCTGCTAGATGTCCAAAAGGCATATCCATTTCACAAAGAAAAACACACTTAACCTCCTAGAAGAATATGAATTTTTGGGAGCCAAACCTGCTAAGACACCTATGGAGTCTAAGCAGACTTTACAACATGGTGATTCACCACTTTTAGAGAATAACACTGCATACAGATCCCTAGTGGGTATATTAATTTACCTCACTTTTACCAGACCAGATATTACTTTTGCAGTACAACAACTAAGTCAATTTCTGGAAACTCCTACTGAAAATCACATGAAGGCATCTCATAGACTACTGAGGTACTTGAAGACCAATCCTGGCCAAGGAATCTTCTTCCCAGCAGACAATAATCTTGTACTTAAGGGGTTTACAGATAGTGATTGGGCTGGTTGTCCTAAAACAAGAAGATCAGTATCAGGTTACATGATGTTCCTAAGAGATGCACCAATCTCCTAGAAGGCAAAGAAACAAACAACAATTGATAGAAGCTCATCAGAGGTTGAGTACAGGGCAATGGCAAATGCAGTTTGTGAAATCCAGTGGCTAATCTATATACTGTACTACAGGATTTACAGGTTCCAGTTCAGTTGCTTGCTGTGTTATTTTATGACAATGCCAGTGCCATGCACATTGCTCATAATCCTGTCTTTCATGAAAGAACAAAACACATTCAAATTGACTGCCATGTTGTGAGAGACAAAGTCAAATCAGGACTCATCAAACTTCTTCCAGTCAATACAAAAGAACAAATAGCTAACATCCTCACCAAAGCCTTGGATGCACCCATCTTCTCCTATCTACTAGACAAATTGGGAATATCAATGATCTTTCAGACTTCAAGTAGCTGATGGGAATGCTGAGTGCAAGCTGTTCATATACCACTCACAACTTGAGGGGGTGTTACAGTATAAAAGCTGATGGGAATGCTGAGTGTACTTTGTTGATCGTATATATATATATCGACTCTTGTGACATGACAAAGATGAACATCAAAGAACTCTGTTGATGAAGATAAACATCGCAGACTTCTTTGATTAGTTAGTTCGATATAGAAAACGGTTATTTTGTTGTAATCTGTTATAATGGATAGCGAGGTAAGTATGTCTAGCCAAAGACATTAAAGAAAGGCGCTTGTTGGGAGGCAACCCAATTAAAATAAATTTGGTAATTTTATTTTGTTTTGTTTTTGTTGAATAAGTGAAAAAAGAGAGATTTGCACTTTTGGTGGAGGCTTTTGTCTGTTTTGCAGGTGAAAAGCTGAGAATGTTGTGAAGAAATAGGAGGCATTTATTTGAAGTTCATGTGTGGGAGCACAAGTTTGAGGGACTTGTTCAAGAAAGGCGAATTTCACTTTACCGTGAAGTCGGGATCCTAAGGTAATCGGGAAGGGCTTTTCTCATTAAAAAAAATTTAATGCCTTTCCCACCGAAACTTTCCACTTCCCACCTTTCCACCCTTTCTCTCCTTCATCAACAAGCGACATCAGCGAGTTCAGAATCATTCCAAGTATCTTTCCCTCCCGCACCACCCAGAACGCAATTGAATATGGAAATGATGATGACGCTCCAAGATGTTGGCCCCTCACTACACGGATTGAATTGTAACGTATTTTCATCCCTTTTTTAAATATTTTTTTTCATATTAGATTAGTATTTCTTGCATATCATGTTAGTTGCATATCATTCCATATTTTGCATTTTTCCTTCCACTTTTAGCATACATTGGGGACAATGTTTGATTTAAGTGTGGGGGAGCTTTTCATGCATTGCATATTAGAATTGCATAATTAGGACATTTTAGGACCTCATAGCACCGAGTATGTCTTTGATGACATTTTACCAACCTTTTCATGTAAATCTAGTGTGAAATAATACTAATCAATTGGTAATTGATCAATGCAATCACACACTTTTGTTGATACACACTCACCTTATATCATTTGTTTGTGACTTTAGGGGTAAAATCATTGAGCCCTAACGAAAAATCACTTAAAAGTGAGGATTTCACTTAGCCAAAGAGCACACTCGCTCATTTTTCCTTTGAGTGGTATCCACACAATCCAATGTCATTTTAGAATTTGCATTGACATACATTTCGAAACCATATTTCTCAGGTTCAATGCACTTAAATGATTGAGGCACCTAGGATTAATTTAACCCCTTCTAGACCCACTTTTGTTGGCCTTCCCATATTTAATACCCCTTAGCGAGCCCCATCTAGCCTGACCCTTTCTTTTGACAAACTCTAGAAATTATACCCATGGCATTTTCTTACGATATCCCCTCTTTTATTTACCCTATTGTCATGATATTGTATGAATAGTTTCATGAAATTTTGGATAAGTACTTATAAGTGAATATCTAGAGAAGTATGACTCGAGATTATGTTATTAAGGTGCATATCAAGATCTTTAAAAAAAAAAGGGTTGAATGTAGAAAAAAAGTGAAAAAAAGAGAGAATATTAAGAGCTTACATTGAAGGAGTGTTTTATATATTGAAGATGAAGTTTGTTTCTGCAAGCAAGTTTTGCAAGCTTCTTTGAATGTTGTTGTTTGCACTTCTATTCTGAGTTATGAGATGTGATGTTTTGGAGCCATGTAGTGTGTTCCAATTGGACTCATTCTTGGCGACTACATGATTACAATGTTTACGTTCAAGCATTCTCCTTGACAATTTAGCCCTCACATTTCCCTTTTCCTTACCTTGTTTTTAGTCCCTAACCCCGTTACAACCTTTATAAAGACCTCATGATTTATGCATTGGATTCTGAATGTATAGTGGTGGAGATTTGATGGATATGCCTATGGTAATGCTTGGTTGTGTACTGATTTTTGAGAGCGTGTGAATTGTCACTGTGCATTATATTGAGAGATTACCCGAGAGGACAAGTTAGAACTCTTTTATTTTGCCACTTTAAAGTTTATGATCGAGTGAGTTAAAGTTAGTTGTATGAATACTAGTGTGTGTTGTGCCTTGCTTGGTTATCATTTGATTTGCATTATGGAATATGAGGTTGATGAGACTGTTGGACGGGCGTCATTATTGGAATTTATTTGGTGGTTTGCATTCATGTAGTTTTAGATCATTTATATAGGTTTAGATTAATGCATTTTTATGTTCTTATTTTTGGGATGAGAGTGTATTGCTTGAGGACAAGCAATGATCTAAGTGTGGGGGAGTGATGAGAGCATATTTTATGGGATTTTCTGTGCTTATTTTATATCTATTTTGTCGGGAGATGCTCTGCTTCGGGTATGTTTTGGTTGATTTTCAGGTTTTAGGAACTCGATAGAGATGATGGAGAATTCTGGACTTATAAAGCAATTTTCGGAAGTTTTGTGGATGATTCGGAAAAAAATAAGGATTTCAACATTCGAGAATTTCGGTTTCACTTATGTCGGGATTCCGACTAATGAAGATAAGACATAGCCTATCAAATCAAACGGTGGATTATCGCACTTTAGTCATATTGAGTTTTTATTATTAAAAGGACCTTTTTAATCAAGTATGATTATTATTCTTATTAGTATATTATATAAAAAAAATTACAAAATAATTGGGCTGGGCATTTTTGCAATTTACATAAGCAGCAGCAATAAAACATATAGTAGTGTTTTGTAATTGGAAAAGGAAAAAAGGTCAGACGTGAACAATTCTTTTCGGGATGAGATCACTTATTCATTTTTTTGTTTGTTTCTTTCGATTATGTAAGTAAAAGCGACGTCGTTTCGTGTGTGTTTTATTTCTTGAAGAAAATAAAATAAAAATAAAACATACATAAAACGACGTCGTTTTTACTTAGACATCGAAATTAGACACACAAATTAGACAGGTGATCTCATCCCATTCTTTTCATACCGTGAGAGTCCTTCTAGCCGCAATGCCCTGTGCCGCTAAAGCAATTAGATCAGGTATTTCACTATTCTTTTCATATCTTTAATGTTTGTGCTTAATCTCATCACACAATTCATTCCTTTTTACATTTTTGTGTTCTGCGTGTATATGTAAAATTGTCATCCTGAATGATTATTGTGTTTGTCAACTCAAAATCAAGTTGTGACTTCTCGAACAGCATCCTTATATCATTTTTTAGAACTTCGATCGTCATATCATTTTGGTGATGATTAACTTCATTGCATTAATTTTTGTGATACCATATTATTATAGAAAAAATGCTTGAATGATTTAAATTTTGTTGATTGTAATTTCAAAAATATATAATCAGGTTGAATGGAAACATCAGTATTTTGTTTCTGTCACTGGGGAGGTGAAAAATCAGTATTTAGTGCTTGTGCCCTTGATGCTAACAATGGGATGTACCCACTGGCATATGGGGTGGTTACATCAGAAAATGATGAAGATTGGAGGGGCATTTCCCAATCTACCACTTTCCCAATTTTGGATATGGTTTTGAAACACTTGAAGGATGTTGTACGGGAGGATCGAGAGGTGGTTATTGTTTCAGATAGAAATTCTTCAATACTACGTGGCGTTGACATGATATATATTTGGGACCCGAAATCATGCACACTGTTTTCGTCATCTGCAAGAAAATTTTAGTAGCTTTATTAATAAAAATACCGAGGTTAAGTTACAGAGTGCAGCTAAGGAAAGAGCAATGCAATATCTTATTGAATTGGCTTATGCTCGCAGTCAAAGCTCGTACCATACCAACATGCACTACAGTCTACAGAAGCTCAAAGATTTTCAACCCCATTTGCACCAATGCATGGGTACTTGAAAACAACCCCGAGCATTGGTCAAATTCTCTTTTTCTTAAGCCACGCTGGGATTGGTTGAACAGTAACATCGCTGAATCATTTAATGCTTGGATGAAAGAGGCTAGAAAGTAGAAACCTTTCAATAGGAAAACTAATGGAAGCACATTGTTCAAGGTATTCACAAATCACAACTACTTTTGAATAAAGTAGACGACTTACATAGTTGGAAAAATCCTGTTGGGCGCAGAATTGAAGAGAAGTTAAAGGAAAATCATTGTCGAGGACAAAGATTGGATGCCACTCCCAGCCTCCAAGGCCTCCATTTGAGGTCGAGGTATACGAGCGTCGTAAAGGTAATTATGTGGTTAACATGAAATTTCAAAGTTGTACATGTTTAGAATGGCAGATGACGGGCATTCCTTGTCCTCATGCATGCTTGTTTTGCTATAACACATCTCGAATGTGAATGTGTATCAATTTGTTCAAGAATGGTACAAGAAGCTGGAGACACAGGAAAAGATTTATTCAAAATTGATGGGTGGGGTGCCTACATTTGATAAGCCTGATGCCAGTCTTCTGTCTACTTTGCATAATTCAGAAAGTTCCACTATGGATAGTCCGCTTATTGCATTGCTTCCTCCACAAACAAAGCGACCACCGGGTCGTCCAAGGAAGAGACGTATTAATTGAGTCACAATTTATGGCTGTTAGACCTTTGCGATGTTCTCGTTGCGGCATCGCAGGTCATAATCGCAGAGTTTGCAAAGAGCCTATTTAATTTACGTCGTTCTATTTTTGTTGATTTGAAAGATAAATGCTTATTATTGTTATCTCTTTTTTTTCGCTTTTGTAAAAAATTTGATATTCAACTCATTGCTGAAGATGATTATAATAAAGTTGTATTTGCCTCCGGGTGTTTTATCTTCTAGGGGTGTGATGTTATTTTTGGGTATCCTTCAGACAAGTCACATTTTGCGTATAAATGTTGGCTCTTTGCAAACCTATACAATTCAACATATATGTTGTTTTATTTTGTAGTAGTCATTGAACATAATCTGAAATGAAAGAAGTCTGAGCCCTAAATAGAGGAAGATGAGAAGCATCTCTAGCATATTTTAATGGTACTGGATTAGGTGTGACAGAACAAATCCCGTGGACTGAAGAGAATAGAAATTGAAGCATGACTATGGAGCTTTCTACGCGAGTGCCATGCGAATGAAAGCATAGCTTTGATTTTATAGTTGTAGAAGCCATCATTCTAATTTCATACTCGTGAACGATTCAAAGGCTTGTTTGAGAATTTTTACAGGAGGATTGAAGAGAAATAACCAAACTGACAAATCAACCACCGCCTCATGGTTTGGAGAAGCGACCCTTAAAGATTCACAGAATTTGTTGTTTTATTGGCTTTGGAATTGAATTGATTTTCCACGTTAGCATATGATGTGTAAAATCATGGAGTGAGTTGTAAAAACAATATTTTTAAAGATGGTCGTAGACCCTTTTTAATAATTCTAAACTTTCCTTGTACCCTTAATTTAAATTTGGTAACTTACACACCCTTTATAATAATTACCAATCTTCCTATGCCCTTTCTACAAATTTTCCCAATGGAAAAATCCTTTCGTCAAAAGTAACATGCCGGAAATAATTATTCTTATTAGTGGAGAGATCGTAGCACTTATACCCGCGATGATTAGGAGGGTACCCGAGAAAACACATGGGGTGGAACGAGGTTGTAATTTGTGAATGGTGGAGGGAGAGAGAGGGTAACATAAACACCCGAAGACGCGTAGGTGATCGTATGAAGGATTCCGATGATAAAGAATTTGAGTAGGGGATTCATTATGGAGAGATTTATGCGGTATGATATTTAGGAGATATGTCGTCATTTGAAGGGCGTGGTGCCATAATGAGGTTGGAATGGAAGCGTAGATTAAAAGAGTACTGCGGATTAAATTATTTATCGTACGGATTTTACGTTCGGCTTTGCCGCTTTGGGGAGAGGTATGGGGACAAGAGAAGCGGAAAATAAGTCCGTACGAGTCACAGAAGGATTTAAATTGGGTGTTATCAAATTCTTTCCGTTATCACATTGCAATTGTTTTATGCAGGAGTGAAATTGAGTGTTAATAGTTGTGCTAAAAATAGAGAAAATAGAAAACACTTGGGATTTATGACCAATAGGAAAAGTCCAAAGAAAATCAGTAAAGTCATCCGAGAATAAAACACAATAATGATGCCCAGCAGTGCTTAAAATGGGGGACGTCCAAAAGTCACTATGTATTATGTCAAACGGTAAAGTAGTGTTATTATTAGACGGGACAAAAGGAAAATTTATTTGCTTGCCAAAAACGCAAGACGCACAAACATTGTTCAATAAAGAAGAAGAGGAAATAAATTTATTTTTATGTAAGGAATTTAAAATGGCCTTTCCGGGATGACCCAATCGATTATGCCAGAGGGACGGAAAGACCGTGATGAGAGTAGCAGGGGAGGTGATGGTGGGACCGTTGGTGGGAGTGAGAGGATAGAGATCGCCGGTGCTATTACATCTTAGAAGAAGCATTTTCGTCAGAAAATCCTTCACAGAAAAACCAAACGGGTCAAATTCAACAGACACATTATTATCTATGGTAAATCGGCGGACGGAAACCAAAATTTTTAATTAGTTGAGGGGCATGTAAGACATTTTTTAACATAAGTGGGGGTGTGGGGAGGGAAGGGAGGTATGCCCGAGACACTGAATTGGAATACACTGACCACCACCGACAATTATTTTTCAATTTAAATTGCTCGTATTGAAATAAGACGAGAGAGTACCTTATTGTGCCGTCATGTGAGATGTGGCTCCGCAGTCAAAATACCAATTTTCGTCGGGAACGTTGAGTGACATAGTGTGTAAAGCAGCCTTGATATCAGTGGGCATATTGGGCTGCGTCTTGGGCTTGGGCATGAAAAGCCTGCTGTGGTCGACTCCCCAGAATTCCAGCCTGTGGGTTTATGGGCGAGCCCATGAGGATGTTGGGTATGGGCAAGAAGGGGTGGCCCAAGGACCTCAATTAAGCCATGGGGGGTACGCTGCTGGAAAGGAATTCCATGGAAATGGTGGCTGCCATGGACGTGGGGAGTGGGTTGCCAGCTGCTAATGAATTTTGTAGAATTACAAACACAAAATAAAATGCGGAATTATTATTGATGAAGTAAAGCTACAAGTTAAGTTTACAATATTGCTGATCATGGGGTATTTATAGCTTCATACTCCTCATGAATCAGTTAGAAGTGAGTTACAAACGGTTATAACATACTACAACATAATAACTGTTTTCTATATTACACTACATTAAACTGATGAACAGTTTCTTTGAGTCTTTATCTTTGTCGTGAAGTCAGTCGTGTGTTCATCTTGTCAGCCAACGGGTCAGTGGTATCTTCATTTGATCAGCAAAGTGCACTCATCATGCCCATCAACTTTT
This sequence comes from Gentiana macrophylla, assembly GCA_026214975.1. NCBI lineage: Eukaryota > Viridiplantae > Streptophyta > Magnoliopsida > Gentianales > Gentianaceae > Gentiana > Gentiana macrophylla. The sequence goes on along the minus strand of CM047817.1, from coordinate 27,605,636 downwards.
ATACTGTAGGTTACTCTAAAACCTCAAACCTCTTGCAACATTCAGCAGATGCTGATGTTTCCTTTCAACAATACCTTTTTGCTCAGGTGTACCTACACAGGAAGTCTGATGTATGATACCCTGCTGAGCATGAAAGTCAGTGAGTTGAAATTCTGCACCATTGTTAGATCTAATCACTTTAATAATCTTGTGAAACTGAGTAGAAGCAAATTTAACAAAAGATTTAACAAGGCCAGACGCTTCAGATTTGAGCCTCATAAGAAAAACCCAAGTAAATCTAGAAAAATCATCTACAACAGTAAGAAAATATTGTTGTCCATTTACAGTATGTTGTCTTAAGGGACCTCAAATGTCTATATGAGCAAGGTCGGTGCTTAAAGGAAAATGGTTTTTCTTCAGTTTAGCCATAGGGCAGACATAACAAAGATCATGATTACAAAATTTGACACCAGCAGACTGTGAACTAATGACTTGCAGTCTTTTATCTGGCAAATGTCCTAGTTTGTAATGCCATAAAAGAGCATCATCTAATCTATCAGATAAGGTGCGATTTTCTACAGCATTGGAAACAGAAAGTTTTATTGGTTGATCCATGACATAGATTCCTCTGTGTAACTCAGCTGAACCAATCATTTTCTTGTTCTTGTCCTGCAAAACGCACTTGTTAGCAGAAAAAACAGCTGCAACTTTTGTATGATTAATAAAGGAAGGTAAAGAGAAAAGGTTATACTTAAAACTAGGAATGCAAAACACATCATGTAGGACCAATTAAGGGTTTACCCTTACTTGTCCTATATGAGTGACAGAGACATTATTTCCATTTGGCAGTCCTATTTTTATACCAGATGAAGGTTTGGGATTGCTTAATAGATCTAATGATCCTACAATGTGATCCGTGGCACCAGAGTCCAAGATCCATTGTATTGATCTTACTAAATTTAGATCACATGTTCCTGTAGCAGGTGAGTAATGTGTGACAATATCAGTAGGTTGGCCAACAGCAAATTCTGCATGTCTAGGAGGATCATTCAGCAGATCCATTGTTTAGGGTATATTTTACTATATTTTCGGGCTTAATCCCTAAACAATTTACCTTGTTTTTAAAGGAAATAAATGAGAAAAGCATGTTTTTAACCAATAAATTCATATAATGTTCATTGAGGGTTTATACTTTAATTAGGAGGAAATATTGGGATTAAATGTTATTTTGTTACACATTTTATTATTATTATTACTCGATGACTTGGTGTAACAATAATTTTGTAGAAAATAAAGAAATGCAAGGGGATATTATTTATTGAGAAGATTTATGTCATTCAATCAAGGATTTCAAAATAAAGAAGAAAATCGGATCAGCATTTGAAGGATAAATCATATCAGAGCGAAAGAGTGGAGTGGGGAACACGTTTTACGAAGCACAGTGTGAACGCAGAGAAGTGGCACGCTCGGTCGACCGAGCCGTTCTATTCGGTCGACCGAGCCAAGAGGTTCGGTCTACCGAGGCTACGGAAATTAATCCGACGCGTTTTCTAGATCCTTCCCTATGTCGGCCACAAACTCCTATATAAGCGAAGATCCATTCGAAAGCGTAAATGCAGACATCCGAAACATCGAAAAATTAGTATAGCAACTAGCAATAAATTAGATTCATAGATAGTCTTTCTTTTATTTTTCTTTCAATTTCAATTCAGCAAATAAGGATGTTTTTGAAGAAGATGAGTGGCTAAAGGCACTGAGGCTAGAACCACCAATGTGAAGCCACCATCACCGAATAAACAAGGATTTTTGCATTTATTCGTTTCTAGTAAGTTTCTTGTTCTTCCTTCATGTTTTGAATTGTTTATGTGCAATGTGTATGACTATACTTGTGTTGCATCTTTGATTGAATTTAGACATACGATAGTTGATAAATTCATAGATTGCCGTGAAGGAGAGTGATAATATTTCTTCTAACAAGCGAAAGTTGAGGAGAATATTGTTAGATTAGGATTTTATATCCATATCTTTGTTCCGTAAATTCGTTAGTTGCATCGAGAGGTGGACTAGTTAACGGTGTTAAATCGAGAGAGAAAACGCTTTTTAGTAGATAATAATCCAAGGCTTGCAAACGAATGTGCGTCTTTTCTTGTTAATTTCGGTGGGGTGGTGGATCAACGGTGCTTAGTTGTTTAATTATAATTGTTACGGAAAGATTTGTTACGTGCTAGTTTTTATTTTCAATTTTCAAACTCTTTGTTTTATTGTTTTTCAATCCAAGATCGTAGTCATCAACCTTACAAATGAAATCGAAAGCAAAACACTATTTTCGTACAAGTCCTGCGGATACGACCGGTTTCATCACTATAGCTGCGAACCTTCGCACTTGGGGTTGACATCGGTTTTATTTATTATATTTTATCACTTCTTTGCATAAAACCGCAAACAAGTTTTTGGCGCCGTTGCCGGGGACTTGGCACGGAAAGTTTTCGTTTTCAGTCTCTGTAATTTCTGGACGGTCGCTAATTCCGGTGCGTACTAATCTTTCAAAAAAAAAAAAAAAAAAAAATTCATTCGATCGATCGAACTCGACCTCTCGGTCGACGAGAGTTATTTTATTATTTTTTTCTTTTCTCTGCTTACATTACGTGATAGTCTTACGATATTCGCTCGCTTTATTTGCGTTTTTGAACTGTTTTGAGTCCTGCTTTTAGTTTAGTTTTTAGTTGTTGAGTCTAATTTAAGGATTATACTTAATTTAAAATAAAAAATTAAAGAATAAATAAATAAAATTTATTTTGACTCAACATTTGGTTCGAACGTGGTTTATGCAAACTCGAACTCACGGGGACCACTTTTATATAACCCGAGCTAGAGCGCGAACCATCGTTCGACCGAATAGACGCTTTGGCTCGACTTGCCGGATCGACGGACGAGGCAAACGATCCTGAAGAATACGTCGAGGAAGAAGCCCAAGTTGAGGAAATGGCGAGATCAAAGGACATTGGCGCACTATGCCATGCCGTCTCATCGTGAAAGTAAATCTGCGATCGTGATTCCTGAAATCACGGCTGATAATTTCGAACTCAAAACTTCTTTAATCAACTTGGTGAGAGGTTCCACATTCCATGGCTTCTCCAGTGAGGACCCACACGATCACATTCACTCATTTCTAGAATCGTGCGGGACTACTTTAATCAAAGGGGTCACTGAGGACGCCCTGAGGATGAAACTCTTCCCCTTCTCACTGAAGGGAGAAGCGAAAGAATGGTATAAATCTTTACCGATCGACTCCATTACTTCGTGGGAGGAGTTGGAGAAAGAATTTACGAGCCAATACTTTCCACCTGCAAAGACGGCTCATCTTCCGAATCGATATTCACTTTTGTGCAACCGAGAGGAATCGTTTTGCGATGCATGGAAACGATTTAAGTCTCTCTTGAAAAGTGCCCCACCATGGGCTGGATAAACAAAGATTGGTCAACACTTTCTATAGTGGTTTGACCGAATTGACTAAGGGAATGGTGAATAGTTACTGCTGAGGTGCATTTACGAGAAAGACACCAAGAGGGATGGACGTTGTTTGAAGATATTGCAAAGTATAATTATGCCCCTACCTACAAAGGTGCATCCAAATGTAAGAGCTCGACTCAGGGAAGTATGAGGTAGATGAGACCACACTTAAAGGCTCGATTAGCCGCACTACGAAGCAAGTGGCGGCAATGAATGTTCAAAGTCTTGTATGTGACAACCGCCATGGCCAAGGCCATCGCGATGTCGATGCCGGCTTGACCCGATCCTCAGTCAAAGCCGTGCAAAACAACGTTAATACGCCAAAATTATGATACTATTGGGCACACATTCCATCAATGTCATCTATTGCTTGCATTCGGAGGAGGTGAATGCATTCGGGCTCTCAAAATTATCGACCTTTAGGTCGAATCGAACACTCAAGGGTTTAATTACTGGAGTGACCCTTCTAGGTAGCAAATCCCCATCGCCAGGCCCCAGGCCTAATCGAGCAATTTTCAACTCTCGACCGGCATGGAACAATAATCCACCGGTCAATCAAAATCAAAATCGTAATCAATCATTTGAGATCTTAGAACAAAAGTTGAGTGAGCAAGCCACGGCCAACACTCGCTTTGGCAAATGCATTGAGTACTTTGACCAAGATCTGATGAGGAATTTAGAGGTCCAAATGGGGCAGATTTGGGGCAGCAAGCAAGTCGACCTCAAGGTCACCCGAGTTTTATCGAGAAGAACCCCGAGGGGTTAACGTGGTCCGAATGACCGTAATACTTGCACCGATCTGGCTGCACCATGGAACTATGGTCAAGATGAGTTGAATGTCGTAAATCTGAGGAGTGGGAAAGCGGTTGGCGGTCGTGCCAACCAGGGAACGAATAGCCCCTCCTGCGAGCGAGAGGCGAGAGGGGAAGATCTTCTTTCTCTCGAGGAAGGATGCTAGGGCGTCTGGTGAGCCAAGTGAAAAGGAAATTCTAAAAGAAATGTGAGAGTTGAGAATCTGCTTTGAAAAGAAGTCGGATTCTAAGTTGAGTTCTCGGGAAGCATGTGAGGTGGAAAGATAGGAAGACAAAGCAATCAATCATAAGACAAAGAAAGAAGACCTTCACCGAGGAGGACTTTGTTGATCTCCTTACCCACCTAGCAAGAACAAGTCACACATTAACGATCGATAAGGAGTATAAGAAGGTTATCGATTTGCTCAAGAATACTGAGGCAAACATTCCATTAGTTGATCTTTTGGTAGGGATGCCAAAGTATACAAAGTTTATAAAGGACGCAGTGAGTTCGAAGAAGAAGCTTCAAGAGCTCGAGCACATAGTGTTGAATGAAGAATGCTCTGCAATCGGCCAGACTAAACTTCATGCGAAGTGTCCTGACCCTAGTAAATTCACGATTTCGTGTACTATAGGGAACAGGGACTTCCACAATTTTTTATGCGATTCGGGAGCATCACTCAATCGATGTCTACTTCAATCTTCCAATCTCTTGGATTGGATCAATCTATTACTCTTAGACCCATTTCTCTTCAACTTGCGTATAGAAGTGTGAAGTATGCAAGGGAACTGTAGAAGATGTGTTGGTCAAGGTTGAGAACTTCATATACCCAAATTGATTGGGTAATCATGGACATGACCAATGATGAAAAACACCCTTGATCCTTGGAAGACCTTTTCTTGCAACCGCCCGTGCCTTACTAGATTCCTACAAATGGCGAGATAACCCTACATTTGGAGGATGAGAGTGTAAAGTTCAATGTGGGCAATGCGGTGAAGCACGCATCCAAAGACACTTGTTTAGCTATTGAGGACGATTTCATCGATGAGTATGATGAACAAGTGTTCATGGGCGATTGGGATGAGGAAGAATTCAATAAACAATGCAAACTTGGGTGATGTGGAGTGGAATAATTTTTAGAAGAGATTGAGAAGGAGGAAAAGGAAAGTTACGATTACCAGGAGATGGTAAGAAAGAAAATGAGGAAGAGGCATGGTGACATGGCCGATTTGAAAAAGGGGATGAAACCCCTGCTGTGGGGGAGGCCATGATGCTTGAGCCCTTATGATAAGCTTGGAGATCTGGAGCTTAAGGGCGATAAATTAAGACCAAGTGTGGAGGAGCCACCGTCGATTTAGTGTTGAAACCCTTGCCTCAACACTTGAAATACATTTTTCGAGGGACGGTGATAAGCTCCTTTGATTATTTCATCTAAGTTAGAACCAAAGGAGGAAGAAAAGCTTATCAAAGTCTTTGCAAGATAATATCCTCGCCTTTGGTTGGCAAGTGGGAGATATCAAGGGATAAGCCACGATATCTCAGATGCACAAGATCGGGGCTGTTGAGGATCGAAGAAAGTGCGACCCTCGAGAAGGCTAAACCCTCACATGCAGGAGGTCGTTAAGAAGGAAATCATCAAATTGCTTGACATGGGTATCATCTACCCAATAGCCGATAGTGAATGGGTGAGCCCCACTCGTGGTGGTGCCAAAGAAAGGAGGGATTACCATCGAGAAGAATGAAAAGGGGGAAGAGATTTCCCTACGGCAAGTCACTTGAGTGCGAGTTTGCATCGATTATGAAGACTAAATGAGGTAACTCTAAAAGACCACTTCCCCTTGCCATTCATTGACCAGCTCCTTGAGAGGCTTAGTGGCAAGCAATTTTATTGTTTTCTGGATGGCTATTCAGGATACTTTCAGATAGCTATCGACCCCACTGATCAAGAAAAGACTACCTTCACCTGTCCCTCGTGCACCTTCGCTTACGAAGAATGCCATTTGGTCTCTCGCAACGCACCGGCTACATTTCAAAGATGTATCTTTGGCTATCTTTGATGGTTTAGTGGAGAAGGTGATGGAGATTTTTATGGATGACTTCTCGTGTTCGGGACAGTTTAGACCACTTTGTTTACACAATCTTGATAAAGTTTTATCCCGGTGCATAGAGAAAGACTTAGTCTTAAATTGGGAGAAGTGCCACCGATGGTGGAAGAGGAATTGTTCAGGACACAAGGTGTCCAAAGAAGGTATTGAGGTCGACAAAGCGAAGGTAGAAGCTATTGAAAAAATGACATACCCCAAAAATGCAAGAGAAGTAAGAGGATTCTTGGGTCATGTCGGCTTCTATAGGCGATTCATCAAAGACTTTTCTAAAATAGCCAAGCCTTTGTCATCTCTCTTAAGAGAAGATGTGAAGTTTATTTTCACCCCTGAGTGTGAAAGAGCATTTAAAGAACTAAAAGACAAGTTGGTTACCTCGCCAATTCTTATAGCACCCAACTGGAAAGCTCCATTCGAGCTTATGTGTGATGCTTCTAATTATGCGATCGGGCGCGGTGCTCGGTCGAGAGTGGACGGAAGGTTCCGACCCATCTACTACGCTAGTCACACTTTAAACCAGCGCATGAGTAAACTATGCAACAACCGAGAAGGAGTTGTTGGCGTGAGTTTTTGCCATGGATAAATTTAGAAGTTACTTGCTTGGGTCGGAGGTCACGGTGCCTGATGCACCATTCGCATTGAAATATCTGTTGAACAAGGTGATGCCAAGCCTCGTTTGTTGAGATGGATCTTGATTTTACAAGAGTTTGATGTTCATATCCGGGACAAGAAGGGTAGCGAGAATGTGGTAGCTGACCACATGTCTCGGCTGACCGACGATCCTCAGGTAGAGTCGGATGAGATTGGAATTGATTTTCCAACTGAGCAACTCATGACCATTGATGTGTGCGAGGTTGCTCCTGCCCGTGCTGGAAAAGGTTCTCCTTGGTTTGCACCTTTTGCAAACTTCTTGAGCGGCAGATATCTGGACCCTGACCTGACATATCAGCAAAAGAAGAAATTCTTTTCGGATTTGAACTATTATGTGTGGGACGATCCCATTCTCTTCAAGCGTTGCAAGGATGGATTGCTCCGTAGGTGTGTCCCTGAGTTCGAGCGAGAGGACATTATGTAGCAATGCCATGGTGGACTGTGGGAGGTCATTATGGAGTCGGGAAGACTGCTGCGAAGATTTTTCAGTCCGGTTTCTACTGGCCAACAATTTTTAAGGATACAGAGAACTTTGTAAAAGGGTGTGACCGGTGCCAACGCACCGGTAAACTTTCTCGGCGAATGGACATGCCCCTCCACCCCATCCAAGAATGCGAGGTTTTCGACGTATGGGGTATTGATTTCATGGGACCGTTTCCATCCTCGTATGGGAACAAGTACATTCTGGTCTGCGTCGACTACGTGTCAAAGTGGGTAGAGGCGATAGCAACACCGCGGAACGACCACAAGGTGGTCAAGAACTTCCTGAAGAAAAATATTTTCACGCGGTTTGGCTGTCCACGAGCCCTCATCGATGGATTTAGGAACTCACTTTTGCAATACTCCACTAGAAAGATTCTAGAACGATATGGGGTAAAACACAAAACCGCTACCCCTATCACCCTCGCACGAGTGGACAAGTTGAAGTGAGTAACGAAGCTCAAGAACATTCTTGAGAAGACGGTGAATTCTAATAGGGCGGATTGGAGTCGAACTGGATGATGTGCTCTGGGCCTACAGGACAGCTTTCAAGACTCCTATTGGCACGTCTCCGTTTCAGATGGTTTATGGCAAGGCCTGCCACCTGCCAATCGAGCTTGAGCACAGAGCGTTCTGGGCTATTAAATTCTTGAATTTCGATAGCCAGTTATGCAGAGAAAAGCGATTATTGCGATTCTTTGGAGCTTGATGAGTTCGAGACTCCAGCCTACGAGCTCAAGAATCGATGAAAGGACTAAAGCGCTTCACGACAAGAAAATCAAGATTAGGGAATTCAAAGCGGGCGAGTGGGTTTCTTGTATAATACCAGGTTACATCTGTTTCTGGTAAGCTACGCAGCGTTGGTCCGCCCCTTTGAAATCTTTCGGTATTCCCGATGGAGCGATCAATTTGAAAGATAAGCGGGCGGGTTGTTCGAGTAAATGGTCATCGGTTAAAACACTATATTGGTCAACAAAAGGAACGACCGGTGGTTTTCTATCGAACGACGTCCCTAGTCAAACCAAATCGATCCTTTGGCACCCGATGATTTACATCTCTCGTGAGTTCTTTGATGATGTTGTGCTCTCGATGTTGCACCTCGGCTTGTGAAACGAAAACCTAAAAAAGAAGAAGAGAAGAATCATAGGCACGCAAGTGGATACGAAGTTTGATGATATGGCCAAGACGTTGGCGAGACTTTGTTCTGTGGATTCCGGCTGTTGACCCGAGAAGGTCGAGAATAATTCGGGATGAGGCTTCACCGCCCGACCCTCGTTGAGTTTTTATTGGTTATTCGAGCTCCCGACTATAATTAAGCCCTACTAGGGCGGTAACCTAGATATCTTTTTTCTGCTTGTTTGTAGTTTATTTTTGCTTTGTTTCTCTTGTTGGTTGCTAATGTTTTCCACCTAGCGCTTTACGATTATGGATCTGCACTTGGGCGATTGCCCACATCATGACCCTGTTTGTTTCTTTTATTTCCTCATGTACCCCAAAGATCTCTCGATATTACATTTGTGCACTACATTTCACATAGATTCGGCTATTATCAATTTTTGCATTGCTTCGCTTTGTTCCATGATATTGCCTTGTCTATCATCTTTGTGCCCCTATCCCGAGGTACGTCTTGTTTCCCATGTGTGCGGGATATTTGCGATAGCGATTGTGAGCTTTCGGATGATATCGCTTTACGGTGGATGGTCCACGATCATCGATTTCTTCAAGCATTTATGGATCTCGACTCGCGACCACTTCGAACTGCAACTTTCGAATTACAACCACTAAGTTTTTCTTATTTTGCACATGCCGAGGACATCATGTAACTTAAGTGTGGGGAGGGTTTATTGGTTTGTTTTAATGGTTTGTTTTACATGTTATCTAGTTTTGCTCCTTTGAAAAATTTGATAAAATTTTTGAAAATTTGTGAGTCCCGAGTAACTTCAATGACATGCTAGTTTTGTAATTTGGCACCTTTAATTGTTATCGTAGTCATATCATGTTCTAAGAATAGGTTTGGTAGATCGATACTCACTTGAACCTCGATTACACTAACCTGTTAGATGAGGAACCAAAATATAAAATAGTCTCCGGTTAGTTAAGGGATAGCCAATTCTAGTCACAGATAAACACTTACTTAGCAATCGATGAAAGTTGGGAACTCGTACTTCACTCACAGTTAGAATCTAAGTACCTTAGTGTTCTTGAGAACCTTAAAAGTCTTGAATGTGTTAGAAATGATACCTGACCGGGAGTTTCCAAAGAGTTTGAAAAAAAAGAAGGAAAATTTTGAAAAATTTGAAAAATTAAATTATGGAAGTTGTTTATGACTATCACCTCGAGTCCACTTGGATCTTTGCCCAATTGGGGAGTGTGGTTTACCTTGGACAAGATAGGTTTGAGTGATCTCAGGGTGATCGCCTCTAAAGTAGGGAGAGTGTTCTACTTTTGAGACGCGACGATGGAAGAAAATATAGGCCTTTTGGAACTCTAAGTCGAGTTGATCTAAACCAGTAGAGACACGAAAGGTATTTTCTTGGCACCAAGTAAAGGAATTTAAATGTGAGTTGGTTACTTTGTTCTTGATAAATAGTTTTTGTAGGGTAAGTCTTTGTAGATGCAAGCGAACTTCGTTTATTTAACCGGATGATCGTTAGTGCTTGATTTAATACATCAAGAGAGGATCGGTGGAAGTTTAGCGGGTTCAACACACACAATCACTGAGTGAGTTCGATTTGCTAGATACTAGCTTGATGTGAGTATGACTACATCTCGTGTCAAATTATGTGGGTTTTTGATAGTTTGTCGTTGTTTGTTTTGCTCGGGGACAAGCAAAAAGCTAAGTGTGGGGGGAGTTTTTTAGGGTATATTTTACTATATTTTCGGGCTTAATCCCTAAATAATTTACCTTGTTTTTAAAGGAAATAAATGAGAAAAGCATGTTTTTAACCAATAAATTCATATAATGTTCATTGAGGGTTTATACTTTAATTAGGAGGAAATATTGGGATTAAATGTTATTTTGTTACACATTTTATTATTATTATTACTCGATGACTTGGTGTAACAATAATTTTGTAGAAAATAAAGAAATGCAAGGGGATATTATTTATTGAGAAGATTTATGTCATTCAATCAAGGATTTCAAAATAAAGAAGAAAATCGGATCAGCATTTGAAGGATAAATCATATCAGAGCGAAAGAGTGGAGTGGGGAACACGTTTTACGGCTACGCAGTGAACGCGAGAGAAGTAGCACGCTCGGTCGACCGAGCCGTTCATTCGGTCGACCGAGCCAAGAGGTTCGGTCTACCGAGGCCATGAAATTAATCCGACGCGCTTTCTAGATCCTTCCCTATGTCGGCCACAAACTCCTATATAAGCGAAGATCCATTCGAAAGCAGAAATGACATCCGAAACATCGAAAAATTAGTATAGCAACTAGCAATAAATTAGATTCATAGATAGTCTTTCTTTTATTTTTCTTTCAATTTCAATTCAAGAAATAAGGATGTTTTTGAAGAAGATGAGTGGCTAAAGGCCTGAGGCTAGAACCACCAATGTGAAGCCACCATCACCGGAATAAACAAGGATTTTTGCATTTATTCGTTCTAGTAAGTTTCTTGTTCTTCCTTCATGTTTTGAATTGTTTATGTGCAATGTGTATGACTATACTTGTGTTGCATCTTGATTGAATTTAGACATACGATAGTTGATAAATTCATAGATTGCCGTGAAGAGAGTGTGATAATATTTCTTCTAACAAACGAAAGTTGAGGAGAATATTGTTAGATTAGGATTTTATATCCATATCTTTGTTCCGTAAATTCGTTAGTTGCATCGAGAGGTTGACTAGTTAACGGTGTTAAATCGAGAGAGGAAACGCCTTTTTAGTAGATAATAATCCAAGGCTTGCAAACGAATGTGCGTCTTTCTTGTTAATTTCGGTGGGGTGGTGGATCAACGGTGCTTCTAGTTGTTTAATTATAATTGTTACGGAAAGATTTGTTACGTGCTAGTTTTTATTTTCAATTTTCAAACTCTTTGTTTTATTGTTTTTCAATCCAAGATCGTAGTCATCAACCTTACAAAAGAAATCGAAAGCAAAAACACTATTTTCGTACAAGTCCCTGCGGATACGACCCGGTTTCATCACTATAGCTGCGAACCTTCGCACTTGGGGTTGACATCGGTTTTATTTATTATATTTTATCACTGCTTTGCATAAAACCGCAAACATCCATCAACTTGTCAAGTTGCTGTTCAGTAAGATTATGAAACCCCGGTCCAGTAGACCTACTTGGTGCATGATCTTCTTCTGCTGATTGTTCCTATTCTACCATATTTGCCCTTTTTGATTTAAAGCCAGGACGAAAACCATGCTTCTTGTAACAAGTCTCCTCAGTATGACCATTGAATCCACAAAAACTGTATTGCATCTTTTTAGGATTTTTAGGTCTAGGATTTGCAGTAGAGTTAGGTCTGCTGACAATCTGATTTTGCCCCTGTCCATTTTTTTTGTGGCAAGAGAAACATGGAATCTAGATTCTTGGCCTTGTTAGCCACATACAATTTCTGTCTTTCAAACTTGATTGCCATTGCAAAGGCATCATGAATTTCTGGGAAGGGTACCATCAGCATTGCTTGTGAAACCATTGGCTCAAACTCATCCCTTAATCCTTTAAGGAATTTCATGAGACGTTCAGCCTCCATATGATCCATCGATTGTTTGATTGCATTACAAATGATGATGAGGATCACAAGAACAGTATTCATAATCTAATGGTCTTGATTTCTTCCTAAAGAATCATCAACTTTGTGAAATACTGATTGACAGAATCTGTGCCTTGCTTCAGCAGATGCATTTCTTCAAGAAGATTTGAAAGTCTTAAGGCATCAACATTTGAAAATCTTGCTGCAAGATTCTTCCAAATGGACACTTTGAGCAATGGTGTTCTCCACAGAATTTAAGATCCATGATCTCACCATTGTATCACATTGCCTCCATGCATGGAAATCTGTGGAATCTGCTTCTGGCCTTTTAATTATACCATCTACGAAGCCAATTTTATTCTTGGTGATAAACACCATCTCCATGAACATTTTCCATGGATTATAGTTGTTGCCATTCATCAATGGCAGAACAAGACCAAAGAAGGATTCTCATTGGATGAACATAGAATGGACTGGAGGAACTTATTTCTTGTTTCTTAGCTGCCATGGCTATCAAGAACTCTAGAATTGATCACAAATCAATAATGAAAGTAAGAATATAGGAAAAACGATCAAGAATTGATCAAAAAAACTCAGGAAAATGATGACAGTTTACTCTCAAGAAACTGAAATCTCAGAAACGATAAAGAACACTCTCAAGATTCTTCAAAGATTGGAGAGAAAATACAGGAAAGCATTTAGAAATTCTCAAATTTATGCTCCGATACCATGATGAAGTTTGTAGAATTACAAACACAAAATAAAATGCGGAATTATTAATGATGAAGTAAAGTTACAAGTTAATTTTACAATGTAGCTGATCATGGGGTATTTATAGCTTCATACTCCTCATGAATCAGTTAGAAGTGAGTTACAAACGGTTATAACAGACTACAACAGAATAACCATTTTCTATATTACACTACATTAAACTGATCAGTACGCTGCTGAGTCTTTATGATGTCAGCGGGCTGCTGGTGTTCATGATGTCAGCAGGCTGCTGGTATCTTTATATGATCAGCAAAGTGCACTCAACATTCTCATCAGATTTTATACTATAACAGCTGTTGTTGTTGTTGCTGCGTGTTGCTGCGGCCACCTTGGCCTCTGCCTGAATTGCGACCACTACGGCCACCATGAGAGCTTTGACCACGCTGTTGCTGCTGCCCGGATTGCTGACCACGTACGGTTGTTCGTCCATCGGGCTGTGACGACCCACCACGCTGTTGAGCACCGCCATGGCTGAGGAGGGCGGACTTAGTTACCAAATTCGCCGTAGTTCGCTTCGCTTTTTGTGTTTCTTCAAGAAGTAATTTGGAGCGGGCATCATACAATAGAGGGAGGGGTCTGCTCTGTTGCAAAATGGTTACAACTCCATCATAGTTCTCATTTAGTCCGGAAATCAATTGAAGAACAAGTCAATCATTTGTTACCGGAGCTCCTACATTTGCGAGTCGATTAGCTATGGTTTTCAGTTCTTGACAATAGGCGGATACATTCTGAAAATCATCAAATTTGACATCCTTATTCTCCAGGTAGAGGGCTCGTTGATTCTTGTTATCGTGAAAGAGACTTTCCAGCCGTTCCCACGATTTTTGTGCAGTAGCATTTGGTTCGATGATCGTGTGGAGAAGATCGTTGGAGATGGTACTATAGATCCACTATAACACAACCGCATCCATCCTGGACCACAATTCAACATCAATTTAAGCAGGCTTGTCGTCATTTTTTTCAGTGGCTTTCTTTGGTGGAATGATGTGGTCAAGAACTTGATAAACCCGAAAGTGAATTTTAAACAACTCAGCCCAAGACGCGTATTGAACATTCTCCATTTCAAAGGTAATGGGAATGAAATTTTTGATATTGTTCATAGCGAGAACGGGTTGGAATTTGGTGTTTTCTTCCATTGGGGCCGACGGTAAAGGAAGAAGAAGAAGAGGCAAGACAGCAATTTGAGGAAGATGAATGAGAGACTAGTGCAGAGGAAAGTTAAGCTCTGATACCATGATGATTTTCCCGTGATCTCTATTGATGGTATTCAGTACAATATATACACTTGATTCTCTAGTTTGAATATACAGTCTCTACAATCTTTACATTAATTACACAATATCACAAAATATACGGTATTAATTACAATAATATTCACAGAATATTGCGATACTCTAACAGTATCAAGTTGGTATTTGTTAAGGCGTTCCAAAACGTGTGATTAAGAATCTAACGGGGCATTTTTGTAACGTTGCTCGAGGTCATCTTAGGTAGGGTGCATCAATGGAGGCAACTGAAAACGCCATAATAAAACGTCTTGAAATTAATCATCTTTTTTTAGGCTATTTCATAAGCCACTAAACCGTTTTTTTTTGTAGTGATGTTTTTGTGAGGGAGTTTAGGGGGCGAAACTTCTATTTTCTAGTGCATAACATCCGAAAACCGTTGGATAAATAGAAGTAGCACTCTATGAGATCTTACAGAATTTTGAAGGACTCGAGATAAATTCATTTTGATTACTTTTTTATTCGAATTCCAATATACTAATACAATTTTCTCATACATTAGAAAACACAAAAACAATGAAACCCTCCGATAATACACTTTGTCCTCGCTCGCTCGCCCGCCCGCCCATTTTCTCATCAATTGTCAAAATAAAGAAAGAGCAACAACACCAAGCCCAACTTTTAATTACCCGTTTTAATTATATGATCAATGTATATCACTTTTATCGCGCTTATATATCAATGTGGAGGAACTTATATTTAATCAGCCAAAGTGGTGTCTTCACAACTATCATGGGCACATGCTAAGACATCATTATATTCTCTTGATATGGTGAAGGAATCATAGACCTTGCCATCATTGCTCTTTTTGTATTCAAAAAGGAGTGCGGATCGATTGTATGCGGTCATTTTGACGAACCCATAGTCGACATCTTTGTAAAGACTCCAACTAGTATTAACCGTCGCGAATTCCTTCAAATGGCTTCCTCCGCCTCCTACAACCACGTGAATTGTTCCGTTCACCACCCCCGAGTAATTCGATGTTCCTTCTTTCACACATATATTCTGCATCGACATTGGGAAAATGTTGAGAAAAACGGATAGTATAATCATATCAATTCGTGACGAATTCGAGTGCAGGAGGGTATATAGGGCATATATGTATATATATACCTGATAAATGGGGCAACTTCTTTCATAATTGTGGACATGGCCATAGAAAGCAATATCTACTTTATATTTCTGCCAAAGTTTTTGCATATCATCCCTACCCTCCGGCTCCCCGAATGAACCTTCTTTCACGTAATCCACACTCGAAGAGTATCCAAGAACACGATGGGATGCGAAAATCAACCAGGGCTGGTGCTTTCTGTCTACTGTTGCCAGACATTTTTCAATGAACTCGTATTGCTTTGATCCCTTTCTCCAATCATGCTCACTGTCAGCTATACAGAAGTGAAACATGCCATAATCTGTTGAGTACCAGAATTTGGCTCGGTTTTCTGCAGGAACATAGTATAAGGTCTCAGCAGGTACCCCGCATTCTCCGCCAGAATCTTGAACGTCGTAAAAGGATCCAGAATCCGGCCAATCTCGCTCATGATTTCCACTATATAAATAAGCGCACGCAATGCACTTAAGTTCTTGTTTTATGCTTATATATATATATATATATATATATATATATATATATATATATATATATATATATATATATATATTTATTTATAAGATGATGCTATCAAACTAATTTGAAAAACCAACCTTGCAATCATAAATGGAACTTGTGAAGTAATAGGAGCAACTTGTGCATTGAATTGATCCCATTGTGAAATGTAACCATTTGAATATGTAAGATCTCCAATGAGGAAAACAATGTCTATGTTTTTCATGTCACTAACGATTTGGTCGGTGGTATTAAGTGCCCCGGGTTGATAATTAGCGTATTCGTTTGAACCATCTCGCTCTGCCTGCAATATGCAAGAGATATGTACATTAATAGTCGGTGTATGATCGAACCATTTCTCCGGAATCTATCAATAAAACGCTTCGTTTATTAAATAAATTAAACAACAATCGGTTTATAATTACCTTTCCCATATCACCAAAGATTACGACCTGCTGCAATGATTCTTGCCCCGGATATGGAGAGGCTTTAAAGGAAAAGTTTTTACTCCAAACATATGAACCATCATTTAACAGATGACCTAACTTGTATTTGTACCTAAACAAAATTGAGGATTCAATCAAAAAGTTGAATTGAACTCGATCCCCTTGCCTCGTTTACATCCCTAGTCGATCGGGTCAAAGTTGATGGCTAATTAAATTGACTTACACTTTGTTTGGCCAAAGATCTTTCAAAAAACTTGTGTGAATGTAACCGGGATGACGCCATCCAACTGTTCGTGCCGGTGGACCTGTAAATCACATTTAACGTTCATAATGAGCTTGCAAGATTGTATAAATTACCAAACGTTTTCGTGCCTATGGAACATAAAGCACTATATGGAAAGAAAAAAAACGGATTCGTTCACAAAAAAGGGCGGTAGCGCCCTACAATAGGACAGTTTCATACCACACAAGCTGCTCCTGTCAAATGTTAATGTTACCGCCGGTGTGCGTGTACTTGGATATCCGTCCCATCCCCATTCGACGAAAGGGTACCCTTCATCGATGTTATAACCACTCGTCCACGTTATTGTCATCTGCAAAACGAGCCTAGAGTAAAAGTTCATTACCTAATTGATTATCCTATATACAATAACTACTTGACTTGTTACACGACTTACTTCATCCCATGACTTTCCGTGAGCAAGCCGTGGTGGGCCCGGTGCTTTCGGATTTGAATACGTCACGTAGTTTGATACCGCAACGACATTAGGCTACATACAAACATATATCATCTTATGATTGTTTTACGAAAACAAAATCAAATGGAACATTCAAAAGATCGAAAGCAATGGAGAAACGAAAGGTCAAATATATATACTTACAGTCGATATTCCTCCGGTGAATAATGCAAAGGAAAAATCTGATCTCTGATTAATCAACTGGAATTTCAAGGTAGCTTCCCCTGTCTTTGTGTAATTCTCGTTCGAGTAGTTCGCGAATTTATACTGCGAAAATTAAAATTATGAAAAAAATATAAAAAAAAAAAAATTGATCAGTTCTTTTTCTTTATTCTTTTCTACAAGATCATGAAAATGGTTCCAAAAGCTTTAGGTTGGGATATACCTTTATTGGTGCAGTGCATATGTAAGGAGCTTCTTCTCTAGAATACTCAAGTGTTGGCTTACAGCTTGATTCACTAAAATAAGAAACAAGATAGTAATAGTAAAAAAATAAAAAAAATTGGGCGATAAGGAGAAATCATTTATAAATAGGTGAAAATACCCACAGATAGTGGATTAAGGAATCTCAAATCCATTATTCTGTATAGTTAAGCAGTGAAATCGGCACTTAAATCCATTATTTGCTACAAAGAAACAATATGATAGACCTCAAATTCATTATTTCATTGTTTTTCTGCACCATTTCACTAAGAATTGTATACGTAAATCCAATTTTTTACTGTTTTTACGAAAATGACCTTGAAAATGACATCGGAAAAATTTGAAACGATCAAAAATTTTCCAGCAAGAATTTAGAGAAAAAAGGAGATTCTAAGCAGAAATATACTTGAATCTTGCCGGAGAAAAAACTCCAATCCAATCATCCTCAGCCGGTTTTGAGTGTATAACTTCAACCGTCACCCATTCTGAGTCTCCTTCAATCTGCCACATTCAAAAACATCAAAAACAAAAAAAACCCCAAAACACAGATTAATTGATGCATGAAAGCTTTCATATATACAATCATACTAAAGAAATCATGAAGAGGGTCAGTATCTCACAACCGTTCAGACACAACGAATGACATCATTGATTATGATGGGCCGAATCATAATCAATGGTGCATATGAAGGTTGTGTCGGACGATTGTGCCCGAATCGATCATAATCATCAATGGTGCATGCATACATCGTTTTGGCCGAGTACAGTAGGGGAAGCTTTAATGGAAGAAGACTCCTGGAGATTAAAAACAGTCTTCTCAATAGCTATTTTAGACAGAGCTTGTTCTCCGGCATGACCCGAAATCCTTACAACTCTCAAATTCAAGACTGCCACTATACTCCATAGGAGAGTACTCCACATGAAATGCTTACTCATATCTTTTTTTTCTATTACAAGCTTATTCTTTCTAACAAAATTTTATAGGGGACCTTTTGTTAATTACTTGCATTTCACTGTACCATATGTTAATTTATGCAGGCCACCACACTATATTATTTAGAGGGACCGGGAAGAATAAAGGATATGAAAGGGAAAAGAAATTGGAATCAAGAGAGTGGAAAAAAAACTGGGTGATAAAGACAAATTCACGTATCACTAGAAAAACCTTTAGTTTATAATTAATTTAAAGTTGTGTTTATTTTCTCATTTCTTAATAAACAAGAGTATATATAGAAAAACATAATTAATGTTGCATTGAAAATGAATCGACTGATTATTTTAAAAAAAATCTTTTAAAGAATCGCTCTTGCTTATTTGGAACGGAGTGAATAGATTTTAGTATTAAAGACATAAACTAGTATATGATCGATCTTAAATATTCTTACGCCACATGTTTCGATACAATCAATTTTTACAATTTGACTTGTAGCAATTCGTATGGGCTCAACTCAAACGAATTGGAATGATGTAAGATTGTAAGATACTTTATATACCAAATGAATACATATGGAAACAAGAGAGAGTTTCTTTGACAATGAAAAGGACAGATTATTTTGAATTATAGTTCTTTGTCCTTATTTTTTTTCTTAGTCAGAAATCGTAAACTGTATCATCATCATAATGAATTTACAAAAGAACAAATCAGTTAAGACAATGAAATGATATTTGCCGGCATGGAAGGAAATAAAGATGAATGAAATGAGAAGTTTATGATAAGAAAAGTGTTAGAACTAGGACCGTCAGGGATCCAAAACGGATCACAATAATAATGAAGAATAAACGAGAGAGCATAAATCACACAAAAAACAATAACACAAAATTTAACGTGGTTTCCAGTAAAATGCCGACTATTCCACGGACAGAAAGAGGAGTATATATTATCACTAGAGATTTTACAGACTCTTGATAATTGCCTAGGGCAATTGCTCAAAGCTATTGCTGCTTCTACTGCTGCTGCTGCAAATGTTCTAGGTTACAACAGACGTGTATTTATAGCCACAAAAAACTAGACCTAGCCGTCATAAATACATACTAGCATAATGACTAAAAATACTCCAGAGTAAACTCAGCTCAACTGAATTCACCAGACGTAACCAAAACTGACATTTGCCAAAAACAGAGATTTGCCCAAAACTGACTTTCCCAAAGCCGACTTCGGCTAAAGCTGATTTCCCAAAGCTGAACCTATCAGCAGGATTCTCCTTGGTGCTGATCTTTTTCACTACAACCCTCTTCTTATTTCTCAGAAAATTATACCTCACATCAATATGCTTAGTTCTCTCATGATGAACATGATCCTTAGCAAGACAAATTGCACTCACACTGTCACAATAAATCGTAGCTTGATCTTGATGTAGCCCCAAATTACTGACTAGTCCCTTCAACCAGATACCCTCTTTAGCTGCTTCAATAAGAGCCATATCTTCAACTTTAGTAGTTGATAAAGCCACTGTTGCCTGAAGAGTGTCTTTTCAGCTGACAACTGAATTCCCCAATATGAAAACATAACCAGTCATTGATTTTCTGCTGTCCACATCACCTGCATAATCAGCATCACAGTATCCTGTGATCAGTTCTTGAGTATCACCTTCATAAATGAGACCAACATCAGTTGTACCCCTAAGGTACCTGGACATTCTTTTCACAGCTTTCCAGTGTTCCTTTCTAGGTTGAGCCATAAACCTGCTGACAACACTGACTGTCTGAGCCAGATCAGGCCTAGTGCACACCATGGCATACATAAGACTACCAACTGTACGAGCATAGAGAACTCTTGACATGTACTCCTCCTCTGCTGATTGTGAAGCAAAAACTGACAAATGAACATTTGATGCCATAGGATTATCTATTGGCTTAGCAGCTGACATGCCAAACTTTGACAGAATCTTTTGTATATAGCCCTGCTGAGATAAAAACAATTTCTTCTGACTTCTATCTCTCCAGATCTCCATCCCCAAAATTTTCTTGGCTGCACCCAAATCTTTCCTTTCAAACTCAAGATCGAGAAGATCTTTCGAGATCATCGAACATCGACTTCTTCCTTGCAGCTCTCAGCATGTCATCCACATATAATACAAGATAGATGTATGATCCATCTTCCAACTGACTGTTGTAAACACAACAATCATAAGGACTTCTGATGTAACCCAACTCGATCATGTAACTATTAAACCTTTTATACCACTGTCTAGGAGTCTGCTTAAGTCCATACAAGGACTTCTTCAACTTGCACACAAAATCTTCCTTGCCAGGAACTTGGAAACCCTCTAGCTGAGTCATGTATATCTCTTTATCTACCTCACCATGTAGAAAGATGTCTTCACATCTAACTGCTCAAGTTCAAGGTCTTGCCGTGCCACCATTGCTAGTAACACTCTGATTGAAGTATGTATGACTACTGGTGAGAATATCTTATCAAAGTCCACCCCTTCTTTCTGACTGAACCCTCTTGCAACCAAACGTGCTTTATACTTAACTCCTTCTGCCTCAGTTATCCCTTCCTTCTTCTTGAAGATCCATTTGCAAGTAACAACTCTCCTATCAGTTGGATGTTTAACTAGATTCCAAGTCTGATTTTTCAGTAATGAATCCATTTCATCTCCCATGGCAGCAAGCCATTGAGATGCTTCAGAACATGTCACTGCTTCCCTGTAAGTAGAAGGTTCAAACCATCCACTTCCTCTGTAACTTGAAGTGCATATCCAACCATATCATCAAACCCATACCTCTTGGGAGGTACCCCAACATTGGATCTTCTAGCTCTATTGACAGCTATACTTTAATGACCCATGTTCTCAGTTTGACGCTCAACTGACATTTGCTCAGCTGACTGGCTTGGATTCAGTTCTGGTTCAGTAACCAGATCAGATGAAAACTGACTTGGATCAGTTGATTGTTGCTTTTCAACTGACTCCACCTGGCTACACACTTTACTGCCTGCTTTCTCGGTTTGAATGGTTTCGGCCAGATTGTCTCCCTCACTGATGAACTGGGCATAGAATTTTCATAAAAAACTGTATCTCTGCTGAGAATAACTCTGTTTTTTGCTAATGACCAAATTCTATACACATTTACTCCATCACCATACCCCACAAGCACTCATTTCTTGGCACTTGGTTCCAATTTTCCTTCACTGGCATGATAGTAAATTGTGCTTCCAAATACCCTTAGAACTGAATAATCAGTAGGCTTGCCTGACCACATCTCAACTGGTGTTTTGAGATTGATCCCTGTGTGTGGACTCATGTTGATTAAGTAGCAAGCTATGCTTACAGCCTCTGCCCAAAATCTCCTTGACAAACCAACATGAGAGAGCATGCATCTTGCTCTCTCCAGAAGAGTTTGATTCATTATTTCAGCTACACCATTTTGTTGAGGAGTATTCCTGACTGTAAGATGTCTGGAAATATGCTCATTTCTGCACAACTCATCAAACTCAGTCCAGCAGAATTCAAGACCATTATCTGTATGAAGCCTCTTGATCTTCTTCCCCAACTGATTTTCAACTAGATGTTGAAATAGTGTCCTAAACCCAATCGGGTTGGACCGGATCCGACCGGGTCAGATAATTTCTTCTATTTCTTTGTGTTTATACATATATTAAATGACTTTTCTGTTATTATATATTTGTTCATTTAACGAACCAATTACGATAATATTTTTATATGATAACGTCCTTAGTATTAAACTGTGATAGAGAAACCATGATAGTGATTATGGTTGATGAGATTTCTAATCACTTTAATAAGTTTGATACTTAAATGTCTATAGTCGTATGTACTGTAAAATAGGACATTGATAGTAAAATTAGACTAGCACGTATTGGATGTCTTCTATCTTATTCAAGATAGGGATAAATCTTGTCTATCAAAGTGTAGGGACACTTGGACTGTACGTGGACGTGTATTAGAGAATGCGTACGTTAGACTGACTCACCTACTTTATTAAGTGTTGCACTATATGGCGGTTGTGTAATTACCCCGAGGCCGGAGTCTTCATGACATCACGGTGTGGATTGTCATACTTTGACACTATTGAGGTTTCCTCTAACCATGGGTCGATCATGCGGTAGTGATTGGGTATGATACTGAAGCATGTGTAGGATTCATGTTGCTCGTCCGGAAATCACGTATCCTATGATTATGAGTAAATATCCAAAAGGGCCTTCTTATAAGGAATGTCTTATTCTCGAGAGTCTTGCAAAGCGGAAGTAATATGTTACTTCGAGAGAGTAGGATATCCAGATTATAAGATACGGTCGTTGATGTTTGACACTCGACGTACGACCGTATGGATATTGTAACAGCGATAGGATTCTATTTACAATGTATGTTTCACATGAAATGTAGTAGTCATTGCATTTGACTCTTCCGATGATTGTGGGCCATGGTGTGTTGCTAGACGCTATTCCGTGATCGTTAGGTATGCAGGGTATTTTAATAAATGCACTTTGTGCCAACGGCCAACATATTCGGAAGCCTATCGGGTCACACACATAAGAACATCTAGCCGGATTAAAATACGGTTATAGCGATAACCAAATAAGGAAAGTTTTATCTCAACTATAAAGTGTTATAGTGATAAATTAATATGATGATATTTATTTGTTATGAATAAATATAATACAAGATATTAATTATATTGATTAATTAAATATACATGTAATGTATATGTATGTCGAAATATATTTGTGTATATTGATACACATGTATTTTTGTAAATTAATTAATCATAGGATTATATTAATTAAAAATATCCCGGATGCCAATTTATTTGCTAAAAGTGGCGCCATATTGAGTGTATGAGATACACTTGGATTGTGCAATTTAATTATTGGTATTACCATATATTAATATTAGATATTTATTAATAGAGTTGTATAAATTGATTTATGGTAATAAGATACATATGGACAATATTAGATATTGACAATATCTTGGAATATTTAATATGAGATATTAAATTAAATGAGATTAATCAATCAAAGATATTTTTCTAATTTTACTAGTAAAAGGTTTTCTTTCTCCTCAATCTATCAGAAGCTTTTCCCAATCAGATTGGGAGCTACATTGCGGCGCAGGTTGCACTATAAATATAGTGTAGTTGGCTAGCTCTTTTCTACATCACAATTCCAAGAGTTAATAATTCTTGTGAAAAATAAGATAGTTTCTTAGAAAGATATTTGAGAGAGAGAAAAGGTCGGTCTAGCAACCGAGTTTTTCTAGTAGCAATCCAATGGTGGATTCCGGCGGGTTGTTCATGTGGTCTAGCGATAGAGGCCCAACGCTTGGGCGGCTCCGTGCACCACTACTCTCTTTAGACGATCAAAGCGTCGATCTTTTAGATCAAACAAGGTATTCACCGTCTACTACTTATTTGTTTATTGCTTAAACGAAGTCGATCCTGGTTAAAAGGAAATAAATTTTAAATTCCGCTGCGTTCCCGCATAGACTTCCTAACACTAGAGCCTTCCATTGCATGAAGCTCTTGAATGCCCCACTTTTGTGTTTCATCATCACCACCCAAGTCATCCTTGAATAGTCATCTATGAATGACACAAAATATCTGTGACTACCCAATGACTCCACCTTTGATGGCCCCCAACAATCAGAATGAATGTAATAAAGTGATGACTTTGTGTTGTGTACCCTTTTGAGAACTTGATCCTATGAAGCTTCCCAAACACACAATGCTCACAAATGTCCAAATTCTTGACCTTACACTCCTCAAGAAGATCTTTCTGAGAAAGAACCTGCATCCCCTTTTTCACCCACGTGACTAAGTCTCATATGCCACAATTTTGTAAGCTGTGACTAATGAATCTCAGCTGATGCCACAGCAGCAGAACCGGAAACAACTGACCCTTGTAGTATATACATGGTCCCTTTCTTAACACCCTTGAGAACCTCAACTGAGTTTTTATAGACACTCGGTTTTCCAGCTTCACCCTTGAAATTGAATCCATTGTTGCCCAAAGAACTGGGAGATACCAAGTTCTTGGTCATTTGTGGAACACGTCTAACTTCACTTAGTTTACAGAATCTTCCATCCTCTCTCCTCAACTAAACTGAGCTAATCCTAACTACCTTGCAGACCTTGTTGTTTGCCATAGATATATGACCACCATCTATCTGCTGATAACTTGAGAACCACTCTTTGTGAGGGCAAATATGAAAGGATTCCCCAGAGTTTAGAATCCACACATCAATTTGATGTGCTGACTCTCATACCACTAGAACCATATCCTTATCCGAGTCATGCTCAGCTGCCACAGCAGCTATGCCAGAATTTTTCTCCTGCTGTTTCTTCCTCTTTGGACGGTTGGATTTCCAATGTCCCTGCTCCTTACAATAATTGCAAACATCTGTGAAACTGAGACTGAGAATGATGCTCAGTTATGTAAAGTATATTCAGTTCTGTGAAAGTCAGTTTGATGATATGCAACTGAGTTTCTTTTGAAGTCAGCAGACAGTTTTGGTCTGTTGGGTTTTGCGGAGTACAATTGAGTTCTACATTTGAGCAGTTGATTACAAGTCTGGAAATTCAGTTTGAAGCTGAGTTTCGTCTGGTGGATAACAGCTGGAGCTGGGGTCCACATCTGGGTATTTATAACAATCACGACAAAGATCTTTGGCGGTTAGGGTTTGGGATTTGTGCCTATAAATACCAATGTTGTAATCAATGCAATGTGTGTTAATTTCACAAGAGTGCGAAATACCTTGTAACTTTGTGCATAGTAAAATATCTCATTTTCTGTCCGTGGAGTAGTCGGCACAACACCGGAAACCTCGTTAAATCACTGTGTTCTCTTTGTTTCTGTGTTTTATCAATTTCCGCCATACTCTATGTTTGCATTGCTTCTGTTTTATCTTTCGTAAACTGCAAGTTTCTCATCTGTGTTTTAACAAACTGGTATCGGAGCGTCGAGGTTATCATTAGGGAATTTGAGGTTCTGTTTGGGAATCATCTGTTTGAACAAAATTTTATCTTCACCAAGACCTTCACCGGTGCTAGGATTCTGTGATAAAAGTTTTGTTCTTTGGCAAGATCAAGATGTATGGGTTAAATGTAGTGATTGATAAATTCACAGGAAGGAACAATTCCAATATGTGGCAAATCAAGATGCATGCCCTGTTGAAGAAACTGGGGCTCTGGGCTCCATTGTCAAATGTGGTGGATGCCGAAAACGCTGAGATGTCCAATCTGGAGGAGAAAGCACATTCAATATTTTTGTTGTGCTTGTCTGATGATGTTATCACTGAAGTTGCTGAAGAGGATTCAACAGCAGGGTTGTGGCTGAAGCTTGATCAAGAGCTAAGGTATAATTCAACTTGCACAGGTACAGACAATCGGGCTGTTGGTTTAATTGCTAGTGGCAGTTGCAAAGGGAATGGAAATCCTGGAAAGAAGACATTCAAGAAGGGTGATTCCAAAGACCATAAAGCAAATCAGGTCCGAATCTTAATTCTGGTGTGTTGACAAGCAGGTGGAGCTTCAGGTCCATACTCAACTGAGTTTGCAGAACTCAGCTGGGAACAGTCAACACTAATATGGCACTTAGTTGTGCATCTGAACCTGAAGAATCAAAAGCTGAAACTAAGTGGAACCAAAATCTTGGATTGGCTGAGTAAGGGTCAGCTGATCTAGTACCAGCTGAGTGAAAGCCAGTTGTGTAGAGTGGAGTGTTCAAGTCTGGGAAGTGATGTGATCCGGTTCATGCTCGGAGGATACCATCATTCGTGCTATGTATGAATATTATTTAATTAATTAGGAGTTGGTTTTATTTTATATTGGATTTTCATTTCTTTATTTATTTATTCTTTTATTAGCCAATAGGAACATTTCGTTTCTGGCCAATAGGAGGTAGGGGCATTTTATTAGTGGGAATTTCTCCCACATTGCTTTTTCATTGTTAGTTCTTTTGGTAGTAAGCCTATATAAGGCAAACACTAGCTTTTCATTCTTTAGACAATTATGATGATGATATAAAATTTGGCTTCTTAGTTTTTATTGAAGTCTTCTTGACTTTGATTTATCACTTGCGAGTGAGTGTTCTCTTCGTTGTAGGGAATCACAAAAATCACATGCGTGTGAGAGTTCTCTTCGTAGTAGAGGATTCAACCGTTTAAGAATTTGCCACCATCGTGAGCATTTGTTGGGCGTTCTTACCTACGATCTTGATTGGATTATCGAGGTCTAGGATCCTTAGCTCGTCATTGTTCCCCCTAGCTTCCTGGGCAAAACATCGGATTTGATTCCAACCGGAATCACATCAGTTGGTAGCAGAGCTCAGCAACTTCGGTGAGCAAATATCCCTTTTTATTTTTTTTTGTTTTCCTTTATTCCGTATAATTCCAACAACAAAAAAATTCCGTTGTTCTTGTTCTTTTTTCAGTCGCCCCCCCAAGAACACAAGCAATCTTCAAACCTTCATCCCAAGAACCCTAAATTTTTTTTTCTTCCCAGACCCGTTTTTGTGGCAGGCCGATCCCTAACCAAAAACCCTCTCAACTGATGTGATTCCGGATGGAATCAGATCCGATGTTTTTCCCATGAAGTAACTAAGGGGAACAATGATGAGCTAATGATCCTAGACCTCGATAATCCAATCAAGATCGTAGGTAAGAACGCCCAACAAATGCTCACGATGCAGGTAAATTCTTAAAGGGTTGAATCCTCTACTACGAAGAGAACTCTCACACGCATGTGATTTTTGTGATTCCCTACAACGAAGAGAACACTCACTCGCAAGTGATAAATCAAAGTCAAGAAGACTTCAATAAAAACTAAGAAGCCAAATTTTATATCATCATCATAATTGTCTAAAGAATGAAAAGCTAGTGTCCCTCTAGAGAGTCGGTTTTGATTGCTATTTCCTTTTGCTTGCTCTTCTGGTTCATTTGACAAGGGTACTTTATACGACTTTGAAAGAGGGGAGTGTAAACACGAGAGTTGTGAGGATATATATTATTTTGGTCATGGATTACAACATATTTTATTCACATTGTCTTATTCGGGATAAGGAATATGAGTTCTGCATTGATCACGATGAAGAGATGACTTTAGTTAGTAATGCGGTGGTTAAAGAGTTGGACTTGCTGTCGTATAGGCATCCTCGTCCTTATTACGTTCATACTGGAAGTCGTCGGGTTCAGGTTACAAGACAAGCGTGGGTTCCCGTTGAACTTAACGGTTATAAATCTGACATGTTATGTGACGTGTTTCCAATGAGAAGTGAATCTATAATTTTCGGACAGGCATGGTTAAGTGAGTATAAAGTCAGGTATAATTCGTCCCGTACTTGGTATTCATTTTACGGTATGGGCAAGAAGTATGTCCTTGACACTAGACGTGGATTAGTTGTTGAGGAGGTACATGAAATTTTAGATGCAAAATTAAGGGAGCACGGTGAAACTCAGAAGGTAGGGGCATTTTATTAGTGGGAATTTCTCCCACATTGCTTTTTCATTGTTAGTTCTTTTGGTTGTAAGCCTATATAAGGCAAACACTAGCTTTTCATTCTTTAGACAATTATGATGATGATATAAAATTTGGCTTCTTAGTTTTTATTGAAGTCTTCTTGACTTTGATTTATCACTTGCGAGTGAGTGTTCTCTTCGTTGTAAGGAATCACAAAAATCACATGCGTGTGAGAGCTCTCTTCGTAGTAGAGGATTCAACCCTTTAAGAATTTACCAGCATCGTGAGCATTTGTTGGGCGTTCTTACCTACGATCTTGATTGGATTATCGAGGTCTAGAATCCTTAGCTCGTCATTGTTCCCCCTAGTTACTTCCTGGGCGAAACATCGGATTTGATTCCAACCGGAATCACATCAGGAAGTAAGCTGAATGAAGAGTCAGCTGAGTACATCTGCCGGTGGAGTGGCGTCTGTGAGTCTGCATGAACATGTCTACGCCGGGTTCAGATCGTAATGCGGATGCCTCAACTGAGTGAAGTCAGTTGAGTAAGAAAAATCTGATATGTTTGGCTGAGTGAAGTCGGCTAAGCATTTGGTGAACATGTCTGAGGTGGAATTCTCATAGAGAGTTAAGTCTCATCCGGAGAAGTCTCACTTGGAGTTTGTTGTGTTCACATCTGGTCAGCTCAAAATCTGAATCTGAATCTGCAATCTGTTGGTTGAAGTTGAATCTGAAGAACTCAGCTGAGTGTGCTCATCTGAGGTGATTACATATGAATCTGGTAATCACATCTTGTCTGGTGATCAAGTCTTTGATCACATCTATTCTCAGCTCAATCAAGTCTGAAGAAAGAAGAGAATGAATTTGGTACATTACATCTGGCATTGACAAATGCATCTGGTACAGTACATCTGGTTATAAATCTATTTGAATGAGAGTTCAAGTCACGGTGGAGATTTGTTAGGGGATGTGACTTGACCTCTTATACAGAGCTGAGTACGAATCTGAGAGCTGAGCAAAGTCAGCTTTGGGCAGAAGTCAGCTTTCGGACTTCAAACTTAGCAAGTCGACTTTGGGAAGTCGACTTTGGAACTTCGCGGCTTTAATGTAAGTCACTTTAGCGTAAGTCGTCTTTGGGAAAGTCAGCTTTGGGAAAGTCAGTTTTGGGCAAATCTCAGTTTGGGAAAAATGTCAGTTTTGGTTACGTCTGGTGGATAACAGCTGGAGTTGGGTCCACATCTAGGGTATTTATGACAATCCCGATAAAGATCTTTGGCGGTTAGGTTTTGGGATTTGTGCCTATAAATACCAATGTTGTAACCAATGCAATGTGTGTTAATTTCACAAGAGTGTGAAATACCTTGTAACTTTGTGCATAATATCTCCTTTTTCTGTCCGTGGAGTAGTCGGCACAACGCCGGAAACCACGTTAAATCATTGTGTTCTTTTTGTTTATGTATTTTATCAATTTCCGCCATACTTTATGTTTGCATTGCTTCTGTTTTATCTTTCTTAACCTGCAAGTTTCTCATCTGTGTTTTAACAAAAAAAAAAGAAGATAAGATATGGAGTTGTGAAACCTTGACTTCTTGTCTGTAATAATTTAAGGGCATTTCCGTCTTTTTAGAATCGTGTTTTCTTTTTCCTAGTATTTTAAGGTTAGTTAAGATTTTCTTTTTTTCCAAAACACCTTAAAACCGATCTAAGCACATAAAATCCTATAAATAGCCTCCAAGTAGTCTAGACTTCATAGAATTCACGTTTTCGAGAGTTTCAGTAAAGTCTTGGGCCACTTTCCCAACACATCTCACAGGAAAGTGCCTCAGACTTAGTTTCTAGGAGGCTTTGTTGGCTTTCTGGTTTTGTTTGGCAAATCACAGCAGTGATTTCAAAGTAGTTTCGATTCCAGCAGCAGCTTCAGGCTTAGATTCATCTTTTGAAGGTAAGATCTAATCTTTTTGTACTAAGTTCTTGGCTTTAATCTTTGTAGGGTCAAGATTTAGGTTAGATTCATGGTCCCGCGGTTTGTAAATTTGCGTAGATTTGGAAGTTCGTTGTTGCTCGGCTTGTAGATTCAGCTCGTCTTTAAGGTAAACGTTTTTCTTATCAAAAGGTTTCGTTTATAGGTTCAAGATTATGTTTTTAAGTTGTTTTCAATACAAATTTTTGTTAAACTACACGAATACGGACATTATTTTATATTTGCCAGGTAACTACAATATTAATTTCAAAGTACTGTTTTGTTTTCTTGATACTTTTCTATAAAATGTTTATTCATTTTGGTTACAAGTAAAGGAAAAAAGATGAGATTTCGGTGTTGTTATGGCATTTGGATGCCCACGTAGGTTAGATATGGACGTTAACGTAAAACCTATATGCTTTATGTGCTCCTACGTGCTTATCGTTAGTGTCATTGTGTTGTACTAAGCGGAGTACCATGGGTAGTAGATGTTCCATGTCGGATGTATGGTTAGTTATATTACCCATGTCGTTCCCAAGACGATGTACAGGTACTGTGACCCAGATCCACGTTGGATGTATGGCTAGTCATATTTTCCATGTTGCAACAAATCCTCATGCTAAAGTAAGTAGAAAATAGGAAATGATAGAGTAGACATGAACATGTTATGGCTAGTAGATAAGTGATGTTTGGGTTTGTTGTAGCTTACGTAATTTTGATCACTAGAGCACGAACACTGTAAGTAAGTGTTGGAAATAAAATTTATGTTTTGATGATAATTCATCATAATTATTCAAAGTATTATCTTAACCTCATTGATGAAGTCTTTGAAGCTAGTCATGTTATAGTGAAAAGCTAAAAGATGTCTAGAATCGAATGTTTAGGTTTTACTAGAGTCTGATATTTGTATAGGTTACATCAGACAAGCACTGTAATAGTTAGTGTGTTGTGAAACTGAAAACTGGAAGTCATTCAGAAAACTGGAAATCATCATGATAAACAAACTGACTCAGAATACACCTACATGGAAACTGAAGAAGATAAGTTCGCTGAAGGACACAGACTCAGTTGGCTTATCCAGAGGTATGAAGAACTGAGGGTCACAGACTCAGTTATGGAAGATCGAAGAACTGAGGGCTCAAACTCAGTTAGAAGCTGATTAAGCCGTGACTATAAATCAGGATTTAGGCAAGTCTGCGGTGACCTGAAACTGAACTATAGATCATGTAAAGCTGAATAATCTTAAGGACAAAGATTATCAGTTATCAGGAAAAGAAAGAAACTGAATGGTGTACTCCGACTTAGTCAATAAAAGTCGGATGTCAAGAATACAAGGTACTCAGTTTTGAAGAAGAGTAGAAAACGGAGTTAAGGCCTTGTTAAATTTGAACTGACAAAACGACAAAAAGTCGTACATATGAACGTTGGCTAAACGACAAATGCAACGGCTACAAGAGCTAGTTGACCGTTACATCACCCCTATAAATACACAATGAAAAAGGATTGAATACAAGGGAGAGGATCGGAGAAGTTTTGAAAAGCACATATCTAAAGATCCAGATCCAGAAAATCAGATTTCATATCTAGAAAAGGGGAAGCCAACAGTATTGCCTTGGAGATTTAAAAGAAAGATCCAGTAACCCATTAAGGGGGAAGAAGGCATCTTGGAGCTACAATGCTATATCCAGAAGAATCAGACAGTTCACCGAATTAATCCTTGATTAATTCTAAACCTAAACTTTGTGAAAAGGGGTTGGCTGTGCATAGTTTGAGGAGAGCAATTCCACCTTTCCTCATACGGTTGCAACTTGGTTGCCACAGCTGTTGGTACAGTCTGCGGACTGTGTGTATGTCAGTGGTGAGCTGGTGAAGGATTCATTCCACCTCCGAAGGATCAGTGTGTAGAATGAAGGGAGCAATCCTACCTTTCTTCATTATGTGTAGACAGTGAAACTAGGGTGTCGTGAAGGACTGTCATTAGGCTAGGACTTTGTAACGGTTATCTCAAGATTCTAGTGATACCTCCTACACCACAGGAGAAGGGGAGACGTACGGGATTACACCACCCGAAACTTCCATAAATAAATTCTGTGTTGATTTACTTTATGCATTTACATTTGTGCTGTGAATGATTTAATTATTGCCTTATCTTGTTATCTTCACACTCAGCAAACGTCAGACACTGAGTCAGCACAAAACTGATACATAGGAGGTTCATATCTTTATTGACACATCTATTGCACTAAAGGCTAGTTCTATCCGCTGCCAGTTAACTAGACTAAGAATAAGTCAGTATTGACTTATACTCAGTTGAGTTAGCTGAGCTCCGCACAAGTTAAGGAACAAGAACAAAACTAAACTGAGCATCAGTTTGAGTTTCGGAGAAACTCAGTTCCTGGGGTACTTTCAGCTTTGGAAAAGCTTTTGGTGACAAGTTTATTCAACCCCCCCCCCCCCTCTAAACTTGTGTTAGCCTTTCCAAGGGACCAACAGTAAGTAATTAATGAATCGAACAAATATGTGCAAGATGAACTGAACGTAGTTAATAGGCATGTCTTCTATGCATTGTTCATGTTGGTTTTTAAGTGGATATTGTCATGTTCGAAGTTATGCTTTTAAAGATGTTTTACAAGTTAAGTTTTCAACTGTTTTGTAAACTTGATGAAGTAGATTCATGCCATATCTACTGGCATCCGACAAACATGAATCTCTGTTTCGATTTTATTTC
Organism: Gentiana macrophylla; assembly: GCA_026214975.1. Lineage (NCBI taxonomy): Eukaryota > Viridiplantae > Streptophyta > Magnoliopsida > Gentianales > Gentianaceae > Gentiana > Gentiana macrophylla. Next base: position 27,573,036 of record CM047817.1, on the reverse strand, counting down.
TCCTTACTAAGCATACAGTTGGTGCTCACTCCATTATGAAAGTTGAAGACGAGTTGGATGATAAGTTTGGAGAGCAATCTTAGGAATGAAGTCATTGAGTTCTTTGTGTTTCAGCGGTTTCCTTTTAAGTCTAGTTGAGCTGTAATAAATTTTTGCATTCTAGCTTGACTAAAGTAGTTTTTCAGTTGTGTTAGTAAATGGAAGATCTAAGGATCAGTTTTCCCGAGTCTCTTGCTTGTTTCTTTTCTCCCGCGCTAGCGGTATTACTCCGATATGACATGGCTTACGTTGAATTTAAGGTTTACTCTAAATTCATGCGTCGAACGTTATTTGTCACGGATTTTATTAACACAAAACAAACAAGTAATAATCCGGTTAACCTCAAGTATAAGGATCGTAGTAATAGTGGTTAATGCCGGGTCGATCTTACGGGAACTAAACGATTGTGATTCTAGCTTTGTGTCTAACCTAACTATGTCACTTAAACTACTCTAAACAGGAATAAAACCAAACTAAACAAAGAGATAAAACTAGACAGAGAGGATATAATCCAAAGCTAGGAAGGATACGGGTGCGAACCAATTTAAACTAACTAAACTAAGATGCAAGTAAAAGTAAACTACTAAACAAATTCAAGTTTTAAGGATTTAAATCAAGTTTATAACGGACAAACGAGGATTGATCCACCTATCCAACAAGCATTGATTCCCTGTCTCGATTATATTGTGGTTTTTATCTAGGTTGTGATTCACCTTATCTAAACATGAACCCTAATTCCTTAGAAAGTCCATCTATTAATCTATTATCTTCCAATGCAAGATTAACGCGTTTCCTAACCAAAGGTGCAAACTTTACGTTTATAATCTAGCAATTAAACCTATTAACTTCCGTTATGATAGATTCGAGTTACTATTCTTATTCATGATGATCTAGGGTTTATTAAGATTTCCATCAACAATAAACAATCACACATGCAGATCTTCCGATATAAAAGCAATTAAACGTAATAAGCATGAATAAGAAACAACCTTTAAATAAAAACACACAGTACAACCGAAGAAAACGAAATCAACAATCGTTGGACGGCTTCACAATTCTCGTTTGATGAAGCTTCTAGCCTCTAAACATCCTCAGCAACTCGAATGTGCAGGAATAGTTCATAAAAAGTAACTAGTTTAATCTAGATCTAAAGTGCATAAAAACTGGAATAAAAAGGAGAAAAACGCAGCCTAAAGCCGCCCCTAGGTTTAGGGTTTTGAATAATGAGTGTATGGTCTCATTGTGTGGAGAAAACAGCCGACTATATATAGATTTTAAAGTCGGTTTCAGCAAGTCGGCTACCGGACGCCCGTCTGGATCCTTGAACGCCCGTCCATTCTTCATATGAACTTCAAATCGGGCCGAGTCATGATCAAACGCTCGTCCAACCAGCGTCCACCTCAGCGTCCAAACTTCCTAAATCAACTTCCCATCTCTGGACGCTCGTTCAATTTCAGCAAACGCCCGTCCACTGGACGGGACCTGGACGCCAGTCCAATATGACTGAATTTCGATTCCTTGATCTCTATCTCTTTTTCATCTTGTCAATGCCTTCATTATCTCTTTTAATCATCAATTGAGCCTTGAAAAGTGCATCTACATCATATAAAAACACCACTAAATGTAATATTGCTCAAATAATCGTAAAAACATAATTAAAGCACATAAATCAACCTATTTTGCAATTAACTCTTTTGAAATATCATTTACTCAATATATTCATTAAACACATGCTTCTTATGCAATTTAGTACGAATACGGGGAAAAATATCATAGAATATAGCGTTATAAATCGTATAAAATCACCCTTAACAACTCCCCCACACTTAAGCTTTTGCTCGTCCCGAGCAAAACAAAACAAAAATTAGGCTCGAGAAAAGAACAGACATCTAAACATACATAACACATATCCAATAAATCAGAAGTTCACCATTGCGTGTGTGCATAGCCATAGAAAACTTCCACTATATCCAAACTCGAGAAACTCAAAGCGAAACTAGCTAATACCCCCTCGTAGACTAGTAATAAATGACACTCATAAGATGCACCCTACAAACGTGATATATCCCGAAAAAGATGATAGAATATATCTAGGGCCTTTTTGAAATACTCAGAGGATAATCCCTACATCATATCTTTCAGTTTATACTGGGGATAAGATTAACGAAAACTAAGCCTTATATTCAATTTCGTAACGATATCTTAGTTGATTTAACTTATTCACTTTAAACACACATTAGGATAAGCTATTGCCCTCATAGCAGAATAGGACATTTTGAGATAATCCCCTACCTTACTCAAATCATAAGGCAGCTTTCCCTAACTGTCGTGAGCTTTTAGTCATCATAGTGGTATAGGACATACGTGGTACACCCTACCTCACTCAAATCATCGACTAGCTTCCGACACACCCAATTAATTCATATTTTTGCAACTCTTTCATTTGACAATAAGTTACGTGTTACTTATCACATTCAAACCTTCAGATATTCACAGTATATCATATTCGGAGCTAAATACAGACTATCATAAATCTCAAGATATATACGTAGCACTAAGCACATGACTTATAAGAAAATCAAAAATCACTCGTCCAAAAGGGGTATAACTCTATAAAATAGCTCATCATTTACTATGGCTCGTGAAAAATCGATCTCAGGTGAAACAACTAACTCATCAAACATATGATATACAGCTTAAATGACTATAAAAATAGCGAACATTGAATCGAATTGCCTACTCGGAACAAAACAAAAACAAAAGTGTCGAAAAATTTCGAAAATTTTAGCTCATTTGCATAGAAACATTACGAATTAAGCAAATGTGTAGATACATATCGAACATTCCCCTCCCCCATACTTAAAAATCAACATGTCCTCATGTTGTGCAGAACGAAAGAAAAAAGAAAAGACTTAGCTGATGTAAATCGAAACTCGAATCGTCGGTCAGGCCGGAGCCTACATAATGACACTTTAGAATGCGTAAACAGACAATGTAGCTCAACGATACTGCTAAAAATATACCTGCACGTCTTGACAAACATGGAACCATCTCGGGGAAAACGGGGAGTTATACCAAAATGAAAAGATATAGCAAATTCAAGGTCTAAAAAGCACACTAACTGACAGATAGAAATACAAAAACTTAATCAGCTACAACTAAATTAAACTAAAACTTAAATAAATAAAACACTAACAGCGTGAACAGAACCTAACTAATATAATAAGGGATATCTAGGATGCCTCCTAGTGGCACTTGGTTAATGTCGTTAGCTCGACACTGTTTAAGCTCAGCCTGGATCAGGCCATTTAACTTTTCTGCCAGCCACTACCTCGTGTAAGCTCTGATTAGTAGTGTGGCTGTAGAAACAGCACTTAACACATGGGGGAAAATCTTTAATAGCCTTCCAAATACGCTTGAACTTCCCCATGGGTGACCTCTTCATTCTCTGAGCCCTCTGATGACGCTTCAACTGACGCTCCCTCTCCAATTCTTCCATATCCCAACTACCAGCTAGAACTTCTTCAGAAGGACCACTACAGCCATCCTCTGAAAACAGGTTGAGTGAAGACTCGTCGAATTCTTCGACTTCCGTAGCACCACACCCAAGGATGTCGAGGCAACGGACATTCAAAGGTCTCTCTCTAGGTTCACCAATATAGTGCTTACACCTCTGGCCATTTACTCGAAACGGGTCACCACTATAACCACGAAGTTCTAGAACGCCTCCAGGAATGATTTGGAGAATCTCGAAAGGGCCGGACCAACGTGTCCTCAACTTTCCAGGAAACAAATGTAGCCTAGAATTGTATAGAAGAACTTGTTCGCCGACTTGAAATTATCTCTTCTTAATCTTAGCATTGTGGAGTAGCTTCATCTTATCTTTACTAATCCTCGCACTTTCATAGGCCTGGAGTCTGAATTCGTCTAGCTCATGTAACTGTTGTAGTCGATGTTGTCCACAAGATTGGGAATCAAAGTTCAGAAACTTTGTAGCCCAATAAGCTCTATGCTCTAACTCGACAGGCAGATGACATGGTTTCCCGTAGACCATTTGATATGGAGATGTCCCCATAGGGGTTTTATAGGCAGTTCTGTAAGCCCAGAGTACATCATCCAATTTCAAACTCCAGTCCTTTCTATGACTGTTCACCGTCTTCTCCAGGATTTTCTTGATACTTTGGTTGCTTCTCTCAACCTGACCACTAGTCATTGGATGATATGGTGTGCCAGTTTTATGACGAACACCATACTTCTCAAGTACTTTCTCAAGGGGTCGGTTGCAGAAATACGTCCCTTCATCACTGATCAAGGCACGTGGACATCCAAACCTCACGAAGATATTCTTTTTCAGAAATTTCATTACCGTCTTATGATCATTGTGAGGAGTGGCTTGAGCCTCCACCCATTTAGACACATAGTCTACACAGACTAAGATGTATTTATTACCGCAAGATGATGGGAATGGTCCCATAAAATCGATACCCCATACATCAAAGACTTCGCATTCGAGGATGGGTTTTAAAGGCATGTCAAAACGCCTTGTCAGAGTACCGGTTCTTTGGCACCTATCACAAGCTTTACAGAAAGCTTCTGTATCTTTAAAGGTCGTAGGCCAATAGAAACCGGATTGAAAGATCTTCGCAACGGTTTTCCACGGACCAAAGTGACCTCCTGTGGGTCCACTGTGGCACTGCTCAATAATATCGCGTTGCTCGGATTCTGGAACACATCTCCTAAGCAACCCATCTTTATAGATCTTGAAAAGATAAGGTTCATCCCAAACGAAATATTTCAAATCAGAGAAGAACTTTTTCTTCTCCTAATAAGACATTTCGGGATCGAGATAACGGGCATGAAGGTAGTTCACAATGGAAGAATACCATGGAACATCAGGAGGACAACCATCTATCAACATAATGTTTTCTAGAGGAAAGTAAAGATCTATATCATCTGGTTCATCCTTTTCCTCATTTAACATTCTAGAAACGTGATCCGCCACTACATTTTCACTGCCCTTTTTGTCCTTAATTTGAACGTCAAACTCTTGTAGGTTCGTGATCCAACGCAGAGAGGCGCGGTTTAGCCTCTTTCTTAGTCATCGATAACGCATAAGCGGCGTGATCACCCACACGATCACTTGAGCTCCTAACAAGTAACTCTGAAACTTGTCCATAGCAAAGACTACGGCCGTGAGTTCTTTTTCGATAGTAGTATAGTTAACTTGAGAGGGGTTCAATGTGTGACCGCATAATAGATAGGTGGAACTTTCCTTGATCTTTTGCCTCTAGAACAACACCAACAAAGATAGTTTGATCGTCGCACATAAGCTCAAATGGTAGGTTCCAAATCGGTAAATAAGAATTGGAGCGAGATATCAAACGATCCTTAAGCTCCTCAAACGCTTGCTTGCGCTTCTCATCAAAATTAAACTCAACGTCTTCCTTTAGTAAAGTGGACGAGGGGCTTGGCTATCTTGGAGAAGTCTTGAATGAACCTTCCAGTAAAAGCCGACATGTCCAAGAAAGCCTCTCACTTCGCAAGCATTTTAGGATAGCTCATCTTCTCGATAGCTTCCACTTTTGCCCTGTCAACTTCTATACCTTTGGCCGAGATCTTGTGGCCAAGAACTATTCCCTCATCTACCATGAAATGGCATTTTTCCCAGTTCAGTACTAAGTTCTTTTCCACACATCTGGATAACACTTGATCAAGATTGTCAAGGCAATCTTCAAAAGATTGACCAAAGACCGAAAAATCGTCCATAAAAATCTCCATACACTTTTCTACAAGCCCGTCAAAGATAGCTAGCATACATCGCCGAAATGTAGCCGGGGCATTGCAGAGACCGAACGGCATTCGTCATGGCGAATGTACCATAAGAAGCGGCAGTGAAGGTGGTCTTTTCTTGGTCACCGGATCAATGGGTATCTGGAAGTATCCTCGAATATCCATCTAGGAAGCGATAGAATCGTGTCCCGCCAGACGCTCAAGCATCGATCAATGAGCGGAAGGGGAAAGTGATCTTTCATGGTTACCTCATTGAGCTTTCGATAATCGATGCACTCAGTAACCGGTGACAAGTCTCAATGCAATTTCCTCTCCTTCTCATTCTTCTCAATTGTAATTCCACCTTTCTTGGGAACTACTTGAGTCGGAGAAACCCATTCACTATCCGCGATGGCATAAATGATTCCCATGTCCGTAAGTTTGATGATTTCCTTTTAACGACTTCTTGCATATGAGGTTGAGCCTCCTCCGGGGTCATCTGTACACATTTTGCACCCTCATTCGTCTTGATCTTGTGCATGCAGATGTCAGGAGATATTCCTCTGATATCTCCTACTTGCCAACCAAAAGCTTTTTCATTCTTCTTCAAGACGTTGATCAATTTCATTTCCTCTATACGAGAAAGCTTGGCAGATATGATTAATGGAAGCTTGTCGCCTTCTCTTAAAAACACATACTTAAGATGTTTAGGCAACGGCTTCAACACCAAATCTGCAGGGGGTCTTCTAGACTTGACTTGAGATCTCCACTTTTCAACTCAATATCATTGAGTTTACTCACGTGGTCCCACCGCCAAAGCTTCTCCTTCCAACAATTCTTCCTCAAAATCACCGCTAATTGATCTAGATTTACCACACCATGAGTATTCGGATTATCAACCAATCGCTCATACTCCGCTTCTACAGCCATGACTTGCTTATCCATATAGTCGGTGAAATCATCCGTCATATAATCAATGGAAAAGCCGGTTGGAGGGCCAGAGGTACTTGAATGGACTTTAAGACATTGTAACTCACCTCTTGATCACCAACTCGGATAGTCACTTGCCCACCATCGCAATCGATGAGGGCTCTAGTCAGAGATAAGAAAGGTCTTCCAAGAATCAAGGGGACGTTTTCGTCTTTCTCTATATCTAAAACATACCAATCAACTAGAAAGGTAAATCTATCAATCTGAACCAAAACGTCTTTCAGGATCCCTGAGGCTTTCTTAGAAGATCTATCCGCGAATTGTAAACTCATAGTAGTGGGTTCTAGAAGGCTTTGTAAACCGAGCTGTTTGCATACAGACATTGGCATTAGGCTTATAGAGGCACCTAGATCACACAAAGAATTTGGGAAGACTAGACCTCCCATTAATACTGTAAGTACGAATTTGCCAGGGTCACCTCTTTTGATTGGTAAGTTTTCGTAATTAATCATGGAACAATCCTCACCAATCTGCCTGTCCATGCCTGCTAATTTCTTTTTCGAAGATACAACATCCTTGATAAATTTTGTATACTTAGGCATCTCGACTAAGACATCCGATAATGGAAGATTCACCTGAGTATTTTTCAAAAGGTTTAGCACCTTTTCATACTTCTTATCCTCAATCAAGGGAATGTTGCTCTTTCTTGGTGGAAATGGAAGTTTCTTAAGGTCATCCTCAGAGAAAACCTTCTTTGAGGATGCACTTACACTCTGTCTTCCGATCCTTCCAACAAACAAATTTTTTTCAACTTTCTTAGTAGTCGGGGATCGGCCTCGACTTTCGCTTGCTTTTTCAAATTCGAGGATCACCCACTTGAGGATCTCCACTTTTTTCACCTCTCGGGGATCACCACCCCGAGTTTTCTCTTGCAGATTGAGGGGAGTGTAGGTGCTCGGCTTCCCTCCCGCTTTATCAATGGCGGGGAGAGGGCTGGTGGTTTCCGGATGGGAAGGACCACTAACTTGAGTACCGCTCCTCGATTCATTGCACCGCCTCCTCTTTTTACCGTATTGAATTGATGGCACAAGGTCAGTACATGGGCCTTTGCTCAAGTCGGCTTGAGCAACTTGACCACCCTTTGGATTCTTCTCGTGAAACCAGGCAACGCCTGGGGTCTAAAGCTAAGCTGCTCGACCAGGTTGCCCAATTTGTCTCTCGAGATTCTTCATTGACCTGCTTTGCTCCTCTAACTTGGCTTCAAGATTGTTAGATTGGGAGGAGCTTTGAGAGTTTTGGAAATTTGAAGAATAGGGCTGGCTGGGCCGACTTTGAAATTGAGAGTTTGGATTGGAAGGCCAGTTCTGATTGAATTTTTGCGTGGGATTAGAAAAATTCGAGTTTTGGTTCTGATTAAACCCAGGGTTTCTATTGAAATTCTGATTTGAATTAAAGTTCGAATTAGGATTGAAATTTGAAGATGGATTAAACCCTTGGTTTTGAAAATTGCCCTGGCCAGGAAACTGATTGAACCTTTGATTGTTCTGGCCATAGAATGCATTCACTTCCGCGTTCATGTCCGTTCATAGGGCGTAATTTAGAAGTGTGCCCCACCTCGTCAATTCGACATGTGACTTGATTGTACTTGTCCATAGTCATGAACAAAGCATTTACTTGATAAGGTGCGGGGGATTAAATTGGCACCGCCATTCATATGGCCCGTCGGCAAAGATTTTCACGGTCTGAACCTGAGGGTTCTGTGGAAAAGAAGAAGTTTGATTTATTGGATTTGAAACGTGAGGTGGTACCATCTGCTTCTGTAGCATGGCGATCAAACTTTGTAAATTGACTTCCTCAACCTTGGGAGGAGGAGGTGCTTGAATTGCTTGATAAGAGGGGGCATAGTTATACTTTGCAATGTCCTCAAACAATGCCCATCCCTCATCAGGCGTTTTCTTCATAAATGCCCCACCAGAAGAGCTATTGACCATGCCTTTTGTAAGCTCGGTCAATCCACTGAAGAATGTATTGACTTGCCTTTCCAGTGGCAAGCCATGATGGGGACATTTTCTGAGAAGAGACTTGAATCTCTTCCAACATTCGAAGAAAGATTCATTCTCTTTCTGATAGAATGTGAAAATGTCGTTCAAACACTGGGCTGTCTTTGAAGGTGGAAAATATTGACTCAAGAACTCCTTTTCGAGTTCTGCCCAGGTGGTGATAGATTCAGATGGGAGAGAGGTGTACCACTCTTTAGCCTCTCCTTTCAATGAAAATGGAAATAGTTTAAGTTTGATAGCATCCTCACTTACTCCTTGGATGCGTGTAGTACCGCATATCTCTAAGAATGTGTGTAAGTGGGTATCGGATTCTCCGATTGATAGCCGTGAAAAATTGATGCGTCTTTGCATCATCCGGATAAGTCCTGGCTTCACTCAAAGGTTTGTGCGATGAATGGCTGAATAACAATAGCCGGGTTGACTTTGACTTCGCCTGGCATGGCGTAGTCTGCCAACGTACGTCTATTATTAGCGGCCATTATCACAAAATCAGTGATTTCTCTAGCTAGTTGTTCTTCAAGATCTCGCTCGGCTCTGTCTGCCATAACCGCAGAACGAAAATTCCGCCTGTTTGGCCGGACTACGGTTCGCTCGGGGTCAGGGGTGCATAATAACGGTCCCTTTTGACTCCGATTTTGCATAAACCGGACCAAAAACAAGTGGAACGAAACCTAAAAGCTAAGAAAGTAAAAGCCTAAACTAAAATTAAAAGCCTAAAGAAAAGAAAGGGAAAGAAGAAAAGGAAACAAAAGTGTTGAAGAAAACAGGACCAGGCGGACGTCCGTAAGTTTGGACGGGCGTCCGTATGAAATTGAGATCGGACGGGCGTTTAGTGATCAAACGCTAAATCTGAAAGACGGAATACTTCGAGCGGGCGTCCAAATATTATGGGCGCTTCGTCTAAATGAATAAAAACGAAATACAATTGATAATTTTTCAGCGGACGGGCGTCCAATATCCTGCACTCCCGTTTGCTAACGGAAAAACTAAAACGAAGCGAAAATTTGCGAGAGAATAAAAGAAGGTAGGAAAGAACGGCGAAAAAGCGAGAAAGATTGAAGATCTAATCTCCAAGGAAACTACTAAGGGACGATCTTAAACCCTAATTATCTACTTAACAACTACCTAAAACAATTATCAACTAAAAGCAGAATTTAAAACGAAATAAAACAGGGAAAAACAAACGAAAAAGCAGAAAAACAAAAACTAGACAACCGTCCGGTTCCCCGGCAACGGCGCCAAAAACTTGTCACGGATTTTATTAACACAAAACAAACAAGTAATAATCCGGTTAACCTCAAGTATAAGGATCGTAGTAATAGTGGTTAATGCCGGGTCGATCTTACGGGGAACTAAACGATTGTGATTCTAGCTTTGTGTCTAACCTAACTATGTCACGAAACTACTCTAAACAGGGAATAAAACCAAACTAAACAGTAGATAAAACTAGACAGAGGATATAATCCAAAGCTAGGAAGGATACGGGCTGCGAACCAATTTAAACTAACTAAACTAAGATGCAAGTAAAAGTAAACTACTAAACAAATTCAAGTTTTAAGGATTTAAATCAAGTTTATAACGGACAAACGAGGATTGATCCACCTATCCAACAAGCATTGATTCCCTGTCTCGATTATATTGTGGTTTTTATCTAGGTTGTGATTCACCTTATCTAAACATGAACCCTAATTCCTTAGAAAGTCCATCTATTAATCTATTATCTTCCAATGCAAGATTAACGCGTTTCCTAACCAAAGGTGCAAACTTTACGTTTATAATCTAGCAATTAAACCTATTAACTTCCGTTATGATAGATTCGAGTTACTATTCTTATTCATGATGATCTAGGGTTTATTAAGATTTCCATCAACAATAAACAATCACACATGCAGATCTTCCGATATAAAAGCAATTAAACGTAATAAGCATGAATAAGAAACAACCTTTAAATAAAAACTCACAGTACAACCGAAGAAAACGAAATCAACAATCGTTGGACGGCTTCACAATTCTCGTTTGATGAAGCTTCTAGCCTCTAAACATCCTCAGCAACTCGAATGTGCAGGAATAGTTCATAAAAAGTAACTAGTTTAATCTAGATCTAAAGTGCATAAAAACAGGAATAAAAAGGAGAAAAACGCAGCCTAAAGCCGCCCCTAGGTTTAGGGTTTTGAATAATGAGTGTATGGTCTCCTTGAGTGGAAAAAACGACCCGACTATATATAGATTTTAAAGTCGGTTTCAAAGAAGTCGGCTACCGGCGCGCCCGTGCTGATCCTTGAACGCCCGTCCCATTCTTCATATGAACTTCAAATCGGGCGAGTCATGATCAAACGCTCGTCCAACCAAATAGTCCACCTCACCTCGGCGTCAAACTTCCTCAATCAACTTCCCATCTCTGGGCGCTGTTCAATTTTCAAGAAACGCCCGTCCACCGGACGGGACTCGACGCCACCCAATATGACTAATTTTTCGATTCCTTGATCTCTATCTCTTTTCATCTTGTCAATGCCTTCATTATCTCTTTTAATCATCAATTGAGCCTTGAAAAGTGCATCTACATCATATAAAAACACCACTAAATGTAATATCGCTCAAATAATCGTAAAAACATAATTAAAGCACATAAATCAACCTATTTTGCAATTAACTCTTTTGAAATATCATTTACTCAATATATTCATTAAACACATGCTTCTTATGCAATTTAGTACGAATACGGGGAAAAATATCATAGAATATAGCGTTATAAATCGTATAAAATCACCCTTAACATTATTTTTCCGGATAAAGACTTGGCATTTGGGACATGTGCGTTACATGTGGTGTTTGAATTAGCATGAATAAAAAAACAAACAATATATTAAAATGAGTTTTGAAAAGAAAAATCATACAATACTCAACATTTCATTGTTTATAAAGATAAAAACCGAAGAAATAAAAAATGTACCATAATACTCAGGTTCATAGCCGAAAAAATTGAATGTTATTATCTCTCTCATACTCAATATGTCAAATGGTTGTATATTTTGATGTAAAACTCCGAACATCGTAATTCTTTCACAATAATTCATATTTTTTTCGTCCTCTTTATTTTGATATCTAATTTCATATTATTCATAATTAATTTTGGAAAATCTAAATTTTATCATAAATTCGACGCAATGAATTGACATTGCGATTCAGTGACATGCGAAGATGGAGTGAAATTTGACAATGAAATGACATTTACAAATGCAGTGACAAGTGAAGATGAATTTGAAGATGGGGGTTGCACCATTTCCAGCAAGAAAATAAGGTGGCTCTCGTCGGACATGGCTGAGAATGGCAGCAATTCTGGCCGGGGGCTAAGATCGGCAACCGTCTCAGCCCGGCTGGAACCGGCCATTGAAGCTGCCGGCCATGGACAAACAGAGTCGTACATCTTTTATTATTATTTTCTTTTTGCTCGAATTGAATTTTTTTTAAGGATAGATGTGGTTAATTTTGTCACAGCCTTTGCCTATTCGCATCACAAGCTAATACCAATGACATGGGTCATCTTCCTACGCATCGATCAATCAGGTATCACTACTAGTCTTGAGCTTCACAGAGACGAAGCGAGTAAATAAGCTAACCCAGGCTTCTCTCTCGACTGAGACGGACTTGACTTATCTTAGAGTATATAGCTTTGTCTCCAATACCAACCTGATGGTATTTTACACCTGGAATAGGGTGGTCGTAGATCACTAGCGATTAGTTAGGACTATCAGAGCCATTAAAGGCAATGTCAAGTGAAAAAGGCTTATGCCATTCAGATTTCTAAACCCCGATCGATGGAACATTTGATAAAATACTGACCTTCTGAGTCCATAACCAGAGCTCGGAGAAGCGAGAAAGAGAAGGCACGAAAGCAGGCCGAGAAGAGAGGTCCGGTCATGGATAGGTGTAACCTTTGGCATCTCCAAAAATGTTATTTTGCTCTTTTAATCAATGATTGTTTTGGTGTGTTTTAAATGCCTATTTAAGTTTTAAAATGGTCTTATTAAAAATTAAAACCCTGCCTTGTTTGGTTTCGGGTGGGGCAATATTTTTTTCAATCCACTATCTTATTTATCGTTATTTTATTAATTCTATTATTTTTAGTATAAATTTTCTCATCAATCATTCAACATCAACAAATAAAATAATATTAATCAATTCACTTTATTCACACACTACAGTATTTAACAATTACTTTTTCAATATAATATTTCATTAAAATTTCTCTCACCAATTATTTCTTCAACTACACATATTTCAACATAACATTTCAATTTTATAATCATTATTTCACTATATTTTATTTTATTTTCTCTTTCTTCAATCCATTCAACCACAATCCAATCCGAAACCAAACAGGGTACTCAATTGCTCGGTTTTGTAAAATTTGTATTAATTTGAACTCCAAAGCTTGAATCGTTCAACATTCTTTGTATTGAAATATATATTACAAGCTAGTATTCCTAAAGGATTATAGACTTATTCAATCACATATATTATACTTATTTATCTTACTATATATAATAAGAAAGCAAGTAAAGGGGTGACGTGTTCATTTTGTGTTGCATCTGCATACGCCTCGATAGATGTTTTAAAGCCCTGCTCTTTTTTTTTTGCCTAGGAGCGGAAAAAAAGGAATTAAAAAAATAAATAAATTGGAACACGTCACACATTCACTTGCTTTCACCGCTTCCACCTCTTCTGCACCGAATCGCGAATTTCTTTGTAATTTCGATCAAATCGATGTTAGTTACCCGTTTAACTCAACCGCCCCAAGACATTTACACCTATTTCTTTTTGCGTCTGAAAACCCATTTACGTAGAGCTCTCTTTTCATGAGATCTAATCCTTTTTCTTGTAACCGTGGTTGCTCGATTATAGTATGATCTCGGCTTGGTGCCATTTGGTCTTGAGCTCTGCTTTCTTTTTCTTTTCCACTTGGGGTTTTGTTTTTGCTTTTGCTTTTAGGAGAATGGTTGTGCGCTTTAGCAATTGGTGCGAGTAGAAGAATGTTGGGTTTGAGACTTTGAGCTTGAGGATGGCCTTTCTTGCTGATGTACATGTGGGATGCTGGTGAACCGATTCAACATTTAAAAAGGCTCAACAAACCTCATTTTAAAAAGATTTAGGTCCTCTCCTTCACTTTCTTCTTGTTCTGCTTACATTTGCTTAAAGATTGGGGTATTTATCTATATTGGCTTCTTTACAAGTTTTCTAATTTAATTAGGTTTCCTGAAAAGAATTAGGTAAGACTAGGTGTTTGTTTGCAAAAATTACTTACCATAATGAATTTTAAGGGATTTTTGTTGTTTGAGTTATCAGAGAAGGAAGTAATAATCTGATTTTGGTTGTTTGAGTTACCAAATAGAATTATATTGAATGTTAGTGAAATATTTCACTCAAGTCATGGTTCTCATATAGTGATTGCGTAATTATGTGACTGATTAGTGTTGGTATGCATTTGTGCACCTTTTCTTTTGCAGATTGATGATCCAAAGTTGGTGTTGTTGGAATAGTGTCCTAAACCCAATCGGGTTGGACCGGATCCGACCGGGTCGGATCATTTCTACTATTTCTTTATGTTTATACATATATAAAATGGCTTTTATGTTGTCATATATATGTTCTTTTAAAGAACCAATTATGAATTGTTATATGATAGCGTCCTTAGTATTAAACTGTGATAGAGAAACCATGATAGGTGATTATGGTTGATGAGATCTCTAATCACTTTAATAAGTTTGATACTTAAATGTCTCTAGTCGTGACGTACTATCAAACAGGCATTGATAGTATAAACAGACTAGCACGTATTAGATGTCTTCTGCCTTTAGTAAGCGAGGATAGATCTCGCCTATCGAAGTGTAGAGACACTTGGACTGTACGTGGACGTGTATTAGAGAATGCGTACGTTAGATTGACCCACTTACACAGATAAGTGTCACACTATGTGACGGTTGTGTAATTATCCTTAAGACCGGAGTCTTCATGGCATCACGGTGTGGATTGTCATGCTTTGACACTATTGAGGTTTCCGCCAGCCACGGGCGATCATGCGGTAGTGATTGGGTATGATCATTGAAGCATCACGGAGTATACATGATTGGTCGTCCGGGAATCGCGTATCCTATGATTGGGATCGAATATCCGAAATGGCCTTCTTATAAGGAATGTCTTACTCTCGTGAATCTTTGCAAAGTGGGAGTAAACGAGTTACTTCGAGAGAGCATGATATCCAGATTATAAGATACGGTCGTTAATGTTTGACACTCGACGTCACGCACCGTATGGATATTATTACAAATGATAGGATTGTAAGTTACACGGTAATCGCTTCACATGAAAGGTAGTAGTCATTGCATTTGACTCTTCCGATGATTGGGGTCACGGTGTGTTGCTGACGCTATCCCGTGATCGTTAGGCATGAAGGGCATTTTCGTAATTTGCACTTTGTGTCTACGGCCAACATATTCGAAGCCTATCGGGTCACACACATAAGAACATCTAGCCGATTAAAATGTGGTTATAGATGATAACCAAATAAGGAAAGTTTATCTCGAGACTATAAAGGTTATAGTGGTAAATTAATATTGTGGTATTTATTTATTATGAATAAATTAAATACAAGATGTTAATAATATTATATTAATTAAAGAATATTCCAGAAGCCAATTTGTTGGTCAAAGGTGGCGCAACTTATTTGTGTATAAGATACATTTGGATTGTGCAATTTAATTAATGATATTACCTATTATTAATATTAGATATTAATAAAATAAAATAATATATATATATATATATATATATATATATATATATATATATATATTTTAATGAATGTGCGTGTGTGTGCTGTGCATTGATTGTACATGTGCATAATTTCATTAGTTGAATATATTTGTATAGATTTATATGTGTAAAATATATGTGATATATACACATGTGTAAATTGATTTATGGTAATAAAATAAAGATAGTCAATATAAGATATTGACAATATCTTGGGAATATTCAATATAAGATATTGACAATATCCTAGATTTATTTGATATAAGATATTATAATAAATGAGATAAATCAATCAAATATATTTTCCTTATTTTATTGGAGAAAGGTTTTCTCCTCCACTGCTAAGAGGCGCCACTTCCATTATAAATAGGAGGTGGGTGTCAAGCTCTTTTAGACATCACAATTCCAAGAACTAATAGTTCTTGTGTAAAATTGTAGAGCATCCTATGAGAGAGTTGGAGAGAGGGAAAAGGGCCGGTCTAGCAGACCGGAGTTTTCCAATAGCAATCCATGATGGGATTCCGGCGGTCGTTCGTGTGGACTAGCGGTAGAGGCCGAACACTTGAGCGGCTCTATGCGCGAGAACTACTCTCCTTAGACGGTCAAAGCGCCGATCTTTTAGATCAACCAAGGTAACCACCGTCTACTACTTGTTTGTTTATTGCTTAAACGGTCGATCTTGGGTCGATAGGAAATAAATTTTTGATTCGGTCTGCTGCGTTCCGCGTAGATTTCCTAACAAAGGTATCGAGAGAGTTTTGAGCTTAAGCAATAAGCATGTTAATTTGCGTAGTTAATTTTATCGCTTAAATCACGTAATTAAAAGATGAAAGATTTTTATTCACAAAAGTTATACATGAAAAGAAAAAAAAAAAAAAAAAAGATCGGGTGGTGCTCGGCCGATCAAGTGGCGGCGGCGGCGGCGAAGCGGCGACTTTGCCGCGATCGGTTGACCGGTCAATCTTTGCGGATCTCCAAATTTTTGTTTTGTGTATTTTGTGATTCAATATGGTTCATAGTTGTGATTGGTAATTGCCTTTTGTTTAGTTGTGTCATGTGGCTAACCAATTGTACAAAATAGTTTGGGCCATTGGGATGCCACACGGCATTAAATAATAATGGTTTTTCCAAACTTTGTTTGGAATAGGCTGTTTCTTTCCAAATATTTGATTTGGGAAAAGCGCTTGCCTGCAGCCACTTCCAAAATTTTGATTTTGGAAAGTGGCTGTGCCTAAACTAAAATTATTTGGCCTTTCCAAATATTTGATTTGGAATAGGCCTGCGCCTTTTCCAAATATTTGATTTGTAAAAGCTTAGGCTTGCAGCTACTTCCAAAATTTTGATTTTGGAAAGTGGCTGCGCTGCTTTCCAAATTTGGTTTAGAAACCAAAAGCATCCCTTTTGATTGCGAATCAAAAGGAAAGAAACAAAAGAGAAATAATTTTAATTTTGATTTATTTTTGGAATAGTTCTAATTAATTAAAATTAAAATTAAAATCGGTTTAAAATTAATCGTTAATTTTATTTCGATTAAAATCATTTAATTAATTAAATGTTAATTAGTTAATTTATTGGATAAAATTATTTTATAGATTAAATGTTAATTGATTAATTAAGACGCAAGTAGTTAAATTTTAATTTTATCTTTTTCATAAGATTTTATTGTATGGATTAGATATAGTAGATATAATATGATTATATGGACCGATTGATCATGGACTCAATTTGATAGGATAGATGTGAATGATTTAATTTTTCTGTTGGTTTAAAAATTGTCCTAGGCCGTTATGAAGAACGTGACCTAGTTTATTTTCTGCATTCATCCCATTCCCATTAGCTCCTCCCGTGTGCGGCGGGTGTATTTATTTTATTCGATAGAATTAAATGTAACAAGAATGGAGCGTAAGATGGAGACCAAAGAAAGAGCGAAAATAAAGATCCCATTGGAGAATGGAGCATTAAAGATCCTATTGGCGGTTGCAACTACCCTTAGATTGTGACCCGCGGTTTCGTCGCTTGTATTCAAACCGCACTTAGGAAAAAGTCCATGATCATACCGGTTATTTTACGCATTTATTTATTTTGTGCTTGTATTTATTTTATATGATACGATAGATGCATGACTAGGCACGATCTAGATAAATGTGTAGGATGTATGTTTATAGAGATAGACATATTTATGATGAGACCGAAATTAAAATTAATTAAGTGAATTAATTTACGAAAAAATACTTCCACAACAAAAATCAAGTCGAAATATTGTCTCCCAATATTATAACGACGGTGAAGAGCCTGTGTTCGGATCCAACTGATCGACCACCGCCGGGAGTTGACCTACCACGGGTATATCGTCATATTATTGAGATATGATCGTATGAGATCTCGTGAATATTGGGTTATGACTTGACTAGAGTCTTTCGGTGATTGGCCACCGCCGGGCCGTCGACTTTAGAGACAAGGGGTTGACTAACACATAGTGATGTGTATCGCAAAAGAGTTGACTAGTCAACCACTGAGAATCACATAGAGATGTGAATGGTAAAGAGTTACCTACCTATCGAAATTATCTTGGTTGATCGACCACCGCTGGAATCGAGGTAACTAGATGGGATCTCGACCACTAAAGAATTTTGAAAAATTCTTGAAAGTCAATTGGAAGTAGTTGACTAGTGGGAGCAAAATCATAAACTAAAAGACCATTTTTGATTTTGCGTGTATAAACAACAACACTCTTTTTATTTTCATTTTTATGTTGTAGTTTTAGCAAACTTTATATTTATGTTTTATTCTCGATTAGTAAAACCAAATTATGATCATACTTTTGAGAAACGTTCTCAAGTATGGTTAAGTAATTTTAATCCTTTTAAAATAAGCAATGACACGAGCAATCCCGTTATAGTAGTTAGAGACAATGAGACTACATATTTGATGGAGTACTCCAAGACTTTAATTATTATTGAAAAGCGGAAGCTCATGGCATTGGATACGATCCAATATGATCATTCAGTCATATGATGACAATTAATTCAAGCGTTGGATAAGAATGACCACTCTAATTTTGGAAATGTTGTTTTCAAAATTGTAAGATTTAAGTATCGACTTAATTCTATCATTGCTTAAAAGTTAATTAAATAGTTAATGTTTTAAATACGATTTAAAAGGTTAAATAAACTATTTAAATAAACATTAGATTTTCTTTATGAAAGGAAATCAAAGACATAGCTATTGTGATTTTTCTTAAGTCTTATGAAGACTACACTGAGAAATATTTACAAGTGCCTGAAGGATTAAAAAGGAAATTTAGGGCACATGCTTAAATAGAGAACTTATTGAAGTTTCTATTCTAGGCAAGTGAGTTGAGATAAATCTATCTAAGTTCAAGTTAACTCTTAGATATATGATATCTTACGAGTGTGATAAAGTTAGAAAGATTAAATACAGATATGGAAGGTTAAACAAATGTTGTAACACTTACCATATTCTGGATCTAGTAAACTGATAAGGGAACTAAATAAATGTTATTATGTTCCAGTTCTTATGAAGGACACAAGTTCAGTTATTTGTTAGGATTTAGTAGACACATTCAATTGTAAAGAATAAATGTTATTCCGATAAAGTTGGAAGGTCACTGAATCTAACATACTAGATTGATGTCACTATATAGATGATATATGTGATAGGATCTCAACTGAATATTTGTATGGTTATTATCCTTGATTTATGGTTACTCTAGGCACAGTCTCTATGGAAGGGAAGCGTGTAATCAAACGTCATTCTGATGATGCTGAACCATATGATTATGAATCATGTGGGTTATACGTATCTTATCCAAAGAGGTCTAAAATACCCTTTTATGAAAAGGTTATAAAATCTAGAAAGTTGTCCAAAGCCTAAACATACCGATGTTTGTTGGCTTATGACAATTAATGCCACAAATAATTGTTTGTTAATCTCTATGACTATTTTTAGAAATAGTCAAGTGTACTCAGTGAAGTGCATAATTCAGAAATCCCGAAAAGTTCGAGCTAGTACGAATATGAGATTGATGAGCTACTTAGGAATTAATCTTCAATTGGATTGAAGTAATTAATACCTGAAGGGTGTTTCAGAAGTCGTCTGAAAGGGAATAAGATTCTCCCTTGAAGGATACCATCTTTGTGATACGCAATTAGATTGTGTTCCCAAAATGGAAATAACACTTTATCTGATAAAGGTGTGACGCAAGCCATGCGATGTATCCCTTACCCGTTTCGGGATAGTGCCCTTATACTTAACCTAGTTCCAAAGAATAAAGGTTGAATAAATTCCATATTAGATATGGAAGAGGATAATGTCAAATCTGTCTTAACCGATGATTTGAAGTTGTCATAAGCAAAGTCAGAAAGGCTTGGAGCCTAGTACGACATATGCAACTTTGTGGAATATCTCAAATAAGTACGCTAGATATTATTTATGGTCCATGGAGCAAAAGGTGTTTGTCTCCAAACATGCTTGTCTTCTAGAGGAAGTGTTTCTTCCAAAAGCAATGGGGAGTGAATCGAGATCTCAAAACAGTTTGAGATCCACAAAGATATATTCAACCATAGGAACGTGAGCGTAGACGCCTTGATAACGATGAGGTGTACAACACCGCTTTCGCATGCACACAAAGTTCTCAGAAGTTCAGGGATAACCTCAAGCCCGATAAGGCTATCGGTATGTTCATCTTGAAGAATGAATATCTCACGACTTATGAAAGAATGTTTGAAAGGCAAGATTGAGAGATATGGCTAGAAGCCATAATATCCGAATTAGATTCCATCGGTGACAACCAGGTTGTGAACCTAGTCCTGCATCTTACCTAAGGGGAGTGTCCTCGAAAGGTGACATGGATAGTAATATGATTACCATAAGGCTATAGTGACGGTCAAGGGTATGAGGTGTAAACCTTGTAATTACCTTTATCTTTGCCACCGAGCCCATTCTAATCGATGATGCTTGTTATAACTTCGTATCATGGCTATATGATAGTGTTGAAGACGTTGGGCAAACAGCTCGATGTTCATAGACGATGACATGATATGTAAGCCCACGAGATTCATTTATGGACTCAAACAAGTTTCTCTAGACAATTTCTTTGTTTGATAATCAAAGGAGTTTGATTTAGTCAAAAGAAGGATATGCCCCAATGTGCAAGATGGATAGTGGGAGTGTGTTACGATTTTTGAGTAAGGTATTAGATATCTCTCTCAAGAATTGTCACCCCATATTACAGTCAATTAATGTTTGGTAGTTCAAGGTCTTTGCGAAAGCACTTGGATTAGCAGTTCTTAATTTTAGAAATGAGAATCTATAGTGATAGATTTAACTGCTGTTAGATTATTGTTTACCTATATAGATGTGATGCTAAAAGAAGTTTAGCATAGATCGCGAGATCTGTCTATGTTAGGACATTGGTCCTAAAGATAAGGTGAAAGATGATGCTTATGGAAGGTTTCTTCTTCACACGCGGCGATAGAACCATCATAAAGGTAATGCCGGATGTTCATAGTCCATGAATAGTCATGAGCAAGTATGAAAGTAAATCCGGTGAATGTCGAGAATGTCCTTAAACAAGTTAAGGATGGTTTCCTAGTTTATCGAAACTTGGAATCAGATAAATATAGTTATACAGACGTATATCCTGAGTCTTATGAAGGCGAGTGGGAGCTACAGTCTGGGTTTGCACTCACTTTGATTAAGTGATACAGTGAGCTGGAAATGTTCTTAGCATATGGGTCAACTGTAAATTCTACAAGTAGGCCAAAACGCAGTAGTGCCTTAGGCGCGGCGGGAGCGAGACATGAGTCTGTAAGGTTCATCCTCAACCTTGTACGGTTCTTCCACCTTTTACAGATAGCCGATATAGTAAGTGGATTTATTGCTTGAAGCAAGGACCGGGGTCTCGTCGAGATTCGTGTGTGTGTTGAGGCGGTTCCTTTGACTTGGTCATTTGGAGCATAGTATGAAGATATTCTCGAGTCCCCATGGATAGCGATCCGTTCATGGCTAGGGCTAGTTGCGAGTATTGCATGAGATTCTTGTGTTTCAACTTGGTCTTGTGTGTGCTAGTGATTGGTTTTAGGCCAAGTGGGAGATTGTTGGAATAGTGTCCTAAACCCAATCGGGTTGGACCGGATCCGACCGGGTCGGATCATTTCTACTATTTCTTTATGTTTATACATATATAAAATGGCTTTTATGTTGTCATATATATGTTCTTTTAAAGAACCAATTATGAATTGTTATATGATAGCGTCCTTAGTATTAAACTGTGATAGAGAAACCATGATAGGTGATTATGGTTGATGAGATCTCTAATCACTTTAATAAGTTTGATACTTAAATGTCTCTAGGTGACGTGCTTATCAAACAGGCATTGATAGTATAAACAGACTAGCACGTATTAGATGTCTTCTGCCTTTAGGGGCGGGGGATAGATCTCGCCTATCGAAGTGTAGAGACACTTGGGTATGACGTGGGCGTGTATTAGAGAATGCGTGACGTTAGACCGACCCACTTACACGATAAGTGTCACACTATGTGACGGTTGTGTAATTATCCTTAAGACCGAGTCTTCATGGCATCACGGTGTGGATTGTCATGCTTTGACACTATTGAGGTTTCCGCCAGCCACGGGCGATCATGCGGTAGTGATTGGGTATGATCATCAAGCATGCGGAGTATACATGATTGGTCGTCCGGGAATCGCGTATCCTATGATTGGGATCGAATATCCGAAATGGCCTTCTTATAAGGAATGTCTTACTCTCGTGAATCTTTGCAAAGTGGGAGTAAACGAGTTACTTGAGAGAGCATGATATCCAGATTATAAGATACGGTCGTTAATGTTTGACACTCGACGCATCGACCGTATGGATATTATTACAAATGATAGGATTGTAAGTTACACGGTAATCGCTTTCACATGAAAGGTAGTAGTCATTGCATTTGACTCTTCCGATGATTGGGTCACGGTGTGTTGCTAGACGCTATCCCGTGATCGTTAGGCATGAAGGGCATTTTCGTAATTTGCACTTTGTGTCTACGGCCAACATATTCGGAAGCCTATCGGGTCACACACATAAGAACATCTAGCCGGATTAAAATGTGGTTATAGATGATAACCAAATAAGGAAAGTTTATCTCGAGACTATAAAGGTTATAGTGGTAAATTAATATTGTGGTATTTATTTATTATGAATAAATTAAATACAAGATGTTAATAATATTATATTAATTAAAGAATATTCCAGAAGCCAATTTGTTGGTCAAAGGTGGCGCAACTTATTTGTGTATAAGATACATTTGGATTGTGCAATTTAATTAATGATATTACCTATTATTAATATTAGATATTAATAAAATAAAATAATATATATATATATATATATATTTTAATGAATGTGCGTGTGTGTGCTGTGCATTGATTGTACATGTGCATAATTTCATTAGTTGAATATATTTGTATAGATTTATATGTGTAAAATATATGTGATATATACACATGTGTAAATTGATTTATGGTAATAAAATAAAGATAGTCAATATAAGATATTGACAATATCTTGGGAATATTCAATATAAGATATTGATGATATCCTGATTTATTTGATATAAGATATTATAATAAATGAGATAAATCAATCAAATATATTTTCCTTATTTTATTGGAGAAAGGTTTTCTTCTCCTCACTCTGCTAGAGGCGCCACTTCCATTATAAATAGGAGGTGGGTGTCAAGCTCTTTTTGTACATCACAATTCCAAGAACTAATAGTTCTTGTGTAAAATTAGAGAGCATCCTATGTAGAGAGTTGGAGAGAGGGAAAAGGGCCGGTCTAGCAACCGGAGTTTTCCAATAGCAATCCATGATGGGATTCCGCGGGGTGTTCGTGTGGACTAGCGGTAGAGGCCGAACACTGAGCGGCTCTATGCGAACTACTCTCTCCAGACGGTCAAAGCGTCCGATCTTTTAGATCAACCAAGGTAACCACCGTCTACTACTTGTTTGTTTATTTCTTAAACGAAGTCGATCTTGGGTCGATAGGAAATAAATTTTTGAATTCATTGCGTTCCGCGAGATTTCCTAACAGTGTCGTATGGAGTAAAGAATCCTATAAATGTCGTGGAAATGCAGTTGGCTTGACAACCATGCGGAGTGAGGTTGGCAAGATGACCCTACAAGAGACATGGGTAGAGGAGATACTTTGAATGAGCGGATAGGGTACAATATATGTTGCGGTTTGTTATACTTTTTAGTGTATTATCATTTTAATCGATGCATTGAGTTTGCAGTTTTGTTGCAGAGCAAATCAAACTCTTAAGATTCATTTACTAAGTTTTGTTGGTTCACAAAGAATTGGGAATTGTTCGATTTTTAGGCTTTACTCCCTCCATTCTTAAATATAAGTCATTCTAGAGTTTGCATAGTCTAATAAAATGCCTAATACACCCTTTGACTATCATAAATGCAATAGTTGTAAAGTAAGTATCAGTGGTTTGATAGATATAAATTAAGGTTAAGATGAGGAAAAATGTTAATAAATGCTCTTTTGGTATTGTAAATGGCTTATATTAAGGGACAAAACAAAATTGCTACGATGACTGCTTAAGTACTTTAGATGGACCGAAGCATGTTTACTGTTTAGAGATTGGGAGAAATTAATGGCTTCAAGCTTCAGGAATGATGGAATGAATGATTTCACAAAGACTATTTCCTCTTTCGTAATTAAGTGGCAAGTGAAGTTGTATATCTAATTATCATTGACATATGGCTTGTATTACGAGCTTGGACTCATCATAAGTATTAGTAGTATGTTTATGAGGTTGACTATAATAAGCCCTCAATGGCCGATGAGGCATTTCCATTGTGGTAAAACATGCCGAGACCCGTGCAGGTTCCATGTTCAAGTCTTAGTATATATAAGGATTTATTAAATCCACTCCGTGGTTAATAATATCCACAAAAAATACAGTTTTCGTAAATGAATAAAAGGCCTTCACTGATATCGGTAGTTTTATTGACTTGGAAAATTTCATGTTCTGAGTTTGGATCTCTTAACATGGTTGTATGATACAGGAAGAATTGATCATGCAATGAGCTTTTGCCGGGTTCATCTGCCGTATTGTACTCTGGGATGTCAGACACCATATTGAGGAACATGTTCATGCTTCGTACTTATTTGTTTTACTTTTAACTGAGTGATTAATTGATTGAGTTCTACATGGCTGCAGATAGCAATTAGTGATGATGTCAAGGACTGGGGATTGAAATGTCTTGGTTATAAAATAAGTGCGTAACATTTTTCTGAATTCTTATGGTTCTTCAATTTAGTAGATCTTTATCATGGGAAAAGCAATGAGTTTGTTTTACGTTTCAGCGGATATATCTCTGCCTCCTGAGGTGAGGGCAGCCATGGAAATGAAAGCACAAGCGCACCAAGAGCGGGCTAAAAAAGTGGAGTCATAAGGTAATATATGTTTTGTGGGCTAAAAGGCATAACCTACCGACTGGGAAACACATGGGTTCAGATTCTGTATTTCGACTAATCGTTACAGCTGTTGCTCTTGCATTTTATCTCATCGACTTTATTTTCCACATGCATATATTATTCTTCTATTGTTTTAGGGGGTTTTTATTCGCAACACAGTTGATCTACTTGTTATCCCTCGCCTGCCGGTGCACCACACCATTTTCACAGAATCGACCCCGTGAAACATTTGACTTCTGTCTTTGTCGAACTGTAATCGACCTTTGGGAAGGTCGCATGTTGCCTATACATTCGACTTCACATGGTCGATTCTACTATGGTACATAGGTAGTGTGGTACACCGGTAGAGTCGTTGTGGTGCAAATAAAGGTCCCCTTGTTTTAAAATAACCTTAACTCTGATGAGGAAATGGAGATGCCTTAATGGAAGGTCTTGATCGGTAAACGATACGATGATTATGCTGTACTTACTCACTCAATTTCTCCATTATAGATATTGGTAGTCAAAGACGATTGCAAGTGGAAGGTATACATAACCATTAAACGTTTATATGTTTGTTCCTATCTCTCGCCATGCAAAGATTAGAATCCTTATGCTTTGAAATTGAGGAAGTGTATAGGCAAAGACAAGAAAAGACACCAAGTCCTGTTCACTATTATTATAAACCAATTCAATAAAAATGAAGAGGAAAGACAAATTCCTTTTTTGTTGAGCCACCGTAAGCATGCATTTTTGGATAATCGTATTATGCAAAACATGAAATCAAATACACACATCACCATAATTTTATTCAATGTAATGATGGGATGGCCTCTTTCGATCTTGTCTTTCGTAACTTTAATCATTTCGGGAATAAAACTGCCTGAGTTCGATAGATAGATCTTCCCCACCATGTTTCTTGCCAGGACACAAAAGGAGAGTATGACACTATTTCGTATCCCGTAGTACTTACTATTTCGTTTTGTCTTTTTTGATTGTTGTATCCAATAGTGTGCCTGGTCTATTGTTGTCTATTTCAGTGTTATCAAACACGTGGTGTTGCACAGCCGTTGATGAACATGTCCCAATAATTGTTGGTTTAAATCCTATAGTTGTTCTGTTGCTTTTACAACTTTAGATATGTTTAGTTCTGGTCTGCTGTTTTTTATTTTTGTTGTGTTCTGATGGTATGAAAATGTTGTGTGGTTCTTAATGTGCTTACCTTTGATAGAAGAAGACCATAGATTTTGCTATATGGTTGTCTCTTGAATTATGGTGCGGAGCTTTCTTAACAATTTACTAACCCAATACTAACATTATTTTTCACTCTTTCATGGATTCTTGATTTTCTTTTAGTGCATGCTTGATTCTTCATATCCTTTTATGTTGCATGTCAATGCTTTTTGTCTTTTGGTTTATTGCCTTTTCGAAGATCTTATTCTCGTGTTTCGTCTGACGCTCGTTGTATCAATTGACTTAGAAAAGTTAATATGGCGGTGTTGATGGGTTGTATGGTACGAAGAAAAAAAATACCCTTTGCTTCGTAGGTGTGTCGTTTCTACCTTTTCTGCTTCTCATTTGTGCTAACAGATTACGGCTGGGGCAGTAATGCTCACTGATGTAGTTTACTGGTGTATAATGTTTCCATTCCTTACCATCAAGAACTACGAAATGAGTTTTGTAAGTAGTTTATTCTCTGGATAAGTTAGTATCTTCCGGTCGTTGATTTTCCTAGCGAGTAATATGTTGCCGCCACGTTAACCACATCGAACTTGATGTTCCTTATCTGATACACCATTTGAGTTGTAATTCCCGATACCATGACATATTCCGTACAATTAACTCCTCAAGTTGTTCATTTTCATTGTTTGCCTACTTTTTGAGGTGTCTTCTATTCAAACCGAACATATATATATGTATTCTCTTATGCTAGTGATGCAATGCACATTCCCTTAATCTTGTCTTGCTTCTTGAGGATGTTGTTTTAAAACGACATGGTAAGTTACTTTTCCTTTTGCTATTATATTTGAAGGTTATTTTGCAGCCTTCCATCTGTTTCCCTTTGAATGAGTTAGTGTATATATTTGTTTCAGGTGTTACCTTGGCATCGGATTTCTTACTTCATATTGTGGACGGGGATTTACGTGTTCTTCCAATGGGCCCTTCATGCTTGTGTACCAATTTGGTAAAATCAAACGAGTCCTCTGCTTGTTATAGTTGTTGTTACACACTGTGTAATTGTATTCTTCCTTCTTCCGCTTATTTATGTGAGTGAATGAATTCTCATTCAATGTGGCCATACCCATTTCTTGACCTCTCCATGCCATTTGCCCTGTTATGGTAGGTGCTCTTTGATGTACATATTTTGATTATATGAATCGCTAATTCAAGCTCAAATGCATGAAACGATGAAAATACTATACATATGAGCCTAAAAAAAGCATTTGATGGTGTTCTCGTTGTTTTTTCCCATCTCTTTATGGGTGTGAATATAAAATTGCTATTTCCTTCAAAGATAGTCTTTTATCGGTCATTTGATTGCTTCTCTTTGGCAACAAAATGTCACTTTGGTAACAGCTTTGTTCTTTTGATAGCCATAGTAGGGAATACAGATGATGTTGTGTTTATCAAATATTGAAAACTAACATTCATGCATAAAGGAAAAATGCCATACCTTTACTACGCTTCTAAGGCACTAGCTTTTGTGTTATGGTCGCAATTTTTGTTTAACATGTGATCTCGAATATTATGGTTGTGCGATATTTCATTTCGGGTGTCCGATATTGTGATTTCATGGATAAAGACAAGAATTGAACGGATGTTGTACTCGCTTGGGAAGTTGCTTAATTGAAAGGAAGTGGGCGGTGTTGGTCCAAGTTATTGAAAGGCGTGATGATGAAAAACCTTATCCACAACCGATCCGGCCCTATTTCGAACTCATGGCTAAGCGATATGATGGTATGTTGGAAAATAACAATGATGCATTGTTGTATCAGTTGCTTATAACGGACCTTAATATTTGAGTTTTCCCTTTCTTGATGAATAGGGTACTAAGATTCCAAATATTGTTTGATATACAGAGATCCTACCATTTTTGGGAGGTACTAATCGAGCTGATCTCCTACCGATTCAAGTTGCTGTCAGCTCAATCGATGCAGTAAATTTCTCATTTCAAGCCAATGTAACTTCTGGTTCCCATCCTGTTGAAGCGGCAATAGGTCCTTTAATGCAAAACAAGGTTGGGAACATTGATGTGTATCATGTAAAGAGAACATGGTGGTCAAATATAGGTAACTATAGTCTAACTGCATAAGTCATCAACGTTAGTTTTGTGAATATGTGTTTATTATTTTGCATATTATGATTGGTAGTGCTTTACACAGGTGTCACTTCGATGTGCATTAATCAAGACATCATGGTTTGATTAATGCACGATAATATGTGCATTTTATCTAATGTATGTTTCGGCTACACAGCCTATGGAACAACGGAATGTAGTATGCTTATAAGCTACTTTTGGTATTGCAGTATTAACATAATCTGCTTTTGATGTACGATAAAGAATATGTTCCCGTAATTCTGTTCATGCTGTGACTTGAAGTTATGCTATGCTGTATAATATAAATATGAGGGTTTCCTTATCTATTTAGTTGTCCATTCTTCAGGCTTAACATTTTCATTACATTTTACGTATATCAATTATGGTGAAAAATATTACATTAGCTTGCACATTTACAAACTGGGGCAACGGGAGTGCGGAGCACGAGTGCTTCTTTTCCTAGTTGTATTGAATGTGTCCTTAGATAGCTGGCGAATGCAGAAGGATAACATGTTAAGTCAATTCGCTACTTTGTTTATATATTAACTCAATATACTACTTTGTTTAAAGTGAACGGTAATGATAAATGCACAATTACTGTGTTACGATGAGTAATACAACGGCTATCTGCATTGTTGATCATTATTATGTTATAACGAGTGACACAACTGTCATTTACACCGTTGATCATAATAGATTTACGTCATCATTAATAATACAGATACCGTTATGTCAATCATTAAGATATATACAACAGTTGTACTCGTATCATTAATAAATATGAACAATGTGATTTGAATGTGATCCTATATAGCTGGCGATTGCAGAAGACAATTTATTTTATGTTTAACTATTACTGCTTTTCAAATGTTCCACGTATTGCAGCTGGTCGATAAATGACATTTATAATAATGATAAAATATATATTGTGGAGTTTCATGGCATTAATTATGATTTTGTTTGGAACACGCTAATTGCCTAAAACACCAAAAATATTAGTACTTTATAGACCATACATTCGGTTTAGGGGGAGTGGTTTAAAATGATAAAAAAGATGGGAAAAATAGGAATCAGAACAGTGGAAATATAATTTGGATAATAAAGACAAATCCACTGTTCATAACCCCAAATCCACTGTTTGTTGCAGTAGAACTGACCCAAAATCTAATGTTTCACTATCACAGTGAAATAAAGATATGTCATTTTTACTCAGAAAAATATTCTACTGTCCTTTTTACATATTTTTATATTTAATTTGTCTTTTTTGACAATAAACCCTTCTGTTTATTTCTACTTATGAACCTAATGCTTATTTATTAATGCATAATGTATGCATCTGAACCTCTCTAACCAATTCATTGGAACATAAGTTTGAAGCAAAACTAAGTAATGGCTACACAGTAAAACAGACAAATTTCTACATGCATATATCTTACAGTTCATCCCTAGTATCTTGTAGTTCAATAAGTGCAACATTGATATCCATCATGTCCTTCTGCGTTTCGGCTGAACATGAAACTCCTATACGAAAAACCGATGAGCAACAAGACTCGATGTTTGATGAAATTTTGCTCTTCTTTTCTTTATCATCCTCCATTGTCGAAATTTGTGGATCGATGATTTCAGCTACACGATGAGGAAGAGCAGTCTTGACATAGTTATGGAGACTAAAATCTTCTGTGAACATGAGGTCTGTTGGCCTTTTCCCTGTGAACATCTCCAGTAAAAGGATTCCAAAGCTGTATATATCCCCTTTTGTTGATATATCGCCTCCCATGCCGTATTCTATACAAATAAAATGTTATGGCATGGGCAGCTATAAAATAACATAATCTAAATATATTAAATTTATGAGAAAATACCATTTCAAGTTATAAATATGTACCTGGAGCAACATAACCAATTGTTCCTCTAATTCCGATTGAGTTGCTTTCTTTAAGATGGGATTTATCATTAACTATTGGAAGAAATTTCGCGATCCCAAAATCACTCAACATGCCATGTAAATCGTTGCCTAAGAGAATGTTGCCCGGCTTAATATCACAGTGAACAATTGGAGTTCCTGAATGGTTGTGAAGATAATCCAATGCCAATGCAATGTCTATTGCAATATTCAGCCTTTGTAACAAGTCTAGTTTCTTCTCATTACTATGGGCAGATGAATTTTGATGCAACCATTCTTCTAAACTTCCATTAGGGACGTATTCCAAAATCAAGGCTTTGAAATCATTGCCTTTGGAGTCTATGCTAGAGCAAGAAGTAATGATCTTCACAAGGTTTCGATGGCGAATGCTTCTTAATGCTTCACATTCAGCTAAGAAGCTCTTGTGGGCTCCTCTTAGCTGGAGCTTAAGCACTTTTATAGCAACTATTTTATCGTCTGGTTTGAGGACCCCACGGTAGACAGATCCGTATTTTCCTTCACCTATTATATTTTCTGAAGAAAAACCATTGGTGCAATCAACAATTTCACCATATGAAATCTTGAGCATTTTTTTATCGTCCGGAGAAGTTGAAGACCACACATCTCTAGGTCTTCTTCTATAAAAGATTGTGTATGTACATACGAGTAAAAAAACCAAGCCTAGGGGGATACAAATAACTAAGACTATGATTACACGAGTCGACAACTTGCCATGTTTTTTTGAATTTTGTGGACATAAAGGTAAGCTGAATGATTTGATTCCTCCACAGAGTTCTTCATTTCCCACTAACGACAAGGCACCTGGATTTACAAAGACCCCATTTCTTGGAACTTCACCTTCTAACATATTGAATGAAAGATTGAGAAAGCTAAGAAAGTTCAGCTTTTCCAAAGAAGTTGGAATTTGGCCCGACAGTTTATTCCGCGACAAATCCATGACTTCAATGCTTATCAATTGTCCCATTGAGGAAGGAATCGTTCCATTTAGGAAGTTTCCTTCCATTCGAAGGTTTTCGAGCATCTCACAACCACCAATTGATATTGGAATTTCACCGGATAATTCATTTCGAAAACGATTAACTAAAACCAGATTCTTCAAATTGCCCACTTCGATGGTAGTGATCCAAAGAAATCTATTTTGGGCTAAAACTAGCCAACGTGAGAGAGATGTTAAATTGAAAACTTCTTTGGGAAGTGCACCATTAAGATAATTCGAGCAAGACTTAAAGATAGCGATTCATAAAATTGCCCAAGGAAACCGGTATGCTACCAAGAAGCGTATTTTGATCCGGATCTAGAATCAGCCTTGGAATATCACCAATAGAAAAGGAATTTCCCCTGTAAAGTTGTTCTCTGAAAGATGAAGTGCCTGCATGTTAAAAAGCTTGCCAACGGAAAGAGGAATGTTGCCCGAAAGAGTATTACCTCGGACATCAAAATAGCTTAAACTTACAAGCTCTCCAACTCCCTCAGGAAGGCTGCCTGTTATATGATTATCATTTAGCCAAAAAGATTCAAGCTTTCTAGACAAATTAGACATTTCCATAGGTAGCACGCCCCCGATTTTGATTCTTGACAAACTCAATATTTCTAAGTTGGTGCAGTTAGTCAATGTGGCAATAAAACTAATATCATTATCTCTGTCAGAACCTAAAGGGTTATGACCAAAATGCAACACTTGAAGCTGTTGTAACCTTCCTAGATTTCGTGGGATTGGCCCGGTAAGCATATTGTCTCCAATACTTATTTTTACAAGCTCTGAAGCATTGGCTAATGTAGATGGAATCGACCCCGTGAAATTATTCAAGTCAGCTAAGAAAAGAGTGATTTTTGGGAGTGTCAATCCCAAAGTATCCGGAAACTGACCTGTTAGAAAATTATTTGTGATTGAAAGGATTCGAATCGACGAGATATTGTATATTTCAACCGGAAATAAGCCCGATAATTTGTTTGATGACAATTCCAAGACCTGAAGATTGAAAAGCTTACCGAGCTCACGCGGGATGTTCCCGGTTAGATTGTTTTTAGATAAACTTAGTATTTGAAGAGTAGATATATTACCTAAAAATTGTGGGATAGTTCCAGTGAAACTGTTTCTTGAAAAGCTAAGTGCATAAAGGTTAGACAAAATACTCAGCTCATCAGGGATTCTTCCAGTAAGTTTGTTTCCTCTTAAATCGATGATTCGAAGATTTTCACACCGTGTAAGATTATCAGGAAGTTGTTCTTGAAACGAGTTATTTGCAAAACGAAGATACTGTAAACGAAACAATCTACCAATTTCAGGTGGGATTATGCCATGAAAGGTATTGTCTTGGAGATTAATCTCTTGAAGAAAAGTAAGGTTCCCTATTGAAGGAGAAAGAGAGCCTACCAATTGAAGTGCCGAAATGTTAAGTATCGTCACCCGTTTATGTCTCTGTCCACATGTAATCCCTTGCCAGTTGCAGAAAGGTAGAGAATCATTCCAAGAACTCAGAATTTGAAGAGGGTCGCTTTGTATACGATTCTTGATATCTAACAAAGCTTGAAAATCGGTTTCATTTGTACTTGTAGCAGAAATAGTAGCAAATCCTGTGGCTATGAAAAAGATGATGGTATATGAGCATAATAAACACACGATCATGTTTCTATTTGCCATTGTGGTGAGGCAATCAGCTTCAAAGGAATAAAAATAAACTCTCAGAGTTTGTTTTTCTTGCCCTTTGAAAACACTACCTCTTTGATGTATACATGATAATATACCAATTCCCTATCTTATAGGACTTGAGAAAATTGCACGAGTCCTATATGAATAGACCAGGCTGTATAAATTAATACTTATTTTGATGTAAATGATAGCTTAAGGGACCTTCATTTACACCACGGTGTATATACCTGTGTATCACAGTAAAATCAATTTTGTAAAGGTCGGTTCTGTTGTAAAAAAAATAACCAACTTCGCTCACCGACTTCCTGTAGAGTCGATTCTGAATCGACTTTAGGAAAATGGGTTTTTTAGACCGATTCTGTAAATACGATTGAATGCACAAGAACAAGGTGGGGTGTGAAATATCGTTCCTAAGTCAAAGTTTATATATATATATATATCAGGGAAGGTGAAGAAGATTTTTATTTGAGATCGGGAATGGAATCGAATCAGTTCTCACCAACAAATATAATGGCATGTATCATTCGGCCGGATATGATATTTAAACTCAAAGGTATATTTATAAATAGCAGGAAATTTATTTTCCTCATGACATTGACAAATGAAATAAGGGTCTGTCTGGTGAAGAACAATTTGCTGAATGAGGACACGTACCGAGAGGAAGAAAACAGAAAACTATTTATTAATTATGATGATGTGATCACAAATCAATTTTTGACAGGTTATTTTTAATGGAAGTTTCGCCAAAGACTTTTCATTATGGCAGACTAGGGGTAAACGATCTGAGCCGCTCACAAGTCGTTCGACACTTGGCTCGTTAAATCCTCGTTTGAATATGGTTTTAATCGAACTCGAGTTGAACTCGAATAGCTCATCATAATTAACGAGCCGAACTCAAACAATTTAATGCTTGACTCGATATGCTCGCGAGTCTTATGGAGTATTTTTATATTATATTAAAATTTATAATATTTCTTATTATTATGCTGTTAGACTTAATATTTTATGTATATCTTAGCATTTGTATCATTTTTTCGAGCTGCACAAGCTCGAACTCGAGTTTGAATGTGCTCGATTTTTTTCGAGCATAATCGAGCCAAACTCGAACATGATTAATATGTAATCTAACCGATCTTGAGCAATTTTTTTTCTGCTCGAGCGATCTCGAGCCGAGTTTGAGCACCACTGTTTTAAGGGGTTGTTAAACTCGATAAATAAATACTTGATTCGAATCGGATCGTTTACACCTTTATGACAGACCCTTATTTTGGAAAGAAAATGGATTGTTGTCTATACCCATTTTTTTCCTTTAATGGTAAATATACACTCCGTTTATGTAATACTATTAATGTTCGTCAACAAATTCAGATTCGACTCATATAACCTCGTTTCAACCGCCGCCCCTCCCCCTCTTGTTGTTATGGTTAGCCTTATGATCCTACAGTTTGGTGTCGGAGCTGGTCTAAACTTTGTGTTCAACTTATCATAATATGCATATATTCCGGGGTAGGGAAGTACTGCAAATCAGCACACCGTTTTTGTCTCTGTTTTTTGAAGACGGAACAGAAATATTTACTTTTTTATTCAACAGCACTTTTGTAGTTAACCATGTATATTGCTGCAATGGTCACAAGTGCTCCTGTGAGTTGAACAGGAGAGAACGTCTCCCCGAGATATAGGAACCTGCAGGAAGCGCCATGCAGGAATTTTAATGAGGGTTAAATTTATCAATTTTTTTCCAGTATCACACATATATTTGTATATTTACCTATGTATACGTAATTATAGAGTAATAAATAAAAATAGAAATCAATGATAAAAATAAGTAGAAGTCGATTCTGTATAGATATCGTTTATTAAAAAAAATCTCCACTGTTAAAAAAAAAAAAAAATTTGGGGCTCACTGCACCATGAGCTCAGGTGGAGCCGCCCTGAAACCTGTATATATATATCACACACAGAATCAACAAGAAATTATGGATACAGAACACCTACGATCGGATAGGGAATGTAGGGAGTAGTATTTCTGAGTAAAACTTTGAAAAGATGATATTACCCGAATATTGAAGCAAACATTGGAGTCAAGAAAGTAAGTGAACTGAGCTTTGTGAGGCTTCCTGAAACGAAAAGTTTTTGAATTGAAACCAACTTCAATGGTGATAAATGAAACGTAAATGGAAAACAAAAGCTGACCTCTCGTGGCGTTGTAGAAAAAGACGCCATAGCTTATTGCACTACCGAAAAGTGAAGTGTAGGAAAGGGCTAAAAGATCATTTGTTGAAAGTTGATTGAAGCTTCCATGCAGAGCAGGCTCTTGATCGAGAATCGAAATAGCTAAAAGTGGTAAACCACCAATAATCATGTGCTGCACCAATAATACAGACAAATCAATCTTTTTTAGTGGCAAAGTATTTTAATCAACAGTGACAGAGTTGGACTTACTTACCCATCCAGTAGCCATGACTGGATCAGAATATTTGGACACCCAGCGGACCATGATTGTTCCGATTGCCATACTTTGAGCCGCTAAGAACATCCACCATTCCCCACTTCCCCATAGGGACAAGTTAGACTCCTCAAAAGAAAAAGCATTCGCCTAAGGAGGTTAAGAAACAACGTATCAGTTATAAAAACTCACTTTTGTGACAGATTTGAGAGCTGTTTGATGATTAGCCAATTGCAGTATAAGGATATGCACATAGCTATGTGAATCACGTGAGCAAAGCTCCGTTGTAGAAACAATTAGATTAAAAAAGCCCAACTTAACAGATAACCTCCATGTTTTCTGGTTATAGGCAGACATATATATATATTACCTCAAGAAGTACTAGTCCAATGACTCCAAGGACAAGCCCAGAAGCTTGAACAAGTCCAATGGATTCGCCGAATAGTATTGAAGCCAATACCGCCACAGTCAAAGGCTGAGAATCTATTATAACCTGTAAGAGAATCTTAAATCATATTGAAATCACTTAAGGACATTCATTCCAGGAAAGATAAGCACATTAGCATCACACAATTAAGACAAAACCTCTAAATTCTCCTAAGAAAACAAAGCAGTTGATCTTGCAGAAAAACTCAGACTTTCTCTGTTTACCAGATATCGATGGCATTGCTTTACACAATTTGAGTAGCTAGAAGATGAAACAGTGCTTTGAGATCATGAAAAACTAATGTCATTGAATTAAACCTTCAAGCATCCTTATACATTTCTATGCTCAGGAATTTGAATCATTTTATTCTGCATGTATTGTATTTTCTGATGCAAGGATTACACTAAGAACTGAGTATATTTAACAGCTTTCAAAATTTCTAAATTGCTTTGCCACTGTGTCGGCGTTAAATTAGAGAGCCCGGAATGCTCCAGAGTTGCCGGTAACCGCTGTGACGATGCCAGAATTTGAACATACCCACGTGGCACCTCTTTAGTGGCTCGACATTAAAGACGGAGAGAGATGGTGCCAGGTACCTTAGTGACCGGACCGAAGTAGTCCGGCTGCTCGCCCTATCCTTTCTAGATCGACCAATGTTTAGGGTCGACTTCCAATAGTCATAAGCAGTTTCCGGTTTCGTGCCCGACCTCCTAAGGCAGGACACCATTTGCATCCTTGTCAACTGATGACCAACATTACCAGTCAGCTTAAGTCCCTCTCAGACGTACCACTCTACAGGCATAAGAGTCCGAGTTGTTATCAGCTCGGCTGTTCCCTCCGACCTTCGAAGGTCGGCCGAAGGCCTCGAGTAGCTCAGTTCGGACCGTCCAAATCGGCCAAAGTCAATCTCTAATCATATCTCCCACGTGTGTAATAAGCAGATAGCTATTGAAAGAATCATGAGTCATAAAGGCTCCAATCTTTATCACTTAATATGAATATTTGAATACTATAACTATCTCCTATAATTAAGGGGATTAACTAATCATAATCCATTTTCCTTAGGGAACACATCAATCAGTGTCCGTCACCGACACGCCACACTCTGACTCTAGGGCACAAGCCCCTCTATATAAACCATCTGTAAGGAACTACGGAGACTTGATTCCAATCCCAGCATTGGATACATAGGCAGCTTGAGAAACAACATCTCAAGTGCAGTCTAAAACCACCTCTAAAACACCCTCTTTTTACTGTTTTTCTGTGTTTCTGGAGCATCCTCAGGTTATCACCAAGGGAAGAAGCCTAGAAGTTTATCTTGACGATTTTTGGATCGTCAATTGGCGCTATAAGGGGGGCCTTTTGCTTGATAGTCTCAGGAAAGCTTCAGAATCGTCATGGTGACCACACGACAACAAGCCACGAACGGCAACAACGCCAACAATGCTACTGAATCAGATGCTAACAACCAGACTCCACCGCCAGAAGAGGTCTCTCTAGACACAACCCACCAGAATTGGTAGATCAAATTACGGCCTTAGATGATGCAACGAAAGATGCCGTCCTCAATGCCGTTTTGGCAGAGGAGGACGAAGAGGATAAAGACTGGGAAGGTCTAGAAGAAGAAGACCCCCTTGATGAGAATTCACAGGATCTGCATCACTTGAACGGAGGTTCATCTGGAGAGAACTCCAAGGATAAGGAACCGGAGGAGGAAGACTACCCCAGCGGCGGGTCATGGCAGCAAACACCTCCTCCCCCAAGGCGTAAAGGCAACAAAAGGGAGGATCGATCATCATCCTCAGATATAAGAAATCTCAACATTTGATTTTGTTATGGAAGATCACATATGGCGGTTTGAGAAAAATGAAATCCGACATCACTACCTTAGCCACATGATTCAGAAAGAATTTATTTAGATGGTGGCCAATGAGGTGAAAATTGCTATCATTAAAAAGATCAAGAAGGCAAAGTACTTTTCAGTTATACTTGATTGTACTCCTGATGTAAGTCATGAAGAGCAAATGACTTTACTCATTCGTTGTGTGAATGTTCATGATTCACCCATTAAAGTTGAAGAATATTTTCTTGGATTTTTAAAGGTTGATGATACAACGGGATTGGGCCTTTTCTCGGAGTTTGAAAATTCTTTATCTAAGTTAGGATTGAACATTGATGATATACGAGGCCATGGTTATGATAATGGTGCTAACATGAAAGGGCATTGCAAAGGTGTTCAAAGTAGATTGCTTAGCATGAATCCTAGAGCATTTTACACGTCTTGTGGTTGTCATAGTTTGAATCTTACATTGTGTGATATGGCAAGGTCATCTCCTAAGGCCAGGCACGGTTCAACGCCTTTATAATATTTTTTCATCGTCAACAAAGCGGTGGGACATATTTAAAAAACATGTGAATGGTCTTACACTTAAATCTTTGAGTCACACTCGTTGTGAGAGTGTCATTAAAAGTGTAAAACCAATCAAACAACAATGTTTGAAAATTAGAGAAGCTTTGATTGATTTGGCAAATTCAAATGATCATTCCGATGCAACTCATGGAGCGGATACTCTAGCTATAACTGAATTTCAGAGTTTTGAGTTCTTGGTTAGCACGATGATTTGGTATGATGTTCTCAATGTTATCAATGTTGTAAGCAAGATTTTATAAAGTGAGGACATGCATATTGATGTCGCAATAGAACATTTGAAGGGGCTTATTGATCACTTTCATATGTATAGAGAGAATGGGTTCGATGATGCTATAAAAAAAAGCAAAAGAACTTGCTCAAGAAATGGGTATTGAGCCGGTTTTCCGTGAAAGAAGAACCGTTCGTAGAAAAAGACATTTTGATGAGGGTTCAAGTAAAGAAGTTATGTTTTCTCCTCAAGAGAGTTTTAGAGTAGAGTACTTCATGTTTATAGTTGACAAGGCTCTTGCCTCACTTGAAGATAGATTTGAACATTTTCGTGTGTATGGAAAAAAATTTGGCTTCTTGTTTGATTTGAAAAAAAGCTCACAAGATGTTGAAAGTTTCAAGATTTCTTATGACAATCTTTCAAGCATTTTGACACATGATGGAGACGAGGATGTTGATGCCGATGAGTTGTTTATGGAGTTGCAACTTCTTTCATATATTTTGCCTTCAAAAGTAGATGGACCTATCCAAATTTTGGAATATTTGAAAATGTGTAATCGATGTTATGC
Organism: Gentiana macrophylla; assembly: GCA_026214975.1. Classification (NCBI taxonomy): domain Eukaryota; kingdom Viridiplantae; phylum Streptophyta; class Magnoliopsida; order Gentianales; family Gentianaceae; genus Gentiana; species Gentiana macrophylla. Next base: position 27,533,966 of record CM047817.1, on the reverse strand, counting down.
AAACACGGAGATTGCTTACCGAATATTGTTGACTATTCCGGTGACAGTTGCATCTGGAGAAAGAAGTTTTTCGAAGTTGAAGTTAATAAAGAACCATCTTCGAAACACGATGACTCAAGAACGTTTGAATGGGTCAGCCATGATATCAATTGAGAAGAATATGGTTGATGAAATTGACAATTTTATTTTGATTAGTGATTCGCATCTAAATGTGGTGCAAGTGTGATCTTGAAGTAGTAATATGTAACAATGTTTCACTGTTTTGTGTATACGTATGAATTTGGTTTTTGTTTCTAAATGTGTTAGAAAACTAAGAAAAGACTACTTTTGTATGTATGTTTTGAGACTATCAATGAATTGAATTTTGTATCTACAGATGTTAAAACGCGACGTTGAAGTAATATTTTATAAGTATGTTTTTCAGGGGGAAAAAAATTTCAAACTAAAAGACCTAATTCGACGAATGGTCTTAGGCCTAAAAAATGTCACGGCATTATGATTTTGTTTGGAACAAGTGATTTTTATTTAGGGGGAATGAGGGAGAATGACAGAAATATTTCATCAATCGAGTAGAAGGACAGTCTTTTGAAACTTTTGCATAAATGACAAAACTATTTATCCACTGTCGAAATTCACTTTTGTTTGAAATTCATTGTTTAAATTCATTTCCGAAATTCACCGTTTAAATCACTAATTTTCAAAATTCATTGTCGAAAGTCATTTGATTTTCGGGATTCACCGTCGAAATTCACCGATTTGGGATTCACCTTAGGAAGTCATTTGATTTTCTGGGATTCATTGTTTGTCTTCTTCGCTATAAAAATTATGCATTTATCATTCTCATATAAAAATATGTAATTGTCTCCATATTCTTAAAAATATTCCAGATTATGTCATTATCCCTAATTATCCTTTTTATTTAACAAAACCGTGAGGAACAAGACTCGACGTTTTTCGAATTAGGCCCAAGTGATTACGCCAGTTGCCCAAACAAAATCATAATGCCCAAAGTAGACCCAAGTGACAACGAGTGATTTTTTCCACATATTAATTCCATATTTATATTCATGGCATTATGATCTTGTTTGGAACACCATTATTTGCCTAAAGCACCTAAAATATTACTACTTCATAGATGACCATACATATTGTTTATTACTTATGACATCACAATAAAATAACTAAATTGCTTAATGCATCATATCTATTTTTCCTAAACTACACATTAGTCCTAAACTTTTAAACAACAAAAAACGTATTATCAAGATCAAGCAAGGTGGTACAACAAAGTTACAAAATTACAAAGAGTACAATTGATCATAAAGCAAAAGAACTCAAAAAATTCCAATATAGCATAGCCATGCACTTTGATTTTCTCAAACGTTTGAATTATGGCATTCTCTATCTAGACAAACTATTCATATCTATTTAAATCCGCTAAGTGGAAGTTTTTTTTTTTTTTATATTTTATATAATTTATAAAATAGAAAATGAAACAGCAACCTTTTCATTCTTAACAAACAAGTACGTATGCTTCAGTGATGAATTCTCGAGGTCATTATCCATTGGAACATAATTTTGATTTTGAAGCATAGCTAAGTATTGGCTACACAATAAAACAGAGAAATTAATTTCTACATGCATGTATCTTACAGTTCATCCCTTGCATCTTGTAGTTCAATAAATGCAACATTGATATCCATCCTGTCCTTTTGCGCTTTCAAAGAGAACATGAAACTCCTATACGAAAAACCGATGAGCAACAAGACTCGATGTTTTTCAAATGTTGTTGCTCTTCTTTTCTTTATCATCCTCTAGCGTCAAAATTTGTGGATCGATGATTTCAGGCTACGATGAGGAAGAGCGGTCTTGACATAGTTATGGAGACTAAAATCTTCTGTGAACATGGGGTCTGTTGGCCTTTTACCTGTGAACATTTCCAATAAAAGGATTCCAAAGCTATATATATCCCCTTTTGCTGATACATCGCCTCCCATGCCGTATTCTATGCAAATAAAACGTTATGGAAAAAGGGCAACTATAAAATAAGGGAATCAAAAGATGTTAAAATTTATGAGAAAATAAAACTTCAGCTCATAAATGTACCTGGAGCCACATAACCAATTGTTCCTCTAATTCCGATTGAGCTGCTTTCTTTAAGATGATATTTCTCATTATCTGTTTGAAGAAACTTTGCTAGGCCAAAATCACTCACCATGCCATGTAAATCGTTTCCTAAGAGAATGTTGCTCGGCTTAATATCACAGTGAACAATTGGAGTTCCTGAATGGTTGTGAAGATAATCCAATGCTGATGCAATGTCTATTGCTATGTTCAGCCTTTGTAACAAGTCCAGTTTCTTCTCATTACTATGGGCAGATGAATTTCGATGCAACCATTCTTCTAAACTTCCATTAGGGACGTATTCCAAAATCAAGGCTTTGAAATCATTGCCTTTGTAGTCTATGCTAGAACAAGAAGTAATGATCTTGACAAGGTTTCGATGACGAATGCTTCTTAATGCTTCACATTCTGCTAAGAAGCTCTTGTGGGCTCCTCTTAGTTGGAGCTTAAGCACTTTTATAGCAACTATTTTATCGTCTGGTTTGAGGACCCCGCGGTAGACTGATCCGTATTTTCCTTCACCTATTAAGTTTTCTGAAGAAAAACCATTGGTAGATTTAAAAATTTCACCATATGAAATCTTCAGGATTTTTTTATCGTCCGTTGAAGTTGAAGATGGTACTCCTCTATATCTTCTTTTATAAACGATTGTGTATGTACATACAAGTAACAAAACCAAGCCTAAGGGGATACAAATAACTAAGACTATGATTATACGAGTCGACAACTTTCCATGTTTTTTCGAATCTTTTGGACATAAAGGTAAGCTCAATGATTTGATCCCCCCACAGAGTTTTTCATTTCCCACTAACGACAAGGCATCTAGATTTACAAAGACCCCATTTATTGGAACTTCACCTTCTAACATATTGAATGAAAGATTGAGAAAGCTAAGAAAGTTCAAATTTTCCAAAGAAGGTGGAATTTGGCCCGACAATTTATTCGCGACAAATCCATGACTTCAATGCTTATCAATTGTCCCATTGAGGAAGGAATCGTTCCATTTAGGAAGTTTCCTTCCATTCTAAGGTTTTCGAGCATCTCACAACCACCAATTGATATTGGAATTCCACCGATAATTCATTTCGAAGCGATTAACTAAAACCAGATTTTTCAAATTGCCCACTTCGATGGTAGTGATCCAAATAAATCTATTTTGGCCTAAAACTAGCCAACGTGAGAGAGATGTTAAATTAAACACTTCTTTGGGAACTGCTCCATGAAGATAATTCTGAGCAAGACTTAAAGATAGCGATTCAAGAAAATTGCCCAAGGAAACCGGTATGCTACCAAGAAAGCGTATTTTGATCCGAGATCTAGAATTTCTAGCCTTGGAATATCACCAATAGAAAAGGAATTTCCCTGTAAAGTTGTTCTCTGAAAGATGAAGTGCCTGCATGTTAAAAAGCCTGCCAACAGAGAGAGAATGCTGCCTGAAAGAGTATTACCTCGGACATCAAAATAGCTTAAACTTACAAGCTCTCCAACTCCCTCAGGAAGGTTGCCTGTTATATAATTATCATTTAGCCAAAAAGATTCAAGCTTTCTAGACAAATTAGACATTTCCATAGGTAGCACGCCCCCGGTTTCGATTCTTGACAAACTCAACACTTCTAAGTTGGTGCAGTTAGTCAATGTGGCAATAAAGCTAATATCATTATCTCCATCAAAACCTAAAGGGTTATGACCAAAATGCAACACCTGAAGCTGCTGTAACCTTCCTAGATTTCGTGGGATTGGTCCGGTAAGCATATTGTCTCCAATACTTATTTTTACAAGATCTGAAGCATTGCCTAATGTAGATGGAATCGGCCCCGTGAAATTGTTCAAACTGGCTAAGAAAAGAGTGATTTTTGGGAGTGTCAATCCCAAAGTATCCGGAAACTGCCCTGTTAGAAAATTATTTGTGATTGAAAGAATTTGAATCGATGAGATATTGTATATTTCAACAGGAAATAAGCCTGATAATTTGTTTGATGACAATTCCAAGACCTGAAGATTGAAAAGCTTACCAAGCTCATGTGGGATGTTCCCGGTTAGATTGTTTTTAGATAAACTTAGTATTTGAAGAGTAGATATATTACCTAAAGATCGTGGGATAGTTCCAGTGAAACTGTTTCTTGAAAGGCTAAGTGCATAAAGGTTAGACAAAATACTCAGCTCATCAGGGATTCTTCCAGTAAGTTTGTTTCCTCTTAAATCGAGAACTCGAAGATTTTTACACCATGTAAGATTATCAGGAAGTAGTTCTTGAAACGAGTTATTAGCAAAACGAAGATAATGTAAACGAAACAATCTACCAATTTCAGGTGGGATTATGCCATGAAATGTATTGTCTTGGAGATTAATCTCTTGAAGAAAGGTAAGGTTCCCTATTGAAGGAGAAAGAGAGCCTACCAATTGAAGTGCAGAAACGTTGAGTATCGTCACCCGTTTATGTCTCTGTCCACATGTAATCCCTTGCCAGTTGCAGAAATGAAGAGAATCATTCCAAGAACTCAGAATTTGAAGAGGGTCGCTTTGTATACGATTCTTGATATCTAACAAAGCTTGAAAATCTGTTTCATTTGTACTAGTTGCAGAAAGAGTAGCAAATCCTGTGGCAATGAAAAAGATGATGGTATATGAGCATAATAAACACATGATCATGTTTCTATTTGCCATTGTGGTGAGGCAATCAGCTTCAAATGAATAAAAATAAACTCTCAGAGTTTGTTTTTCTTATAGGACTTGTGAAAATTGTATACACGAGTCCTGTATGAATAGACCAGGCTGTATAAATTAGTACTTACTTTGATGTACATGATAGCTTAAGGGACCTTTATTTACACCACACTGTATAAATCGATTTTATTTACATGATATATATCTGTGTATCACAATAAAATCGATTTTGTAGAGGTCGGTTATGCAGTAAAAGAAAAACCAACTTCTCTCACCGACTTTCCGTTGAGTCGATTGTGAATCAACTTTAGAAAAATGGGTTTTTTAGACGATTCTGTAAAAAAAGGTGTGGTGCAGCGGTAAGCGGTAAAACAAATGGAGCGTAAATAATAATAACCCCTACCTATAATACCGAGAAGTAAGTGTGAAAGATCGTTCCTAAGTCAAAGTTTATATATATATATATATATATATATATATATATATATATATATATATATATATATATTGGGAAGCTTGTGGTTGTTTACCCACCATATTAAGAGATGGACTTCAGCCACCTCACAACCTGGGTTTTGGGGATGACCTCTCTCTTATATGAGTTTGAGGCAGGGTCTAGTTTTTCAACATATTATCGGAATGGCCATTTTGTTGTCTGTGTTGGCCTATTTTGTTGGCCTTGTGCCCGGCCCACACTTGAGGCGTGTTAAAGTGTCACACATTTAACTTGTGGTTGTTTCACTTTGCGTATTAAGAGATGGATTTCTCCTCATCTCACAACCTGTGCTTTGGGGATGGCAAGCTCTTCTTATGTGAGTTTAGGCTTTTGGGTCTAGTTTTTCAACAATTTTTATTTGAGATCGGGAATGGAATCGAATCAGTTCTCACCAGCAAATGCAATGGCATGTATCATTCGGCCGGATATGATATTTAAACTCAAGGTATATTTATAAAGGCGTTTAATGATCTGCTTTGATATATCTTTAAGATACATGCGTGTGTAAAATCGACTTTTTAGAGGTCGAAATGCGTTATTTCAACTCCGAAAGTCGAAATGTGTTATTTCACCTCTAATTAAAAAAGTCGAATTTTACAGGTGTGATGTCCGAAAGATATGAGTGTGATCTTACCATTAATATTGCCCATTTATAAATAGCAGGAAATTTATTTTCCACATGACATTGACAAATGAAATAAGGGTCTTTCTGGTGACGAACAATTTGATGAATGAGGACAAGTACTGAGAGGAAGAAAACAGAAAACTATTTATTATGATGATGTGATCACAAATCAATTTTTGGGCAGGTCATTTTCAATGGAAGTTTCGCCAAAGACTTTTCATTATGGCAGACTTGAGGGTAAACGATCTGAGCCGCTCGCGAGTCGTTCGACACTCGACTCGTTAAATCCTCGTTTGAATATGGTTTTAATCGAACTCGAGTTGAACTCGAACAGCTCATCATAATTAACGAGCCGAACTCAAGCAATTTAATGCGCTGGACTCGACATGCTCGCGAGTCTTATCGAGTATTTTTATATTATATTAAAATATATAATATTTCTTATTATTAAGCTGTTAGACTTAATATTTTATGTATATCTTAGTATTTGTACCATTTTTTCGAGCTACTCAAGCTCGTGCTCGAGTTTGAATGTGCTCGATTTTTTTCGAGCATAATCAAGCCGAACTCGAACATGATTAATATGTTATCGAACCGATTTCGAGCAATTTTTTTCCTGCTCGAGCGATCTCGAGCCGATTTTCAGCACCACTATTTTAAGAGGTTGCTAGACTTGATAAATAAATACTTGATTCGAATCAGATCGTTTACATCTTATGACAGGCCCTTATTTTGGAAAGAAAATGGATTGTTGTCTATATCCAATTTTTTTTCCTTTAATGGTAAATATACACTCCGTTTATGTAATACTATTAATATTCGTAAACAAATTCAGATTCGACTCATATAACCTCGTTTCAACCGCCCCCCCTTGTTGTTATGGTTAGCCTTATGATCCTACAGTTTGGTGTCGGAGCTGGTCTAAACTTTGTGTTCAACTTATCATATTTGCCTTAGATTCTATAACTCACAACAATGGCAGCAAATGGATATAATAAGAATCTGTAGGTTAAAGCCAAGAAGCGGCCGCTGCTCCTAGTGCTGGAGGGTAGCGCCCAAACGCCGGAAGCAGGTAGCCTAATACGCGCCCATATAAAGCCGCCTACAGTTATCTACTTAGTTTTTTATATATACTAGTAAAAGACGCGTGCGTTGCACGTGACTTGTTTTTAATGTGTTTATTATTGTTGTATTGCTTGTTAATTGTCATATATATATATTGATGGGGTTAATTTGTAAATTGGTAATACATGTCTTGATGTTGATTTAAATTGGTCTTGATAAGCCAATTAAATTGGTTCAGTGGTAATTAATGTGGCTCCTAACCCAGAGGTTTCGGGTTTGAGTCCTAGTGAGGACAAAAAATATGTGGCATGCGTATATTTCGTATCCGTTATAAAAAAAAAAAAAAAAACTTGGTCTTGATAATGTATTTTTATTGCCGATTTCGGTTTTGAGTATAGTTGCACTCTACTTCAATATATAGTATAAAGAAAAATAGAATATAAAAAACTCTTAAAACATTAATATAATCCCCTTAAAAAAGAATACTCTAAGAAATTGATATAATATAATGAGTGTCATCATATACCATAAACGTTAAAGCTAAAATAATGTAATTAAAGCCCAAATAAAGCCAACATTTACATAACTCAAGTAACTCAATTTTTTTCTTGTTTTATTACTTTTGAACGCCTGATTTTCTTTCTAATTGTTCCAATTACCTAAATAAATCACAATGTGTAATTGGACTTATGTCTCTGTCTTTTGTGATCGTAAGTTGACTCTTATCATTGCTTGGTTTAACCCGACTCTTCTTCCTTTTGTTTGTTTTCACCGTGGATGTGCTTGTAACAATTTTAGGTTCTTGCAAAGGTTTCTTATCGGTATTTGTTTCTCCAGGTTTTTGCACAACCTCTGCTATCAGATTTGGTGTATCAACGGTATATTCCACCTTCCCATTGAATTTGAAGAACTTGTATTCTTCTGTATCGGGACTACTCAGTTTATCATAGTAATCGGAGTTGTCGTTTTCCTGTGCGTGTATATTCATCATATATTAGTAACATATATAAGTAATAAATAAGTTATCTTTATTAATCAATTAATTATGTATTAAGTATGAATATTCTCGAACTAAATTTTTTTTTTGTTTTTTTGTTTTTGTCTCCTTTGCACCTGTAAAAGTGAAATAACGAATCACACCACCAAATCAAAGTAGAAAAGATATAAACACAAGATGAAATAAGTACCTTCCTCTTCATTTATTACACCGTTAGCTTATGAACAGTTTTGGATGCTAAGTGCATTTTGTGGCCTATTATTTAAGTCTTGATCAATCTATTTCGGTATATTTCGATGCCATCCAATTTCTTCTCTTGGGAATATGAGAGGGTATTGCAAGGGATCATAGCAACCATAATAGTGCTTTACTTGATATGTGTTACCAGAATGATATTGTACAACAATCTCTCTCTTTCAGAAGAAGCATTAAGATCGTTTTCCTCTATCCAAATTGCAGCAACTTGTTATGCTCTAGGTGAATTACACACTCTCTTATCTAACTTTACATCTATTGCAATGTGAAGTTGTAAATCTTCAAGCGAATTGTACTCTTCCAACTTCTTAAAAAAAAAATTAGCATAAGTATTTCTATCCAAAACTCTCATTTATTGTTCAAGAATATCTTCTTTTAAAACTGAACGTGGCACTGTATCCATGCGATTTTGCACCTCATTTTGAGTGTCGTAGAAATAAATTTGAAAATACATCGGAATTTCATCTTTTGGGACAATACTTGGTAGATTGTGATAAATCTGCCTTTGAACTCGAAATGTGTAAACTCTTTTTTAGCCTGAAAGCCAAATCTTGATCTAGTTTGACCCCGAAAGATGTAAAATGAAAAAATATTGTTGTATGCTAGGATGTTTTTTCAAAATTCTTTACATGTTTGTATTTGTGAGGTTAATAGATGATATAAATCATCAGGAGAGCTCAAAAAAAAAAAAAAATATAAAGCATCAGGAAAAACTTTCGGAGGATAATTTTATCTTTCCTTTGTCGCTGCAAAATGTAGGAGATTCAAACTCAAATCTTCTTGCGTTGCAGTGAGTACAAATTCTTCAACTGATTTCGTTCAGATAATTTTGGCTATATGCCACATCACCTATTTAAAATTAAAATAAAAAAAACTCAACTCATGAAATTTCTACTTCGTAAAAGTATTATCATTAACAAAAATCAATATATAATTACCTTCACAATTCATTATCCTCATTTCAGTATTTAAAAAGTACTTTTGATCACTTATTTTTGTTGGCCCTGCAATTGTTATTAGTGCATTTCAAATTCTATAACATGTACAATGCTAGAAATCCAAAGTTTATCATGTCATATTGACATTATATTTTTTCATAAGTATTAATTGCCTTCATTAGATCTTCGTAACTTTCTTGATACTATTACTTTTTGAATCTTATGTTGTCGATGTTCGACTGTCATTTTGGCATATTTAGATTTGATTTCATGTCCTGATGATTTTGTAATAAGAAAAAAATTTGACCGGTCATATTTACAAACAAAAAATAAATAAAATCTAGTAAAAAAATAAATCATGTACGTGACATATCATTTGTGTTGTTTATGATAAATGCTAAACCCTTAGGTACCTCTGTGTTCATAAAATGATACTCCCTCCGTCCCAATGACATTTTGAAAGTCACAATATTTAAGGAGACACCAATTAATGAGTTGTCTGGTCATTTAAAACTTGACTAATTAACTATTTTATCCTTTTATATGTGGCATTATTTTCACAATATTTAAGGATACATCAATTAATGAGTTGGGGCAATTTAGGCAATTAAAACAAAAATTTAAGTCTATTTAGAGTTATAAGACTTATTTTGGACAGTCATAAAAGTTAAAAAGACTTATATTACAGGACGGAGGAAGTACATAGCAACAATTACAGTCATATAAGGAGAGCAATCAAAGATCAATCCAAAATCATAGAAAATAGGTATGTTGGGATTAAAGCAATGTTGAATAGAATAGAAGGGGAGCCATCCAAGATAGATCATAGAAAATATACAAACATGTGGTCGTATGTCAATGCACTGCTAGAAATTTCATTATATCTTTTTTTTCCAACAATATTGATAGCAGCTCACAAATAAAGTAGCACTTGAAGCTTACGATAATACTTCTACTCGTGTTTCTTTGATAACTTGTAGTTTGTTTTTTGTATTCTAAAGCAACCATATTTTGTCAATTTCAGAAAAGTTAGGAAGATATTCACCAGTAGCTTGTAAAACATCAATGTTTATGTATTTATTTACTTCAATTTTCTTTCACAGGGACATTAAATAAGTTCCGTTAGGGTACCATTTATAAATGTTTATATCATAATAATACCGAATCAGCAGTAGGAAATGAGTTGTTGATAAGATTTGAGCAAAATATTTGAAAACTAAAAATCTAATTTGGTTAAGTGAAGCTCAAAGGTGATTACTAAGTCATGAATTCAGTCCTAAGGGTAGTCGGATTTGATGTGTTACTTCTTAAATAATTTCTAGTTGTGTAGCTAATTAGGCTCAATCGAGTTCTCATTAAGTCACTATTTTTATAAAGAGATGTTGTTGTCTGTTGTCTGTTGTCTTACATCATCATATTTACATGGTTTGATTGATACTGCTTTTGTATAAAATTCAGTTAAACTCGGTTTTATTCGATATTCACTTTTGGAGATATTATTATTAGCAAACTCTTGGTCATCTGTAAATCTATTCCCAAAGCTTGTCCATGAAGACTGACGAAAACAAGATAACAAGATTTCAAGCATTATTTCATTGCTAAACCCACCAACAGTATACTTTGATTATTGTCGGTGTTGATTTAAGGAATTGTTAATTGTTTTAATTATTATTATGCTTAAGGAAATAAAAATAAGAAAATTTTAATTATTATCATGCTTAGTTAAAACTATTTTAAGGAGGAGAAACACTTGAAAGGGGAAACACACCCGTTCTTTTATTATAGGTAATGATTTACACTAAGAATAAAATATTTAGCAGCAAGTAGGCTTAAATTCACATCCAAAGTTCCACTGTTATTCACTACCCATACTTGGCTTAATCTATTACTTGTGTACTATATACCGTGGAAACCTGCTTCTATATATTATATATACACATACTGAAGATTTTGACAGGTCGAAAGATACACCGTTGCTGCAGAATAACGGGCGATTATTCTGATATGTACAGAAGATACATTGTGGCCACTGTAAGGCGCGTAACTGTTTGAGAATTTGTTATATAGTGAATCCTCATTTCATTGGACAGTTAGATGCAATCAAGAACCGTTGATCTCGGGTTTTTCTTGCTTCCCCACCATTATCATAATATGCATATATTCCGGGGTAGGGAAGTACTGCAAATCAGCACACCGTTTTTGTCTCTGTTTTTGAAGACGGAACAGAAATATTTACTTTTTATTCAACAGCACTTTTGTAGTTAACCATGTATATTGCTGCAATGGTCACAAGTGCTCCTGTGAGTTGAACAGGAGAGAACGTCTCCCGAGATATAGGAACCTGTATATATATATCACACACAGAATCAACAAGAAATTATGGATACAGAACACCTACGATCGGATAGGGAATGTAGGGAGTAGTATTTCTGAGTAAAACTTTGAAAAGATGATATTACCCGAATATTGAAGCAAACATTGGAGTCAAGAAAGTAAGTGAACTGAGCTTTGTGAGGCTTCCTGAAACGAAAAGTTTTTGAATTGAAACCAACTTCAATGGTGATAAATGAAACGTAAAGGGAAAACAAAAGCTGACCTCTCGTGGCGTTGTAGAAAAAGACGCCATAGCTTATTGCACTACCGAAAAGTGAAGTGTAGGAAAGGGCTAAAAGATCATTTGTTGAAAGTTGATTGAAGCTTCCATGCAGAGCAGGCTCTTGATCGAGAATCGAAATAGTTAAAAGTGGTAGACCACCAATAATCATGTGCTGCAGCAAAAAAGTCACTTCAATCATAGCTTGTAATTAGATTCTTAAGCTGGGGAGGGTGTTGGACTATTGGAGGAAGGCGAAAACTTTTATGTTTGCCTCCTGTATACAAGGACGGAGCCAAGATATTTCAATTTCGGGTAGGCTAATTGACAATATTCAAATTATGGGGTGGACTGTATTCAGATAATTTGGTGGATTGAACCGATCTACAGAGATTTTTTAGTATTTTTTTTGTTTTTGTTCGGGTGGGCTTAGCCACCCTACAATAATACATAGCTACATCCTTGCCTGTATATCCTTCATTCTCCACCCGCCTACCTAGCCCATACTAAAGCATTTCATTTTTCACTTGAGACCCTTTTAAGGCACCACAACCAACATACTTTGGGGCACCACATCTACGCTGAAACTTTCAAAAAGTCAAGTATGGACAATTGACTTTTTAAAAGTCATTTACATCCCATATAATCGACTTCTATAAGGTCGATCGTGCATATTCAACTTTTAGAAAGTCTATTTTCAATGTGGTGCCATGGAAGTAGTTGCAGGGTGTGATACATTTAAAGATCCCTTTAAGCCTACCCAAGATCCCTACTAATCTTCCAAGGCAAAGGGTGGTCAAGGACTCAAGGGGGTGTAACTCTAAACAAATATCCTTCTGGAAATTAATGCAGACAAATCAATCTTTTTTAGTGCCAAAGTTGGACTTACTTACCCATCCAGTAGCCATGACTGGATCAGAATATTTGGAGACCCAGCGGACCATGACTGTTCCGATTGCCATACTTTGTGCTGCTAAAAACATCCACCATTCCCCACTTCCCCATAGGGACAAGTTAGACTCCTCTAAAAGAAAAAGCATTCACCTAAGGAGGTTTAGAAACAACGTATCAATATTTAATCCAATTTTTGTGACAGATTTGAGAGCTGTTTGATGATTAGCCTATTGAAGTATAAGGATATGCACATAGCTATGTGAATCACGTGAGCAGAGCTCCGTGGTAGAAACAATTAGGTTAATCTTGAAAAAAAATGCTAACTTAACGGATATATTACCTCCATGTTTTCTGGTTATAGGCAGACATATTTATTACCTCAAGAAGTACTAGTCCAATGACTCCAAGGACAAGTCCAGAAGCTTGAACAAGTCCAATGGATTCGCCGAATAGTATTGAAGCCAATACCGCCACAGTCAAAGGCTGAGAATCTATTATAACCTGTAAAAGAATCTTAAATCATATTGAAATCACTGAAGGACATTCATTCCAAGAAAGATAAGCACATTAGCATCACACAATTAAGACAAAACCTCGAAATTATCCTAAGAAAAGAAAGCAGTTGTTCTTGCAGAAAACGCAGACTAGAGTTTCATACAGTTTAGGATAACAATGGAAGTGCAGCAAACACGAAAAACGTCCTACAAAGATACAACAACGAAATGAAAAAACCTCCAACCCTTCATCTTCTTTCTTTCACTCTTCTAAAAGTGGAATATGCAATTTTAACAATTCAAGAAAGTGAAGAAACAACTCAAATGGAAATTAACCGGAAGTGAAGAGCAGTCATACACTGCCCAATCCAGCTGTAGTTCTCTGCAATCCTTCAGCAAGAAATCCCTGTACAACGTCCCATTAGCTACATGGAAATTCAACAGAGAAATTGAGAAATAAAAAAAAAAAAAAAAAAAAAAAAAAACTGAAACCTGAAAGAAAGAAGCATCTACAAGAGCAAAAAGAGCAATAGAAGCCCAGGCATTAAACCCAGAAGGAAAACTTCTTCCACGGAAAGCAGCAAAACCCACCAACAAAAAACCGGCAGGAATTAACCGGAAAGAAGACACAAAGAAAGGACCCGTCTTGGGCAGCACTTCTTTCATGGCCACCATGGCTGTACCCCAAAAGAAAAACGGCGAAATTAGCAAACCCAATTCCCATAATGCCCATGGAGACCCAAACCCTGGTGATGCTTCTTCAGCTTCATTGCCAATTTTTCTCATTGGCATTTCATCATTCATCATACATTCAACATCTTGGCCAGTTCCCACACAGTCTACCACTTCTTGTTTAACTTGAACTTCAATGTCAGAGTTCTTAGCCTTCGTTCTGAAGCTGTTTCTGTGTAACATCGGGGGTGGTTCACTGCACAAATCATGATTGTAAAGAGTAAATAAAGAAGAACTATGTCTACTTCTGATTCTACTTTTAAGGCCCAAATACACTTGAACAAAAGGTATGTTGGAATTTGGATTTTGAATACTTTTTACAGAAACAATAGAGCAATTGGGCTTCAAGTAGAAGCAGGATAAAAAGAGAGAAGCTGCCATTTTTTTCCAGCAGTTCTTTCTCTCCTTGAAGAATCGTGATCAGACAAAGAACAAGTTAAAATTCAGAACAGGGATGACGTGGCTATCTCTAGGCCTCAGCATCTCTATTCATCATACCAGAAAATTTGATTAAGTATGATAATCCCAGCGGATTAGGGAAATTCTTGGATGGTGTAGAGGTAATATGATCAATTGATAAAAGAGGTGGTGTATCACGCTATATTTGCATCATAATAAAATCGATTATATGAAAGTCGAATCTATAGCAACATGCAACCTTCTCGGTGTCGAACCAAAATCAGGTTTGCAGGTAAATTCACAAAAGAGCATTTATGTCATTTTCAGATGTTTATCGAATATCGTATTATTTTACCAAACAAATAAGTATATAGAAGCATTATATTTTAAGATTATGTCATTATTGGACTAATATAACACATTGGTTTTACCATATATCACACATCATGTATCATCAACATAACTAAAAAGAATATGGTCCTGTTTACTTGGTTTATCATTTCTAAAACCGAACCATTTTATACTGGCTTTCAAATTTTTGAACCAAACTAGTGCTTGAAGACGTAAACCATATTATTCGCTTCCTGGTTTGGTTCGGGCTGGCTCCGGGTTATTACGGTTTTCATACTGGTTCTTATCTACGTTTCAATTCGATCATCAATGAATCATCACCTTAAACAAACTACTATTAATGAACAAACAACTATATTATTAAATGACATACATAAATCTCAAAATGCATAACACAAAAATAGTATTTTGAGTAAGATTAGGAAGAAAGAGGAATAGATTTGTTTATTAAGTAGAAGAAATAAATGGAAGATAGATAATACACACACACACACACACACACACACACACACACACACACACACACACACACATATATATATATATATATATATATATATATATATATATATATATATATATATATCAAATGAATAAACATGTGATACTGATTTGAGCTTTATCTAGTAAGAAAATATTCATGATTTTATGATCTCCAAAACACTGATATTTGATTATTTGTATTGTGTTATTGTCAACATAACCTAATTATAAGCAAATCAAAGACAATCGTATATAAAAATAAGGTTTATAAATGCATTTTTCCGTATAATAAAAAATATACATTATGCAAATTTCATCAATATCATTAAAGAAAAGTAAATCATACAAATCAAAGATCGACAAATATCCATAATGAAGTTCATCAATATCATTGAGAGAGTAAAGTCATTCAAATGAAAGATCCACATATTTCAAATATTGGTGTTGAGCAAGTATAAAGAGAAGAACGAGTTAGCGGTGGTGAGTTGTGAACCGAAATATACTCAAGATTCTTTCAAAGGATTAAAGACAATTCTGTGAAATGATCAACGAATTTTGAATATGTAGGATATGAAATTAACTATGTAGCAGCACTATATTACACGTAAAAAGTTCAAATAGATTGAGATAGATAGTAAAAAGCGTATAGATATTTTAAAGTATTAGATGTGTGTGTGTGTGTGTGCGCGTGTGTGTGAGTGTGAATGTGTGTGTGAATGTGTGTGTGTGTGTATATATATATATATATATATATATATATATATATATATATATATATCATCTGGTTTGGTCCGGTTTTAAACGGTTTTTATTTTCTTAAATTGGAATCAAATTGTATTCAACGGTTTGGTTTTAAGTTATATGAAAACCGACCGAAAAACCACGGTTTATACATTTCTGATTTGGTTCAATTTGGTCCAGCCGGTTGGTTTGGTTTTTAGAATTTTTGTTCACCCCTAAACATAACACCATCTTGTGACATCATCATCACCAACACACCTACACTTTAACACATCACCTTTGACACCACTCCAACATAACACCTCACTCCTTCCATCAAACACTCCACCTCCAAAGAAAACTCTACACACCACCTCACTCAAGCACTCCACCATCTCCACCTCACAAAAGACTTGTTTTCTCTATAACCTTCACCATCACAAGCACACCTTTCTTTGCAGAGTTCTTGCATGTTCAAGAGAGAAAAGGGAATGGAAAGGTTTAATTGAAGGAATATTAAAGAAGAGGTAGAGGATTTCTTCAACCTAATCATCTTCTCTACTTGGATTGTAGATAACTCTCAACAAGGAAATCTTCACAAAAAAAAAGAAGGCTTGCCATCATCACAAGATTCTCTTCCTTTGGGTAAGTTTTAAGAATTCATCCGTCCAATTCCTTAGTTCCTTGTAGTAATCTTGAGAAATCAATGTTTAGTTGTTGTAGTAATCGATAGAAATCATGTTTTGGTATAGAAATTGGAGAAGAGGCTTAAAGCTTTTTGGGGATTCTTCATATTAAGATCTTGGAGTCAAGATTGTCTTGTGGTTTTGGAGCTTTGCTTGAAGAGCTTTGAGGTATGGAGGTGTTCTCATTGAATCTTTTATGTTAAAAGCATGAGCTAGAACTTGTAGTATGTTTATGAGCCTTGTATCATGTTTGTAAGCCTTTTACCATGTTTGGAGTCCTATAACTTGTTGTAGACTTTGATTCATGTTACATGACTTGTATTTTATGTTTAGACATGTTTTTGGGTGGTTTTGGGGTTGTTTTGAGTATTGCATGTGGGAGGAATTGACTCGTAATCAATGTAGAAAAGTTGTAGATTTTTGAGTGAAATTGGGTGATAGGCGCACGCCTATGGCCTTATGGCGCGCGGGCCTATCTGAGCAGAGAGTTCAGCAGCTCCCATCTTCCATGGGTTCATGCCTATGGATTTATGGGTGCGGGCCTATGACCCAAAATGTCCGAATTGTGTTTTTGACCTCTTTGAGCATGCTTTAGTGTAGAAACCTTTTG
The DNA here is from genome assembly GCA_026214975.1 of Gentiana macrophylla. Taxonomy (NCBI): domain Eukaryota; kingdom Viridiplantae; phylum Streptophyta; class Magnoliopsida; order Gentianales; family Gentianaceae; genus Gentiana; species Gentiana macrophylla. Next base: position 27,516,840 of record CM047817.1, on the reverse strand, counting down.
TAGAGTGTTGTAAAGTTAAATGTGAGTGTTCTAGTGGCTTTGGCTCCGCACTGGACTCAAGGGAGCATTTAAACATGAATCATTTGACCTTATGAGTTGTTGTTTCCGGGATGGCAGCATCATTCTTGTTATGTGATGAGGTTTGGGGTTGATCGGTTTCTAGTGGGTTTGGCTTAGCACCTTGTGGAGACCCTCTGTTGAGAAATTCAGATCATCGGAAACCTTATACCTTAGCCTCGTGGATATTGGATTAGAATCGTAATTTTGTGTTATGTGATAAGTAGTGTAGTCTTAGAATCTGATGGTTCAAAGAACACTCCAAACACATTTCTTCAAATCGCAACATAAAGTTGATTCTCTACTTCTTCAATTTTCTCTGCATCATGTTTCGCTGCCAATGTTGCTTCCATTGCAGTGATGGTTGTGGTGTTGTAGAGATCATCAAAATGGTTACACACAGCCGAATCACCCTTCGTTGTTACCATTCCTTCTTCGCCGAGACCAACAACTTTCTTTAGCATCTCATCTGTCATCTCCTAAACATGAGGATCAGAAGCAGCAATTAGTACCGACTCCGATTGTGGAGGGTTTGAAATAGGCTTATGAAGGGAAACTCGTTCTTTATTAACTGCATCTAAAAGCAGCGTAGGTTTTTTGTCTTCTCTTTCTTCCCTAAGCTTTTCCACAACTCCAAATGCTTTAATCTTCCTTGCCTTCAAGATCATATCTATCAGCTTCACTCTGGACTTGTTTGATGTTGGCAGATTCAAAAGGGAATTTTATCAAACACTTGATGGGCTTCATTCCATCACTTTCTATTGCTTTCTCATTAACATAAATTCCATCTGAACCACCATTCTTGGGAATATCTCCAATGTTCTTCACAATATTTTCTGATTCTGTAGTTGCTTTAATCACAATATCTTTTGTCGAACAGTTGGCGTGCTTCACGTCGCTCCCCTTTTTTTGCTCGCTCAGTTGGTTGTAAAAATACGTCAAACGTGAGGTGTGCAAGAATATTTTGAGAAAAAGATCCCTCATTCTTGACCATGAAGTGATTAACTTCTTACCTTCAGAAAATCTATTGTTCTGCAACTCTTTCCACCATGTACATGCTTCACCTTTTAGCTTGAAAAAAACCAATTTACATTTCACAGCATCGGGCGGATTCACGGCTTCAAAGTAATCCTCAAACATGTCAAACCAATCCAAGAAATCTAACGTAAGGGAAGAACCATCAAAGGTCGGTCAAATCGACATGAACCAACTACTATTCATTTCTCGTCTTCAGACTTTTCCGGTGATAACAACACCCACCAACCTCAGCCATAGCGACGTGGGAAAAACCCCATCAACTATTTGGGTATCACAAGAATGATTGTGTCTTAACCCATCCGATTATCGATTCGGTTCTAGTACGAAAGAATCCAACTTCAAATCAGGCTTCAATGGAATATCCAATCGGATCTTCGAATCCCGAACACCGTCGCGGATCCGGCAAACTTCATCATCGCCGGGCATGGATCACCAAATGGAGAAAGTCTAAGCTCCGATCTCTGATTCCAGATGATGTAGAAGATTTACGATATGTGGATAAAACACGAGCTAATTCAAGCTCAAAAATAATATCATCCTCCAAAGAGAAAAAAAAAACGATTCAAGATTACAAGCTATCCTATTAACTCTGAGAACATAGCCTATTTAATGGCTATAAAGCCCATTTAGGTTAATGTTGGAATAGTGTCCTAAACCCAATCGGGTTGGACCGGATCCGACCGGGTCGGATCATTTCTACTATTTCTTTATGTTTATACATATATTAAATGGTTTTTCTGTTGTCATATATATGTTCTTTTAAAGAACCAATTATGAATTGTTATATGATAACGTCCTTAGTATTAAACTATGATAGAGAAACCATGATAGACGATTATGGTTGATGAGATCTCTAATCACTTTAATAAGTTTGATACTTAAATGTCTCTAGGCTGATGTACTATCAAACAGGCATTGATAGTATGAACAGGCTAGCACGTATTAGATGTCTTCTGCTTTTGTAAGCGTAGATAGATCTCGCTCTATCGAAGTGTAGAGACACTTGGACCGTATGTGGACGTGTATTGTAGAATGCGTGATGCGTTAGGCGACCCCACTTACACGGATAAGTGTCACACTATGTGGCGGTTGTGTAATTATCCTTAAGACCGGAGTCTTCATGGCATCACGGTGTGGATTGTCATGCTTTGACACTATTGAGGTTTCCCCTAGTCACGGGGAGATCATGCGGTAGTGATTGGGTATGATATTGAAGCATCCGGAGTATACATGATTGGTCGTCCGGGAATTGCGTATCCTATTATTGAGATCGAATATCCAAAATGGCCTTCTTATAAGGAATGTCTTACTCTCGTGAATCTTTGCAAAGTGGGAGTAAACGAGTTACTTCGAGAGAGCATGATATCCGTTATAAGATACGGTTGTTAATGTTTGACACTCGACGATCGACCGTATGGATATTATTACAATGATAGATTGTAAGTTACACGGTAATTGTTTCACATGAAAGGTAGTAGTCATTGCATTTGACTCTTCCGATGATTGGGGGTCACGGTGTGTTGCTAGACGCTATCCCGTGATCGTTAGGCATGAAGGGTATTTTTGTAATTTGCACTTTGTGTCTACGGCCAACACATTCGGAAGCCTATCGGGTCACACACATAAGAACATCTAGCCGGATTAAAATGTGGTTATAGATGATAACCAAATAAGGAAAGTTTATCTCGTACTATAAATGTTATAGTGGTAAATTAATATGGTAGTATTTATTTATTATGAATAAATTAAATACAAGATATTAATTATGTTGATTAATTAAATATACATATATTAGATATGTGTATGTCTAATTTATATATGTATGATATACATGTATTTTGCAAATTAATTAATCATAGTACTATATTATTAATTAAATATATATGGCCAAAATTTGTGTGTATTGACACACGTAAGTTTGGATGCAAAGTGACTCAAGTTTTGTATAGGATACATTTAGTTTGTGCAATTTAATTAAGTGGATATTAGTTATAAGGCCGTCGCTAGAGACTTAATGATCATTTAGGACACTCAAAAACTTATTCGGTTATAAGGACGTTCTAATATTTTTCTTTAAAATTATCTCATTTAATATCTTGGATGTCGGTTATAACGCCAAAGATTATTCCTCTTTTTCCTTCTTCTAATTTTTTCTCCGTCTGTAGATAGATAAAAGATGCTTTCCGTCTCTTTTATTTCATAGTCGCTGCCATTATTTTTCAACTCCCGGTCTCTACAAATTTTCATAGTCGCTTTTGACCTTGGTTTTATCATGCTTTTAATTTGTAGCTCTTGCCGCGTGACTTGTTATATGGATTTTTGGTGGGCATTGTTGACGCTGCATCTTTATTAGTTTTGTGGGGTGAAATTGTGGGGTCTTTCGTGATTGCTTGGTGGGATAGTGATTTGTTTGGCTCTTGTTGAATTTCCGATTTTTTGCGGTTTGGAATGGTTTGAATCTATGTGGAAAAAAAGTGTTATGAGCAATTGATTGGTTTTTGTTTGGCAAATTTCACTGGATTATCTTGTGTGGCCTAATTATTTCTGCTTTTTTCTCCGGTCCAATAAGTTTTGTTTATTCAAATTGGTGAAATCAATGGCATTTTTTTTTGAGGAACCAAGGATATTTTGCTTATTTGTGGCAAATTGCTTTTGTTGTTGTTGTTTGTTTTGGTCTCAGAGACTTTATTGAGAAAAACAAATATGGAAGGTGAGGAAGGAATTTACGAGATAGAATGCGGGGATTAGAACGAGGAGGAAGATGAAGTACCTCACCTCCCGAGATAGAAATGGACAATGAGATCAATGAATCGCAATATTAGATCCTCGCTTCGATGATCTTTGTAATTTTCACCTACGATAAGGATGAAGGAAGTGATGGAACTGGTGTTTCCAAACGAATCTTTGATTGCGGTATGGACACATGGAAAACTCATGGAGAAGATAGTTGTTGTAGTTGTGGAGCTAAGAAATTAAAAACTAGGTCGGCAACTTTCGATTCTCGCCTTCTTTGCAAGAATGGCGGCGCGTCAAGTCGGGTCAAGAAAAGAAGCTCAAGAGCGTACAGCTTTGATGTCAGATGTTTGTTTTCATTGTTGCTTGAAGCTAAATTACAGAGAAGTGGGCATGAATGTGAATGAATTTTGTGAAAATTTGATGATATTAACAGTTTGAAGTAGTTGATTGGAGTATAGAACAATCATATTTTTCTGATTTACATGCTACGTGATGGAGTGACATTGATGACTGATGCAGGGACATTGCTGACTTATGCAGTGACATTGATGACTTATGCAGTGATATTGATGTCCGAAGCAGTGACATTGATGAATTATGCAGTGACATTGATGTCTGAAGCAGTGACATTGATCATCACTACGCAGTGACATTGATGTCCAAGCGAGTGACACAATAACACGCCTAGGAGAAACATTCGAGCATTCATAGATTGTGTTTTACTAATTAGTTGACAAAGTGTATTTGGGTGCTTATAATAGATGATATAGTCCCTTTTGCTTTCGCAAAGACAAGTACGATCTAGGAGGCTTTTTATTACCTTCTTATGGGTTTCACTCACCATGGTGGCTTACAATTAAGTCTTTTGGGTTTCTCGTGCTCTGCTTATAATAGATGTGGATACTCATAGTTTGGGGTTGTTTTTCTTTTCTCTTATGGTTGTCTTTGTCCTGTTTCTTGGGTTGCAGGTTGATATAAGTGCTTTATGGCATTTGGCTAGCGTGGTTTCTATATTGGAGCCGGTTTATGAGCTTGCAACTATGAAAAAGAGCTATCAATTGTTAAAGGGCAGGACCATGATAGCTTTCGACCTTGTTTTTTTGTATATGGCTATTTGTGGACTGATCACACTATATTCTCATCAGTTGTGGTTAATGGTGGGGATAATCATGTTGTGCTTACAACAATTATGGTTGGTGGATTTTTGGTTGGGTTGCTGGTGATAGTTAATTTGGCTGGCCTATTAGTGTAAAGTGTGTTTTACTATGTGTGCAAGAGTTACCATCATCAAGAGATTGACAAGAGTGCCCTATATGATCATCTTGGTGGTCTGGGCTTATGCAGTGACATTGCTGATTATGCAGTGACATTGATGACTTATCGCAGCGACATTGATGTCGATGCAAAGGTGATTGATGACTTATGCGGTGACATTGATGTCGATCGATGACATTGATGTCGAGATCAAATGACATATGATGTCTGATGCAATGACATTGATGACTTATACAATGAGATGTCACTGATCAAGGTTGTCAATGGATCGCGGTGGTCAATACATCATTGTATTCAATGAATCGCGGCGGTCATTGCATCGGGGTGGTTAATGGATCCTGATGGTCAATACATCGGGGTAGATGGTCAATGTATGATGGTGATGAATACGCCACGTAGATTTTTATGAAGAAAAAATTTGATTTATGAAATTTATTCGGAAAAATATCAAATTTGATTTTAGAATAAAGAAGACGAAAAATATGAATTTTAGTGAAAAAATTATGATGATCCAAGTTTTAGATCAAAATATATGACGTTTATAAATATGATGAATTTAAAAATAAAAATAAAATAAAAACCTGCTGTCGTTCCTTTTTTTCCTTTTTTCTTTTTTTTCTTATGCAGTGACATTGCTGATTATGCAGTGACATTGATGACTTATGCAGTGACATTGTTGACTTATGCAGTGACATTGATGTCGATCGCAGCTGACATTGATGTCGATCTGATGACATTGATGACTTATACAACGAGATGCCATCGATCAAAGTTGTCAATGGATCGCGGCGTCAATACATCATGGTATTCAATGAATCGCAGCGGTCATTGCATCGGGGTGGTTAATGGATGTCGGTTGTCAATGTATGACGGTGATCAATACGCCACGTCGATTTTTATGAAGAAAAAAAATTGATTTTTGAAATGTATTCAGAAAAATATAAAATTTGATTTTAGAATAAAGAAGACGAAAAAATATGAATTTTAGTGAAAAAATTATGATGATCCGAGTTTTAGATCAAAATATGTGACGTTTAGACATATGGTGAATTTAAAATTAAAAAAAAAAATGCTTTGAACGTGTTGTGCTCTTTTTTTTTTTTTTTTTTTTTTTCCTTTGAGAGCTTCTTTTTTTTTTTTTTTTCCCTTTCTTCCTTTTTTTTCCCTTCTTCCTCTTTATCCACTTAAAATTAGAATGTCCTTATAACTAAATAAGTTTCCTTTTAAAATTAGAATGTCCTTATAACTAAATAAGATTTCGGAGTGTCCTATTACCCCTAATAAGTTGAAAATCAGTCCTTTTAAATAATTAGCCCTTTAATTAATAAGATCACCATAATATTAATATTAGATATTAATTGATTTTGAAAAATAGATTTATGATACTAAGATAAAGATAGTCAATATAAGATATTGACAATATCTTGAAAATATTTAATATAAGATATTATAATAAACGAGATAAATCAATCTATTATATTTTCCTTATTTTATTAGGAAAATATTTTCTTCTCCTCCACACTATATGGGGCGCCACTTTCCCTATAAAAGGAAGTGGTGTCAAGCTCTTTTGAACATCACAATTCCAAGAACTAATAGTTCTTGTATAAAATAGAGAGCATCCTATAGAGAGTTGGAGAGAGGGGAAAAGGGCCGGTCTAACAACCGGAGTTTTCCAATAGCAATCCATGGTGGGATTCCGGCGGGCTGTTCGTGTGGACTAGCGGTAGAGGCCGAACGCTTGGGCGGCTCTATGCAGAACTACTCTCCTTAGACGGTCAAAGCGTCGATCTTTTAGATCAACCAAGGTAACTACCGTCTACTAGCTTATATGTTTACTGCTTAAACGAAGTCGATCCTAGTTAAAAGGAAATAAATTTTTGAATTCCGCTGCGTTCCCGCGTAGATTTCCCAACAGTTAACACAATACTTATAAAGCCTACTTATAAAGCCCGTATGGCTATCCACTTAATTAAAACATTAATAAAATGTCTATTAACAACTTTGATGTACTACATCAAATTCTAAGTGTCTAGTAGTCCCTAGAAGTTCTACGTGCAGTGAACATAGATGGTTAGTTTAAATGCTTAAATACGCATACGAGAGTCTAAAAGATAAAGCATACTATCCCATTGCGAGGCACATTTTCATCTCGCAACCGGAGTTGGACTCCACTTGAGCCAGGCTCATGCCTTTTAAGGGTTGTTGAAGGTGCATGGTACACTAAAACCATGCGAAGTGTCATTGGACTATTATGCAACACATTCCCTTATATTGTTGAGTTTTACTATCCGGGCTAGTAGAGAGTTGCGAGACATTGAACATACATGGTTGTTTGTTATTATTATCTCGTTATTGATATCTCGTTGTTGTTTGTTAAATTCAATGCTTCTACTTTCTACTAAGTACGTTCGTAGTTACCCCTATTAGTATTGTTCCCACCCTGAGAAGGTGATGCAGGTTTTGAGGAAGTGTTCGAGTATTTCGAAGAATGAACTCGTGTTGTTCCAGTTGTACATTTGTTGTCGTTATTACTATATTCAAATATGTAATGTATTAGACTACCTTTTTTCCTTGGTTGTAGATCTTTTGTAAGGTTGAACCTTGTAATAGTTTGGACTTGTGGATATCGTTGAATTCTCGGACTATAAATGTTGTTTTGGTTTCAACATTTGGTTTTCCTATTCTACCCCTAGACATGTAAATATTCCTGAGTTGTTATATATGGGTCCAAGCGTTTGTTTCCTGGATAAGCGACTCAGTGTCCTAATACTGAAGGCGTCACAATGACATCTTTCTTTAAGAAGTTTTTAGTTAAAAAAGTTGAGAAGTTCTCTTTACACTATATATAAACCCCAATAATTGATAAAGAAAATGAAGTTCTTTGAACTACAGATCATATGGAAAAATTAATGAAGTTCTTTGAACTACAAATCATATGGAAGAATGACATCTTTGTCTAAGAAGTTTTCAGTGAAAAAAAAAAGTTGAGAAGTATCTGTTATACACTATATAAACCCCAATAATGATAATAAGCACATTATAGTATTTTACAGTCATTAACTGAGAACCGTTTCTTAACATAGCACATCTAACTCAACAGTGATAAGGGGGTGCCGTCTTAGCTCAGTGGTAGAGCGCGTGGCTTTTAACCACGTGGTCGTGGGTTCGATCCCCACAGACGGCGATATAATTAATTTATAATTATTATTTGGAATTTGACATTATGTTTTGATAAAAAGAAGTAAAATTTTTTTATTATACATTTCCAATTTTAACCCACCACGGCACTATGATTAATTTATAATTATCATTTGGAAATTGACATTATGTTTTGATAAAAAAGAAGTTAAATTTTTTTATTATACATTTCCAATTTTTAACCCACCACGGCACTATGATTTTATTTTTACCTGTAAAAAAATTAAGTTGTTTTTAACTAACATTATGTAAGATTTTTTTGGTAAAAAAACTAAAAGTCTTTATTATACATTTCCAATTTTTTCCCTCTAAATTGAGGATAACATCTTAGCTCAGTAGTAGAGTGCATGGCTTTTGTAGTAACGGCGTGTTCACAATAAAATAGTCATAGTAAAAGTATGCAACATATCACCATTATTATTTCAATCCATTATCTATAAATACTTCAACCAACCACCTAACACACGTAGGTTTTGTAACGCCCCAGCACTTCGGTGCAGAAGCGCTTAAATAGTCATAAATGTCCGGTCAATCGCTTGGACCGCCGTCCTCGCTGGGTAAAAGGCTAACCCGAACCTTGATTAAGACCTTTATGTCTCACACTTATACGGTGAGCATTCACTTAATTTACCGATGTGGGATATCACATTCTCCCTTATAAGGGGATCAAGGCCTCGCCAGACGGCCAAGACTTGTCCCGGATCGTCCTACCAGTAGGTAATTAGAGGCCATCCTTACACCGCCTTCTTGTACGGGTGCAGCCAGATAGTTCCGCCTCGATAGTCGGCTCTGAATACCATTCTCAGAACGCCCCAGCACTTCGGTCTCAGAAGGCTTAAATGAGTCATAAATGTCCGGTCAATCGCTTGACCGCCGTCCTCGCTGGGTCTGGGGTGCGGCTAACCCGAGTTGATAAGACCTTTATGTCTCACACTTATACAAAGTGATTCACTTAATTTACCGATGTGGGATATCACAGGTTTTGTCCCTATATGACCAATAACAAGATGAAATAAGTTTACATGTCTTATTTGATTAGGCTAATTGTAATATATGACAATATCATGTTGTGTGTATGTATATATATACCGTATACACACATAGAGAAGATAAAAAGGAGGAGCCAAACCAATCCAAACCGGACCAAATAAAATAGTTTTCTTTAGTTATGGTTTGTAAATTTTAAAACTGGAAAAAAATAGTTTGGTTTTAAAAGTGATAAAAAAATTTAAAAAAAAAAAAAAAAAACCCGAACAACCATGCTGTACTTTTTAATTGCAGTGACTCTACGCAACAACATTGACTTGTAATGACTCTTCATCAACACTTTCAAAATAGAATATAAACAGGGGATCCGCCTAAGCTCAGCGGTAGAGAGCGTGGTTTTTGACCATGTTTTTGTGGGTTCGATCCCCACAAAAAGATGATTGAACAATCATACAATAAATGACAAATTTATTTAAGAAGTTTTAGTGAAAAAAATTTAAATAGTTTTCTTATACAATATGTAAACCCCAATAATAATAATAAGCATATTACACTATTTTACAGTCTTTAATTAAGAAGGTTTTCTTAACATACTATATACACACCAACAATCATAAATGGATGCCGTCTTAGCTCTGTGGTAGAGCGCGTGGCTTTTAACTAAGTGGTCATGGGTTCGATCCCATGTAGACGGCGACTCAATATTGTTTAAGGGATTGACATCTATCATAAAAAGTTAAAATTTTGTGTAAAATATGTTTAGAAGTTTTTCTTATATAATATATAAACCCCAATAATGATAAGCACATTACACTATTTTACGGTCTTTAATTGAGAAGGTTTTTTTAACACACTATATACACACCAACAATCATAGATGGATGCCGTCTTAGCTCAGTGGTAGAGCGCATGGCTTTTAACCACGTGGTCATGGGTTCGATCCCACAGACAACGACATGACATTGTTTGAACTACAAATCATAAGGAAAATGACATCATTATGTAAAAAAATTGCATAAAATATGTTAAGAAGTTTTTTTATACAATATATAAACCCCAATAATGATAATGACAGAAAATGACATCTTTAAGTAAAAGTTTTGTGTAAAATATATTAAGAAGTTTTTCTTATACAATATATAAACCTCATAAATGATAAGCACGGTACGCTATTTTACAGTCTATAATTGAGAAGGTTTTCTTAACACACTATATACACACCAACAATCATAGACGGATGCCGTCTTAGCTCAGTGGTAGAGCGCGTGGCTTTTAACCACGTGGTCGTGGGTTCAATCCCCACAGACGGCGATCGTGTGTTCACTTTGACACAATATTGTTTGAACTAGAAATTATGGAAAATGACATCTTTATGTAAAAAGTTTTGTGTGGCTTTTTGATACAATATTGTTTGAACTAGAAATCATGGAAAATGACATCTTTATGTAAAAAGTTTTGTGTGGCTTTTAACCACGTGGTCGTGGGTTCGATCCCCACAAACGGTGATACGATATTGTTTGAACTAGAAATCATGGAAAATGACATCTTTATGTAAAAAGTTTTGTGTGGCTTTTAACCACGTGGTCGTGGGTTCGATCCCCACAAACGGTGATACGATATTGTTTGAACTAGAAATCATATGGAAAATGACATCTTTATGTAACGAGTGTTAAAAAGTTTTTCTTATACATTATAGAAACCCCAATAATATTATACATATTACACTATTTTACAATCTTTAATTGAGATGTTTTTCTTAGCACAAATATACACTCTAACAATAATGGGGATGCCGTCTTTGAATGATGGTAGATTGACAAAGTATCGGAGCCGTAGGTAATGAGATCGAACCTTTGCGCTTGAATCCGTAAAGCTTTTGGGAGAGATGGTAGATTAACATGCTATCGTGAGTCGAGGTTATGAAATCTAACCCTGGTGTGAACATTAGTTTCCTCATTTATATTGTGCAAGTGTTGGAAGAGAAATGCCCACACTTGGCGGGCGTGTTGAAGATGAGTGGTGGGAGAGATTGCCCGCATTATAAGATGTTAATCATCAACCTCCCAACAACTTAAGTTTTTCGGAGAGATGGTAGATTGACAGAAGTTTTACTTATACAATATATAAACCCTGATAATGATAATCACAGGAAAACTACATCTTTACGTAAAACGTTTTGTGTAAAATATGTTAAGAATTTTTTCTTATACAATATGTAAACCCCAATAATAATAAGCACATTACACAATTTTACGGTCTTTAGTTGAGAGGTTTTCTTAACTCACTATATACACACCAAAAATCATAAACGGATGTCATCTTAGCTCAGTGGTAGAGCACGTGGCTTTTAACCACGTGGTCGTGGGTTTGATCCCCACTGATACCATGTTAATCATAAGGAAAATGACATCTTTATAAACCCCAGTAATGATAATGACGGGAAAATCACACGACTTCTTTGAACTGCAAATCATAAGGAAAATGACATCTTTATGTTAAAGGTTTTGTGTAAAATACGTTAAGAAGTGTTTCTTATACAATGTAGACCCGATAATGATAACGATGAGAAAAATCACAGAAAATGACTTATTTACGTAAAAGTTTTGTGTAAAATATGTTAAGAAGTTTCTTTTATACAATATATAAACTTACCCCTATAAGGATAAGCACTCGAACACTATTTTACGGTCTTGAATTGGGAATGTTTTCTTAACACACTATATACGCCAAACAATCATGACGGATGCCGCCACATTTCGGTGGTAGCGCGCGTGGATGTTAACCACGTGGTCGTGGGTTCGATCCCACCGACGACGACACAACATTGTTTGAACTACAAATCATAAGAAAAATGACATCTTTATAAACCCCAATAATGATAATGACAGGAAATCACATGACATTGTTTGAACTACAAATCATAAGGAAAATGACAACTTTATGTAAAAAGTTTTGTGTAAGAGCACTCGCGGTAGAATCTGTAAATGGTGTTAAAAATGTATTTTACAGATTTAATTATTCAGATTTAGCTAAAATTACATTACATTAAAATCTGTAAGATGAATCTGTAACACTCAGATTCTGGAGGCCAAACTGTAAATTTAGCGCAAATGTCCAATGTGTACAGACGCTGACTTTATCTTTCCTGTACTTTATCCTTTTTTTTTCTGTACTTTATCTTTCATTTAAAATAATATATTAGTATATGTTAATACCCAAGTAATGATTCCTTATTTTATAATTTTTTTTTGTAAAAGTATTCTATACTTCTTAAAATGATAAATATTGATGTTTAACAAGTGTTTCATTGGATATATTTTCTATTAACACTTACGAGCCTCATTAATAAAATATTACCGTTGTTTAATATTATGTGTCGGTGAAAATATGTCTTTTTATTATTTTAATTTATAGTTATTTTAATGTGGTATTTATAATCATAAAGATCCTGATGCAGTTACCAATGAGTAAAGATTCTGTAAGATACGTAAAAGTGGTGTTTGAGTCTGTAAAATAGAGTATTTGTCTTAAGACATTGATGCAAGTGCTCTAAATATATTAAGAAGATTTTCTTATACAATATATAAACCCCGATAATGATAATCACAGAAAAATGACATCTTTACGTAAAAAGTTGTGTAAAATATGTTAAGAAGTTTTCCTTATACAATATATAAACCCGAATAATGATAAGCACGGCACAGGCCATTTTACGGTCTTTAATTGAGAAGATTTTCTTAACACACTATATACACAACAACAATTATAGACGGATGTTGTCTTAGCTTAGTGGTAGAGCGCATGGCTTTTAACCACCTGGTCATGGGTTCGATCCCATAGACGGCGACATGACATTGTTTGAACTACAAATCATAAGGAAAATGACATCTTTATGTAAGAAAAATTGCGTAAAATATGAAGAAGTTTTTCTTATACAATATATAAACCCAGTAATGATAATGACAGGAAAATGACATATTTATGCAAAAAGTTTTGTGTAAAATATATTAAGAAGTTTTTCTTATACAATATATAAACCAATTAATGATAAGCACGGTACGCTATTTTACAGTATTTAATTGAGAAGGTTTTCTTAACACACTATATACACACCAACAATCATAGATGGATGCCGTCTTAGCTCAGTGGTAGAGCGCGTGGCTTTTAACCACGTGGTCGTGGGTTCGATCCCCACAGACGGCGATCGTGTGTTCACTTTGATACAATATTGTTTGAACTAGAAATCATGGAAAATGACATCTTTGTGTAAAAAGTTTTGTGTGGCTTTTTGATACAATGTTGTTTGAACTAGAAATCATGGAAAATGACATCTTTATTTAAAAAGTTTTGTGTGGCTTTTAACCACGTGGTCGTGGGTTCGATCACCACAGACGGTGATACGATATTGTTTGAACTAGAAATCATATGGAGAATGACATCTTTATGTAAAGAGTGTTAAAAAGTTTTGCTTATACATTATATAAACCCCAATAATAATATACATATTACACTATTTTACAATCTTTAATTGAGACGCTTTTCTTAGCACACAATATACACTCTAACAATAATGAAGGATGCCGTCTTAGCTCAGCGGTACAACGAGTTGCTTTTATAATCATGATGTGTGTCCACAAGAAAAATATATTACATATTTTATATCATTAATCATGAAGTAGAGTGTGTACTTACGCTCACAAAAACTTATGCATACATGCGCATGTTTTTAATAAAATCATGGCATTTTGGCAACAACAAGTATGGAGAACCTTATTTTACGAATAAGTGAAAAAAAATATGAATCGTTCAAACATTCATATCTTTAGATTTATACCTCTAAATTTATTCACCATAATTCTACTTTTTTTCATCGTTTTTTTAAGATCTCATTTTAAGTTCACTTGCAACGACGACATCCTGCCGGTAATCTGGCATATAAGCTCATATCATTGTTGAGACTGAATTGAGTGATTTTCATGCTATCTTCCGAGTATTTTGGTTTAAAAAGCTAAGAAAACGACGGTTGTCAATGACTCAATATGCAAAAGATCCAAGTTCCAATGCAAACACCTACGTCCAGGGACGGAACTAGAGCTTGGTTAGGGTGGGCGTACGTAGCCCATCCGTTTTTATTTTTCGGTACGTCAAAAACCTACCTTATATAAATCAGTCCAACAGAGTTAATTGTTTTAATCCAGCCCATCCGACCATATAAATATAGTCAATTAGTTCACCCGACCATAAATTCTTGGTTTCGTCTCTGCCTACATCCAAAACTTCTTCTTCTTCTTCTTTTTGGCTGGTGGTTTTCGATATGCAGAATAGGGTGGGGTGAACGTGTGAGATGGAGGTGGCAATGGTTTGTTGGTGCTATTTCTTTTTTTTCTTTTTCATATCACTTGTCAATATTACTTACGGTTGTTGGTGCTATTTCTTTTTTTCTTTTTCAGATCACTTGTCGATATTACTTACGTGAAAAATATATTTCTCGTTGATAATATGAACTGTTAACACTCACCCATGTACATATTCAAAACACTGATTATCTGAATGAAAGAGACTCGCCCTCTGGATAATTATCTGAAGGAACGAGACGTCCCGTGGATAATATCAAAGGAAAAGAGGCTCGTCTCGTAGATAAAAAATGTTGAACCCCAACATTAAGAGTCCCCCACTTCGATCCTACGTGAATGTGCGAGATGTGTCAGTGTAATCACCAGAGCAGAGTCGAGGGCTTGCTGGTTCCTCATCACCGGGGTGTTATCGATCTGGAAATCAACCCTTTACTTTAATCGAACCGCCGACCTCCAGAACAGGTCATTTGTCGTAGATAATAATAGCTAAGGAAAGAGGCTCACCCCATAGATAATTTCTAAATGAAAGAGTTTCGGGTTTACTTGTTTTGTTACAAAGGAAAAAAACTTTCGAGTCATGACCGAACGATCCGATTACGGAAATTACTCGAGCTTTCGGTCATCGCATTAGCCCCGATGACAAGAGGTACATAGAGTCATAGAATATTTTATTTGTGCACTAATGTCTTTCTCTTATTGGATACACAAATAATAGTTGGGCCAGAGACACCATTCAAAGAAAAAGCAATTAAGATTACGCATTTTTCGGTGCGGTTCTGATTGTTGTCAAAGAAATAACAAGTTGTTGTTTTGTCTACAATCAAAGCAAAATAGATGACACCCACAATAGGAAAAGGTCACAACTTTGAAAACATATACCTTTGACCCCGTATATTTGAAGCCATCGGCTCCTTCACGCCTGAAGAAAAACATACTATCTCCCTGCTAAAATATAAACTCGTTTTAACCTTTTTCCACACGGATTAGAAAAATGGTTAAACATCATTAATTTTAATAGTAAAATTTTAAAATATCTTTTGATTCTCATTAATCTAAAAAATGAAAATTTTCAGGTAATAAATACTTCATTGCTATTCTAAATACATTTGTATATTGATACCGATTCAAAAAATTAAACAAATTTATATTTTGATACGAAGGCAACCTACCTTTAAATATATGAGAAATACTTCTGTAGAGAGAGGATTCTGAAATGAAATAACAGATGAAACAATCAGAAACATACCGTTAAAATACGGAATAAAACTATGCGATTCATACGTTTCCACACGTGTGGAGACATGACACAAGTAATTTCTCTTTCAATATTTCTTTCGGTCGCTTCCATGGGAGAAAACTATATATATTCAGGTGAGTCGCAAGAGACGACAAAAAAAAATGCTACTAGTCAATTTATTTAGGCAGCTAAGCCAAGACTAGTAGTTAAATTATCATGTACGCCTAACTTGACGTAAAGTATAAGATATAATTGACTTAAAATCTGTAGTCTTTCGTCTTACATATACTCTATCCGTTTCGAAATAACTGAGAAAATTGTCAAAAAAATAATAATTATTTGATCCAAAATAAGTAAGACAGTTACATTTCCAATTCAGTATTTATTTTATTTTTCCTAACACCTACTCTTATTTTGATATTTAAATTAAAGCATTCACTCATATTCTTAATATATGTGTTTTTAGCAATTAACAGTTATTTTAGAACGGATGGAGGATGGAGCGTATAACACAAAAAGTCAACAATTTTTTTTTTATATTTTATTTTAGGGGAAAATACCACTCACCTATATTGATTCATCAATTTAAAGTAAAACAAAGAATTGAATGGGAAGGGAAAAAAAGAATTGAATGAATTTAATTCATTCAAAGTTAACCATCTATCAGGCCACTGCCATCGACCAGGTTCTTACTCGTTTTTGTAGCATCTCGGATCAGAAAATTAGCGTGGCCAAGTCAATGTTCACCACGTCCCCAAACACTCATGAACACACCATTTCAGATATTGAGAGGGTCTTAGGTATGTCACACACAACTCGTCTTCAGAAATATCTTGGCGTATCTTTGCACCACACTCGTGTAAAAAAGGAGGATTTCCAAGGCATTATCGATAAAATCCGTGGGAAGCTACAATCTTGGAAAGCAAAAACTTTATCTAAGCTGGCCGCGCTATTCTGTCTCAGACGGTTCTTTCCTCGACCCCTTACTATCAAATGCAAACTGTTAAATTGCCCGCCTCGGTAACACTCGAGATTGACAAAATAATTCGCTCTTTTTTTTGGGGACATGACGAGGAGCGTCGTGGATTGCATCTAATAGCTTGGAAAAATATCTGTCAACCCAAACTTCAGGGGGGGCTCGGGTTGCGTAGTGCCCGGGATATGAACACATCTTTTTTAGCAAAACTTGCATGGCAGTTACTAACGGCACCGGAAAAACTATGGGTAAATCTTCTCAAGCATAAGTATGCCCCCCCCCCTTGTTGCTCCTAAGCCAAATTGCAACTTCATCTGGCGAAATATATGTCAGGCAACCAAATCGCTGCGTGACGCATTCGTTTTTGACGATGAAGGAAATGTTACATGGAAACTAAGTAGCTCGGGCAAGTTCTCGGTTAGCTCGGCTTATCATGCACTCCAAGATTCTCAAGAAGCTTCTGGGGACAATATATGGCGCACCATTTGGTCGATTAAAGGACCGCTGCGTGGAAATTACCTCCTTTGGCAAGTCTACCACAATGCACTCCCGACTGCAGGTCTCTTGGCTACCAGATGTATCAGTGTTGATAGCACATGCTACCTTTGTGGTAGCTCTCCCGAGACTACCTTACACGCTATGAGGGATTGCCCCTGGACCTATGACATGTGGAAGCACGTTATCTATCGGCATTACTGGCATTCTTTTATCTCCACTCATGACACTCCCTCTTGGTCAGTGGCGGATGTAAGTGTATCATAGGGGGGTCCATGGACCCCCCTGAACGGATAAAAACTCTACATTTTACCTATAGAAAAATATTTCGGACACCGTAAAAATATTTACGGACCCCCCTAAAAGAATTACGGACCCCCCTAAAAAACATTTCTGGATCCGCCACTGCTCTTGGTTGACAGATTGTTTGACGATAAATATGTATAAGCACGATAACACGGCGTTCTGGAAATTCTTATTCCGTGAGATTGTGATGAGCCTATGGTATTGGCGAAATAAGGAAATCCATGTTCCCGGTCTTTCCCGGCCCCCGAAGACGATATTCATTTCTCGCTTCATCCGAAGGTACTCGCTGAACTTAGACTAGCATTAGTCTTGACTTTGATTTTGAAACAAATTCTTGTAAATTGTTTTTTGTCCCTGTTTGTACAGTTTATACATTTTTATCAATAAATTATCCGGTTTCGCCCAAAAAAAAAAAAAAAGAAGAAGTTAACCATCTATAAATGTATACATATGTATATATGATCGTTGATTAATTGTCATTTTAATATTTCAATTGATTTTTTTCAAAAAAAAAAATGAAAAAAATTTCAATTGATACAATTTAACCACAAGATCAGTTGCACCATAGTATTAACCTCATTGTGGTTCTTAGACTTATAAGGATATTACATAATATTTTCCATATATATCATAACATATAAATATATACTATACATACCATAACGATTAAATCAAATTAATATATCAAAAACAAATGAATGTATATATTTATATATGATCATCAACAAGAATATATAAGATAGAAGGAATGTCTCACAAAAGCAGAACTGTTGCATCAAGAAAGAGGAAAACAATCCCTTTCATTTCATCTAACTAGCCCTTTAAGAAAAGGTCCCTTAATTATTGTATAAAATCCTCCATCTGTTTTATTACTGCTATAAATGTGAAAGCTCCCTACTATAAGGAGCTGAAAAAACAACAAATGTGAAGAAACAAATATGAAGTCCAAGAAAATCCCACATCCGCCACAGACAGGAGAGCTCGTTTTTGTGTCGTGTCTTCACATCTGAGAGACATCGACGCGTGAACATATCTGCCACCACACATTTTCATTCTGCATTCTAAACGCGTGTGTGCAGACAGACACGTGTTGACACGCGTGATGTCTCTACACACGCGAGAGACAACACACAAAAATTTCCTAGCTCCTCGCGGGCAAATCGTACAAATGCATGATGGATGATCGAAACCTTTGTGCAAAAGGCGATGTCCATCGTCCACACAGGGCACCTCCACCCCGACCCCACAGAATCAAAACCTAAACCTATACTTACAATGATCATCTCTAATCCTAATAACATTATCAGCACTCAGACTATCCACATTCACTGTGCACCTAACCAAGAACTTCCATTTCATCAACTTCAACTTCCCAAGCTTAATCTTAACAGGAACCTTAGCTCTAAGATTCAAAGGAATAGTCCCAGTTTGCTGCTGTTGTTGCAAAGACTGTAATAGCTCTGTACCATTCTGTGTTTGACCAGTCAAACCCACATTCATCACAGTAATATTCCTATGTCCCTGATAGAATACTGGCAATGAACCTTCACAGAGCTCTGTCCCTTTATAAAAAACATTCAAATGGCTCCCACTTTCATAGTAAATACCAATCTTTTTATTGGGATTTCTTGCTGTTATGTTTACATCAAAAGTAGCATACAAACTCATATTATTGCTGAGACTGAATTGGGTGATCTTCAAGCTGTCAACTGAGTATTTGGGCAGTTTTGGTTTGAAAGCTAAGAAAAAGACAGCTGCCAATATGCCTATAATGATGATTTCAAGTATAATAATACAAAGGATCCAACACAGACACCTACAGCAACAGCTTCTTCTTTTTGGTGGTTTTGGGTATGCAGATTGAGGTGGTGGCTGGCGGCGGTGGAGGTCGGGATCGCCTTTCTCGGAACGAGAAGACGACCGGTGAACCAACGGAGCCGTCGGGTGTGGTGGTGCCTCTGGATCAGGGACTGGGTAGATTCTTTGAGGATCAGCCATATCTGATAAATTGGGGACAGAGTTTTTGATTCTTTTAGGGAGGGGGGTTGTTTTATTGTTATTGGGGTTAGGACAAAGTGTTTGATTTTTATAGAGTATATTGTTTGTTTGTTTGTTTGTTTGGTGAAGTTGTCGTACGAGAAAAAGTGTACATGTTTTGAAAGGAGAAAAGTATGCATGAGGAGAAGGTTCCTTTAATTGAATTGACTTTGTCATGCAAAAGCTGAAGACTTTAATTGGACGTTTTCCTTTTCCCATGTGTACTGTAATAATTTATAGACGAGCACAATGACGAAAAAAAATAAAGACCGGCAATAAAATAGGGGGTTTTATTGGCACATCATCTTTTTATTACTGACACCCTATTATTTTTTATTCCATAAAAAATTATTTTAGCATCCGGTGATTTTATATAAAGCTAGGGAACGTCGGTGTTACTGGTGTTGCTTGTTGAACATCAACGCCAGTGTCACTGACGTTGGTGTTTAACAAGGAACACAGTGACACCGACGTTCCTTTTATAAAAAATGTTAAAACTTAGAAACGACAGTCCACGATTTTCCACTGGCGTTCATTGTTGCTCACCAATGTCTGGTGTTCAACAAGAAACACCAGTGTCACCGACGTATTTTTATCCGAAAAAATAATCAAAAATGGGGTGTCAATAGTAATTTGAGCCCTAAAATAAACCCTACAATATGGTATTGAAATAAATCAAATAATCTGATTTTTATTTCTCGAAATCTGATTTATGTCAGGTTATGACCTAATGTAAACTAGTAGGGTCAATATCTTATCAGACACACATCAATTCGAGTTGTGTTAGTTTAATAATAAAATATTATAATTAAGTTACATCACATTCTTACATCATTGATATCGAATCTTATTGTAATTAGTAATACAAAAGTGAGTTAAATTATAGATTATATATATGACTATATTTTATTATGTAACTAGTATTGTTCAATCAATTCATAGATAATAAATTAGATATAAAAACGTGTTACTTGCACTATTACACACTGGTTATGTGTATGATCCTCTTAAAAGGATTTTTTTTTTTTTGTTTTTTTTTTTTTGAGAACTTAAAAGATTTTACTAAATTTATAAAGCATTTTTAGTAGGGAAAAAAAACGTGCTACATCTTCCATTGAATATAACCAAAAAAAAAATCGCCGTCTCCGTTTCTTCCACGAACAGCAAACGATCCTTTTTTTGCCTTTATTTTTTTTATTTTTTATTAATCTCATAGATTCTGGGTTGATTGTTGGAATTTGAAGTGGTTTATTAGTTTACTAAATAAAAGTTATTTCTGAATATATATATATATATATATATATATATATATATATATATATATCGAAGATTTGCAGTTGAAGATTAAAATTGGCGTATATTGAATATTTCGATTATTCAACCTCTAGGTGCTGACAGTTGGTTTTAAATATCGTTTTCACAATTGATTTTAAGTTTTTTTCTAACAGTTTTTCATTGTTCATCCCGGTTGTTGCTTTTACTGTTGATTTCGATGTTATGTTTAACTACTTAGGCTTAACCGTTAGTTTTAAGTGTTATGTTTTAAGGTTTGATCTTGTATGTCTTTAGTTTTAGTTGTTGTATTAATTACCTAATAATAATTTCACCTTCCTTTAAAAATAAAATATTAAAAAAGAAAAGAAACTACTACTATTATTTTCATCATGTATGTCGTCATCAGTGATGGTTTTAATTATGTCACGTCACTGGTGGTCGAAATTAGTTTTGATTGTTTCCTTTTAATGTAGACCACGTTTTTTTGTCGTTTTTATTTATTTATAACGGGTGATGAACTTAAAGAATGATATAAGATCTTTAAATGATGAAATAGACAAAAAAATAAAAATGGTTGAAAAGACAAAAATAATAAGATATGCATAAAAAAGCTTAATGATAATAAAATATTTATTTGTTTTTTTAACATTAAATTCGACAAATAAATGCATTTGAAATCGAGGAGGATGATTGGAATGAACTCTAACTGCATTTGACTCTATCAAAGCCGAAATCAGAAAAATAAAATAAAATAAAAAATAGGTTCTACAATTTTTGCGCACATGTTACACCTTTTTGTCAATTGTGTACTACATTTTTGTGGATTCGTCACTACAATTTTTGGACAGTCACTACGGTTTGTTGCATTGTTACTACATTTTCCTGAAATGTTACTACATTATTTTATTGTTGCATTAGTTTGTCACTACAATTTGTTGCATTGTTACTACATTTTCTTGAAATGTTACTACATTATTTTGAACTAGTGCTACATGTTTGTTTTTTTGTTACTACATCTTTTTGAAGTGTAACTACATTATGTTGAACTGTTGATCGCTTTTTGATCGCTCACGTAACTACATTACACTGTTTACCCAAATCCTTTTCCTAATTGGACATTAAACCGTTCACTTTATTTCTACAATCACTATGTGAAAAAGAATAGGAAAAAATCTTGGATCTACCCCAAAATTGGAAAAAAAATAATATTAATATTCCTTTCCAAATTCAAGCTATCAGATTGCGGATTCATAGAAATAGGCAGGAAGAGGTGGTGGAGAAATGCCGAAAGTCGTCGTGAAATTATACAACGTTTATTTCAAATTCTTGTTGAAGCACCGGTTGCAGAATCGGTTGCAAAACCCTCAGGCCGATGATGCAACCAGCAGTCCCTCTACTTCGTCGGTCGGAGTTACATCGCGTCCAGATGAGGATTCTATCGCCGCCGCCAATCCGTCGTTCACCGACGGCGTCGCAACCAAGGATATCCACATCGATACAATGACTTCTTTATCTCGTCCGGATCTTCCTTCCCGATACATGCCTCCTCCCTTCGATTCTCGCTTTTAGATCTCAAAACATCAAGTCTAGGGTGTTCCCGATAGGCAACGTGAATCGCTTCTACATCTGTGAATAATAATGATAATACCCGTCGAACGATTCACGGATCTTCTAATAATGGGGTACTTACCCCACGACCTGAGGCTTTACGGAATCAAAATAATCAAAGAAACAGCTACGGGTATGCTGAGGAATGAATTGATCAACTACATTATGTTGAGGAATGAATTGGCACAGGAGATGAGGCGATTAGGGTTTGCTGAAATTAGGGTGTGAGGGAAATAAGGAATAGAATGAATTAGCATCCAATATTTTGATAATTAAATGATTTTCAATCGTGGGAAATAATTAGGAAAATAGTAATAAAGGGTATTTTTGGATATACATTATTTTTCATCGCTTTATAACTTCATATTTTCGTTATTTTAACACAAATAAGATGAAAAGATGCCCCCGTCTACATACATTTTCCTATTATTTATATTTACAAACACGAATTATATAATAATTTGCATAAAGCCATCGAAGCGACACATGCAAAAATATTACACAAATATTACGTATGAAGCATACCTGAACTTACAAGATACGTTACAACAATTTATTACACCAAACCTTTTATTTTATTTTATTTTATTTTATTTTTGATGTTGGAACCTCATGGCCCATGGGTAAGGATAACGTAATGGAATTAATAGAGAAATTCATAGACCTATGTAGGATTAGAGAATTCATAAGGGGAATATAGATGACGATAGAAATCATACTGAAAAACAGAAAAATTCCGTATGCGTACGACTTTTTTTTCCGTATGCGTACGAATTTAGAAGACAATGTCATTTTTCGAGTTCTAACAGCAGCTACATAACTTTTCTCTCAATTTCAAACATAAATCACAAAAACAGACTAGCATTCACATACTACAAAATCATCGCCATTTTGCTGTAGCGATTTCGGCTTTCTATTTCTAGAAGACTAAAGCATTCACATTATAAGTTTAAGAAATCGACGCATCTATCCGCCTATTCAACACAAACAAGTGCGCTATGCCTTCTTCGAGATGTGTCCTACAGTCCTGTCCTGTCCTGTCCTGAGACGGGATTTTGGAGCCGAAACAATCAAAAAAATTTAAAGTTGCTCAAAAAAGACGCGCATGCCAAGTGAAACTTACTCAATGATTGATACGAAACTCACTCATTGATCCATGCTTTCACGAGTGAGTAGTAACGTGATATTAGGACGGTGTTATTTTCGTAAATGAATTAAGTATGTCTATGAGCAAGAATGACGAGTGAAACTTACTTTTATTTACTTGCGAGATAACATTCCAAGAAGAGAACCAGCTCCGCCACGTTTACGCCCCTAAGTTATTAACACGAGCATTTTCAGGAAAACGCGTCGTTTCTAAGTAATTTTTTTCAGTACAATTAATCTAAAAATGCACACAAGACTAAAGTACCTTCTCGGCGTTAAACAAGTCCTCGGCGATGGCTTCCATTTTTTTCCTCTCTTTTTCTTCTCTTATTGATTCAGATACTTCCTCATTTCCATTTTCAGATTCTCTGCCAAAACAGAATTCAATTAAAATAAACTCAAAAAAATAAATATTTGCAATAAAAGACTTTACCTGTAGGGATACTTAGCAAATGGAATGAGACTGCTGAAGCTGTTTCCTGATGGTTTGTTCATCTACAATATTTAAAGAAAATATTAGAAAGGACAAACCGATGCGCAAAATCATTCCCGAGAAGATCCGGGCTTAGGCCGTAATGCCGAATTTTTATACAAAATGGTCGTATCCATATATGGACTCGTGAGCTCAGATCTATAGAAAGAGTAAACACATTGGTAAATGTACCTTACGAAAACGCTTGAAATTTACAGATGTATCGTTTCTTGAAACACAGCTTAAAGATTCCAAATTGGTATCCCTAACAATAAGATTCTGACTGTATAAAACATCCGCGTGTCCGGATTCTGGACCTTCATGTTTCTCAGCTTTTGACAATTTATGACCACCTCTGTCCCTCAAGCCAGTAAACGAACCACTTTCTGATGATTTTACATCTGTCACAGTACATGGTACCGCCTCTTTGATGTCATGGTCAATAGAAGTTAGAGCGGTAATATCGTGATCATCCTTGCATTCTTCACTATCGGTTACTTGGATAGCGATTTCTTCACGTCTTTCGGGCTGAGTAACAGTATTTCCTAACAGGATTTTCTTCATCTCATCGATGTCGTTTTCAGATGATTCGATTGTAAAGACTGCTGAAGATTTCGGAACAGATGAGGCGGTTTCCATTTCAGGTTCTGAATCCGCCACAACTGTCTCGTCTGTTGAGCATGATGATGTCACGAGCACTGCAAGAGAATTACCAAATGAAACTTTTTCACTAGTCGTGGCATACGTCAGCAAGTGTCATAGAAGAAAGGGTTATATACAGGGGCGGCTCCAGGAATTTAATGATACGGGTCGGAAATTTATCATATTTTACAATTACTAAGCGTAATATTACATACTATAGTACAATACGGGTCAATAGGGATCAATATATAAAATAAGGGGGTCGGTACACATATAAAATGTGTATATAAAAAAATTCACATCAGTAATTTTTTTTTAGCGAGTCGGGTGACCCATTTTCTAACACATGGAGCCGCCCCTGGTTATATATACACTTTTAGTCCCTTTTGTTTAACGGTTTTAAGCACTTCCATCCCCAATGTTTCATCCCGACAGTTCTATCAAGCGTCTATGCATTTATTTTTACATTATCAATCCAAAGTGCCATGTGTCAAACAACCAAAGAACGAAGGTACGAAATGTTCCAACCAATAAAAACTTGACACATGACAAAATGGACCTAAAATGTAAAAAAATTGCATAGATGAGGGGTAAAAGTGTTAAGATGAGACATTGGGGATGAAAATGCAAAGATCGTTAAATAGAAGGGACCAAAAGTGTCTTTTTTCCCTTTGTTTGTTTGTTTTCAAGGCGTGAGAATCTTCCAAAATGTTTACGCAACAAAATTCAAGAATTTTGGCATCTGATATCCAAATGGAAATGACGTTTTGACCCTTGTAAACCAAATACTAACCGGAGGTGATACGATGATAGAAGGATCAAGATGCCCAGAGAAGATAGCAGAAACTAAATCCAGCTCTTTCACACTAGGAAGCAAACTGATATGACGAGAGAGGCGTGAAGTGTCGGATGTTCCTCAGGGATTACACGTGCCACGCGCCTTGCCCCGTCCTCCAATCCCTATGCAACATCATTGTTTTATCACTTATAAAGCAATATATATATATCATTATCATCATCACATGTATGCTGTTTTTCTATATTCATTAAGCTGCATTCCTGAGTATCAAGGATTGAACAACATACCTGAGTATCAGCACAGTATTCATCAACAGAAACAATTGTTCCACCACCGGCTTCCAAAAGGGACGGTAATCTGTCCTTCAATTTATACTACAAACAGAAAAGAAGAAAACAGACGACTTAGCCTCGGAGCTTTTCAAATGGAATCATGCTACAGATTCTGTAGAACATACATAGTCTAACAGAGGCAATACTCCTCTAACAGAATAGTACCAAAATGCCAATAGAGCTTGAATTAAAATCTATAGAATCGAGTTTATTGAAGATTCGAAGTAAGCTTTGACACGGTAGTAAAAGTTGTCGCCGTGTGATCACAGGTCACGGGTTTGAGCAAGAAAAGTTTAAAACGAATGATGAATATGACCTGGTTTCTTGATTCCAACAGAAAGGTGTATCCTTCAAACAATTCTCTCTAGATTTAGGATCAGACACTGTAACCGATCGTCCTTCATGGAGCAAACTTGGAGCATAACTGAGAAACAAATAAAACGAAATTTAAACTACGGTCACTGTTCATGAGATTGAATATGTTATTTATTCATTCTCCTAGAAAGAAATGAGAACAATGCATTGCTTACGAAGAACAGCTTGGAATCTCGGTGCAAATCTTACTCCCTGCAATCAGCTAAACAAAGCCCGTAATTTAGTAAGAGCTATAAGTTAAGCAGAACTTAAAAAAAAAAAAGAGTAAAAAATTTGAGAAATCGATTGCATACCTCAGACCATTGATGAGTGATGAAAGGTTTTTTAGCCACAACAGCATCAACAAACTCTTCCTTCAAATGAATCACGTCATCAACTAAGACGTGTGTGCATTTTGGACTCCAACTTTGAATAACATCAGCACCTACAGGCAAAGCATTTATTTTAAACACGTGCTATCTCATGAATATAGAGATAAAGTTACATATATATATCAGTACATCGTTTACAAAGCAGCTAAAAGAACCAACCTATTGAAAATATCTTGTCTTGAAGTTGTTTTTGCTGTTTCGGTTTATCTGAAGACCAATTCATAAGTACGATGGGAACGAAAGAAAACCTGCCACATGTTGGCAAGTTGTCAAGACATGATATCATCACCATCTACGTCTAAGTTATGGTACGGATTATAGCAAGACAGAAAAAAATTAACGACCATAAATCACTTAAATACCTGTAGGTTGCATTGCCCGTTCCAAAGGAAACCATGTCCCCGTCTTTCAAGAACGCTTCTTTGTTTGGAAATTCATGCACCTTTTCTTTTGACCCCATGTTCTTGTTGATGAAAGTTCCATACTTTGAGAAATCTTTAATCCGGACTTTGGAGGAGGACGAATTTGAAGATTGGCTTTGTGCTTCTAAGGATACCATTTCATCTATATAAATTTCTGCATGTACCCTCGAGACCCCTTTATCTTTACTTATAATTACATCACATCCTGTAAAACCATTATATCAACAAATAAATTCCGCTAAGCCACATACAAGCTGTATAACAAGAATAAAAAAGACAACAGAGATGTAAGCATTCGACATTTAGATCTTTAACATATGCTGAATTACCTTTTCTGCCAACTTTGTAAGTTCCTTTGCTGAAGAAATAATACTTTTCTTCACCTGAAAAATGATGCAGATGAAAAGATATCACCATAATTCCAAGAAAATCATACAGCATAAAAAATTGAGATCAGGGGCATGAGGTAACAGAAATAACGAAGAGATTGTAAACGGTATATTGCACAGATACATTGCATCATTATTGACTGAATGAACTCATCATGATATTCTATATAAATTGCGATTGGAATCAACCCACAAAGATGATAAAAGCATTAGAACAGAGTAATACGCGTCAAATCCTATGTCATTGTAAGAAAAGAAAAGAAAAAAACAATTAAATTGACGGGGTTCCGAGATGAAATAACTAAATACCATAACAAAGTGTTCTTGCATTATGTGATACTGAACACAAACTATATTCATCAATCAAACCACAAAGTCCACATGACAATTGAACAACATACATTCATTTTGTTCATGGTATGAACCATATGACTATCCATAAACATTTGCAGTTAATTTAACCTTCAAAAGCAACCCTAAATTAAAAAATACAGCCACCATATCCAACATTCCAATATCCTAAAATTAGTAGCCTAAAAAGATGAGGACTTCAAATACAGCTCTTAATTGTTAACTTTTTTTTTATATATGAGAAAACTCAAAGTTTAACTGATATAGGGAATTGCATAAAAAAATTTACTGAAAATACAGTCTAAGAATAAGCAAGCAAAACAGTTCTTAAGGGTCCTTTAATTTATTTTATTTTGAAGCTAACGAAGTCGAATACTAAAATACATTTCTTGAAGTAAATTAACAGACTCTCTGGTATTCCATTAAGTCCACAGCAAAAATTCAAAAAAAAAATAAAGAATCTTTCAAGAGAAGGAGATGGCGAAGAAGTATGAACCTGGAAGAGGGTCGACGGGAAAGAGAGCCCACACCATTTTCTATTTTCAAGCTTTTCTGTGTTCAGTTTAATCGCCCTCTTTCAGTAGAAAAACCAATTAGTCGCCCTTGTTAAAATTAAAGGAAAATTAGGGATTAGGACATTTTTCATATTTTTTTAATTAACAGTCCTAGTTAATATTTTTTATAGGCTAAAGGGCATAATTAAAATTATATGACTAAATTGCCCTTGCTTAACCTGTTCTTATCTTTCAGCTTTTGAAGATAAACTCATTGTCGGCTCATTTTTATCCCTTTTGAAGAAACTGAATGTCGGAGAAAAAAATTTGCACCGACGGACTTCCATTGTTTTGTTTCCTAATTCGGTTGTTCGATCATCTAATTGGAAGGATTCGTTCTCTGCAGATCCTCTATTCATCAGGTATGTTTTGGCAATTTTTTTCTATCTTACTGTTCAAAAGAATTAGAGATCCGAAATCTGAATTTTATAAGTTAAATTTCCATCTTCTAATGAAATTGAACATAAATGCGAGCTTCTTAAGTTTAATTGCTTCTTGATTCTGACTTTGATGTTTAATTTCTGAGTACCGTGTGTTTTTATGAGAAATAATCGATTCATCGCTTATTTTCTCTGATTCATGTTTTACCTCAATAAGTGGAACAGAATTCGAGTTTTATAAGTTAAATTTCAATCTTCCTAATGGAATTGAACATAAATCGAGCTTGTTAAGTTTATTTCGCTTCTTCATGGTTCGCTTGATGTCCGCTTTTGTATATACTCTGTGTGTTTATGAGAAATCTCAAAATAATGTGATTCACTCTTGATTTTCTCGTGATTCGTTTGTTGTGTAGGTTTTTGAAGATGGTATTCTTATTTGTACTTACAATGGAGAGTCATGTGTTTTGAAAATCAAAGAATTTGATACTCTACGTAGTATTAAGCTACGATATGTGAGAGATGGAGTTCATTGAGAGAAGATATGATCGCTTTGTATTATTCATTACCCGAACAAGCAAACTGCTTTCTCTTCAATAATGAAGATGTTGAAATCATGTTGTCCGTGTTCCGCTTCATTTAAAGGCATCACGTGTACAGCATATGTTGTTTGTAATGCTTCTATCGCGGCCTACCGTGGCTTCTACTGTGGGCTTCTACTGTGGTTTCTACTAGTATTGAATCAGCTTGCATCATCATCTATTATCGAATCCGATGATGAGGAGATCAATTTGCTTCCTACGTTTTGTCCTCGGAAGGAGAATATGCAACCGCTCTATCAACCGGATAAGTGTGTAGAATGTGTTGGTCAAAAATTTGTTGGTGGAGCAACAGAATTTAGGAAAGCATTGTGTAAAATGTCTGTTCACAGTGGGTTTGATTTCATATACATTAAGAATGATGATAAGAGGATTATGGCAGTGTGTGCAAAGAAGGATGAAACAGTCAGTGCTTGGATGGTTAGTGCGAAAAGGAAATTATTAATGGATTTTTTTATGTTAAGAAGATGCATGAGTTACATATATGTGCGTCGCCATCGTTCTTTCAAAGGGCATCGGATGAGTTCGGCTTTGGTTTGTGATTTGGTCTCAGAATGAAGTTCGTGATGATCCTCAATAAAGCCTATTGATGTTAAGCGTTGGCTTTTTCAAATCATGGTTTGCCTGTTTCATATTACAATTCTTGGACCGTATCGAAAAAGCGAAGAATGCTCTGTTTGGTGACATGAAAGAATCTTTTAATTTTTTAAATTCATATGTGTCAAAGATTCGTGAAACGAACCCCGGTCTTATGTGGTATTGGAAGTTGATGAGGTTTCAAGTCGTTTTAAAGGGTGTTTGTTGCGCTTCATGGTCGCATTGAGGATTTAAGCATTGCCGCCAATGTTTGTTTTGGATGGAGCTCATTTGAAAACACAATTTAAAGCTCGACTTTTGTCGGCATTCTATGAAAGATGGTGATCAAGTATCAGTATTCATTCTATGGCTAGAGTTGTGTTGTTGGTTTATTCATTTTTCTATTTTTTTGTGTGTTACTTTCTTCTCTTTATTACTTGACGTGTTGATATGAATCGTTCTTTTTGTATCAGGCTTGTACCTCTCTCTGCTTTGCGGTTTTTGACTCAAAATACCGAAGAACTGGCATTGGTTCTTTAAGAATTTGAAGAACATAGTTGATCCCACTAGGCGAATTACGTTTATTTCGGATAGAAATCTTCGTTTTAATAGATTCCAGCCTATTGTTTTCCCAGATTCGCACCATGCTTTTGCATTTTTCATATTAAGTTGAATTTGAAAGACAAATTTAGAGGTTCCAGATTCAAGCAAGGGTTTTAAGAAGCGTATGGTTTATCTTTTATGACAAAGTGTGCTTATGCACCAACAGTTGATCTATATGATAGTTTAATGAGTGTTATGTTACAAGAGGGTAAGACAATTGTAGGTGATTTCTTTACCGGCTTACTCACCGAAGATGGACGAATGCTCATTTTAAAGGCATGCGATATGGTGAAATGTCTTCAAGTGCAAAGCAGAATCATTTAATTCGTGGGTTGTAAAAGAGAGGCAATTACCCGTATGTAATATGATTGATGCTTTGCGCTTGAAGATTATGAATCAAATTTCTGGTATGTTTCTGTTTAATGGCTTTTTGTATTAAGTATTTTAAATGCTCTTGTATATTTTTACATAATGAGATCCATTGGATTTATTTGTAGAACGTAGGTCCGCTTGTACTTCATGGAATTCTGCAATATGCCCAAGTATAGACAAGATATTATCAGATTCATTTGCTGCATCTAAGAATTGGATTATCATCAACTCAAGTGGATATGTATTTGAAGTGCGTTCAACTCCATCTTGTATGGTTGATCTTGAGAATTTTACTTGTTCTTGTAAGTTTTGGCAATTGAATGGTTACCCCTGTGATCATGCGGTAGGCTGTATAATGAAAGCTGGTCTCCCCTTGCATGAATTTGTTGATGTTGGATTCCGTTCGAGTTCATATGCTGCTTGTTATGAATCTGCAATCCATCCGTTGCCGTTGGTTTATGAGCCGCATGATTCCAATGTTGCTATTTTACCTCCTATTTCAAAGAGGCAACCTGGAAGGCCAAAGAAGAGGCGAATTCCTTCTAGAGGTGAATCCAAACGGGAAATGATGTGCGGTCGGTGCCATAAGTTGGGGCATCATAATCAGAGGACATGTGTTGCTTCTGTTATGATGTAGATGACATTCATTAGTATAACTATGCTATTCTAGACATTTTCATATTTTAGCTTGTGCTTATTATTTTGCGACTCTGTTCTTCTTAATTGAGTGACTTATCTATCGACTTTTATATTTTACATTGTGGTTCTATACATCTTGGAGGCCTCAAGTCCCATACAAAGTCTATGAATTATATCTTTGTGTTTTATGTATTTTATTTGAATGTTCTTTCCTGTTGTGTTTGTAGCATTGTGTGCATTATTGTATTATGTACAAAATGAATGCATGCAAACAATCCAAATTGATGAAAAAATCACCAAACTTTTGTTGTAATAAATTTTGTTTTTGTTTTGAGAGTTGGTTTTATATTGTTACAACACTTTTCATGAGTTTCACTGTCGAAATTCACTAGTGAATATTAAAAGTGAATTTTTGACTAACAGTGAATGTTAACAATGAATTTCAAACAAACGCATTTTTCACAGTAGCACTGTAGTAACTGAACTTATGAATCAAAATTATACATTTACTAATCAGCCAATAGACAAAAAGAAAAGAGAATACTTAATAATTGAAATATGTAAACATTGATTAAAATAGTTCTCCTTGTAATTCAAATCTTGTCCATAGTAGTTCAAATCATGTCATTTTAGGACAGACATAATAAAATAAGCAATAGGTTTCACTTGGCATACACATTAATAGTGATGTTTGTGCTAATATGAAGATAAGTTGTGTAGATCCCTTGGCATCTACACATTAACAGGTATGTTTGCCAACATTGCAATGTTCATCTTATTAGATGTAATACTATTTGCTAAGAAAGCTTTGCAATCTTGCACTCCATCGTTGTTCCATTTCTTGTCAATTGGTGATTAAGTGCAATCTGCAGATGTAGTACATGACATATATTGCGTGATCATTTACTTCAAAATTTTGGGATTCACATTAAACTTGTCAGCCATTATTTCCATTACATGTATGAATCAGAAAGTCTAATGAATAATACTTACGTATCCGATCCTTGTTGTGGAAGCTTTGCAACCTTCTTGATTTTTTTGGCTTTTAGTTTACCGGATGGACATAAGCATTTCCACAAGTATTTTTGCTGAAAATTAACACATGTTTAACACATTTGATTAGTATAGAAATTTTCTTCGTAATATTAACAACACAAATACAAATAATACTTACAATGTCAAGTGCATTTTCTCAAAGTGCTCAATAAAGACCTTTCCGGCTAGCCAATGAGTTGTACATGTGCCATTCTCCTTTTTCACCCGAAGCAAATGTGAGTAATATCCAATGATGTGATTCATTCTTCACACCTGGACAACACAACGGAATGAGAATATTTTTGCCTTCTTCCACATGTGGTTTCATACTATCTACAAAATTATTTGAGTAGTTCCCTGTTGCTTCATATTTCTTGCAGTACGCCTGCAATCAATCACAATTTTTTGTTATGTATTATACACAAATGAAAAATGTATTCACACTGCTTTTAGTAAATGTTTCAAAGGTATATTGCAAGTGAATGGTGAATACTTATAACGACCATTCAAGAAATTTTGATCTCACTCAAGTTGTCACGGCAATATGTGAAATTCCTTTCGGACTTCTTCATTTCTCGCTTAGCATTGTTGCAAATGCATCGATAACTGTAAATGTACATCTCATTTGTTAGTTGGTTTCTTGGAATGTTGTCGTAGAAAAAGTAGTTAGATCGAATTGTTTACCTTGTCTCGCAATGAATGATTCCCTCTAGTAATTTCACCATGTCATGCTGATGATGATTGTGGTACCACTCTCAATGTCGACCATACTTCCCCACGAAAACATGGTTCACACAATTTTATTATCATATAAACCAAATAAAATGTAATCGTAAATATGTTAACTCTCATTACTTACAATCTTCCATGGTTTTTCAGTGTTGTGTGTAACAACCGAAATGCTTCTTCGGTTATTTTCTCCCACATGTGTAACCAGACTTTCTTTTTTAAACCGACTTTCACAGCTTTCCATCCTTTGCACATCTTCTATTGCGGCTTCATTGGTCAAGTCCGAATTTGATTCTTCTTTTCTTATTTTCCGGATATACAAAGTCATCATCCTTTCTTGTTTATTCGTTTCCTTTCTTTTATTGCTTTTACACGTGAACTTTGCTTCACGATTTTTGTACTTGCTTAGCATCCGTGTTTCCATATTGTTTGTGTCACCGCATGCACCTTTCTTTGCATTCTCAATTCTCGTATGAAGAGCATCAATTTTTTTGTGTTGTTCCTTTATTTTGCTCTCATACGATTTTTTTCATTTCTTGAACACATCCAATCTATTCTCAGAGTCGACCACGGTTGAGTTCAATTCGAAATAGTAGCTTCTTTTGTGCGCTCTCATCCTCAAGATGCTTCACTTTTTCTCGGACTCGTGTTCGATTGCTGATCTCTTCACCGCCTTCATCACCACTCTTTCTCATCTGTTCAAATTCCTCCAATCTTGATCTCATTTCATTTACATGTTTCAAAGATTGTGATCTTTTATCAAAGCATCGATAAGTGAAGCTAAAAGTCCAAAGATTTTCTTTTTTCGCACCATCAACTACACCTTTGTATACCTCCTCCAATTCACTCGAAAATCTTGGATTTCATCTCATTCTCCCTTCCTCAAATTTTTTCGGTTTGACAAGCGACTCAACTGCTCGCTTCTTGATTCTTCCGATTTCTTCCTTCGCGCTTGCTTATCTCATTCTCTTTTAGCTCCAAACTTTCTCAACTTTTTCTTCATCCTCTTAACTTTTGCTTTCAAACGTTCTGCGCCTTGTCATCCCTTTCCTACATTCATGAAATGTTGTATGTTATAAAAGTATATCTAGTAAAACAATTGGCTGGAAAAAATGCATGCATTTTGCAATTTTTCATGAGATTCACTAATGAAGACCAATGAGTGCTTATCAATAGTGGATCTCAACCTACAGTGAAATTTGATAGTGAATAAGAAGGTACTGTTGACTAAATGAGATGAATATATGAAATGATTTACTGATATGGGGAATTATTACAGTGAATTCATGTTATTGTTAGGCCAGGTAATTACCTTAAGTGTCTTCTCAATAGAATCTCTTTCTTTGTTTCTGAACTCCAACATGCCTTGGACATTTTGTTCAAATGGATCCTCATCCATGAAATCTGCATTTTCTTCAGAATGATAGGTGTCATTTTGCTGCTGCTCTTCCAACTGTGTTATGTGTAGTAATCCTCTTGGATGGTTCATCCATGAATTGTGCATTTTTGTCTTGCTCATGCATAGCCACCGGTTGGAGTTTGATTCGAGTTTGAGTTGTTGCATTGGAATGTCATCTTCAAAATCTGAATCGTGTCCAACCGGATTCTTTGTCAAATCCGTATCGCTTGTAGCTCACCGGTGTAGTAGCTCCAATTCATCCATATGACCTATGTATATATTTTTAAAACAGTGAATTTTGTCAGTGAATGAATGTAAATGTATGGCATTAAATTTTCTTTGGCATAGGAGATGCAGTTCTTACACTTTGTTTAGGCAAAGCCATGATTGTTGCCTTGTTCACAAATTTGTTCAAGGTGCTCAAGTCCCACTTTGTGCACCTTGGAATTCCTGAATATTGAATTGAAGTTGTGTCCTCTTGGTTTTGATGCTTTATTGGATCCTGCTCTTTTCTTGGCTTCATTGTTTTATCATGCTCACACATCCAATACTACAATAGAATAAGAAATTGTTAATATGGAATCACATGTAATAAGAAATATTTTGAAAAAACCTACAATTTCTTACCAAGAGTGAACTAGTGCATCCAAGCACTGTACGAGGCTTTTTGCTCTTTTTTTCAATGCTCTGAATTAGTGTGTCATAGATGGCAGAAGACCAATCGTAGTGTTTCAATGTGTCCAAGTCCTCCACATATTTCACATATGTCCATGCAATCGTCTGTCCAGTGTTTGTGAAGAAACATGCCTGAAACATCAAAAGGCATAGGACTCTCACAGTGTCTACCACAGCAGTTGTGTCTTCATTGTCCACAAGTTTTACTAACTTTTCCTTCATCATTTTGGCTGTGATGTTTTGGGCATTTGGGAATACTCTATCTGCAAATTCAGATTTCACCTTCTTCCCGTGGTACTTGTCAACTTTTAAGTTGCCATCCATAATTCCAAAAATCGACTTGATATCACCCCTACGTGTCGACAAAGATTGTCTTCCAATTTTGATTCCTCTTTTTTCTGGTACATATGAGGTTATGATGTTGTCCAAAACTTGGTCTTTTCGCCTGTTGGAACATATCCTCTTTTCGTCAATAGCTTTGAAGAAGAGCTTAAAAGGAGTTTTTTTTTTTTTTAAACAACTTTATTTAATTAAAAGAAGAGATAAAGTGTTACAAAAAGTTTGCCATATCCCGGCCCGCCCCAAGTATGCGTGATAGAATGCATAGCATGGCCTCCTTAAACCCTATGTGTGGCAAACCCAGTGTAGGAAAATCCATCACATAGGGAAGAGTACTCGCTCTATGCATTCCCAAAAAATCCCAAACTCCAAAAATATGTACAACGTTGAAAATCACAAGTAAAAGGATGGCGTCTGTGTGTCTCGAATCTTGTAGGAGTGAAATGTGACTCGATCGCTGCATCCGCTTGAGAGTATGTAACGTCCAGTTCCGATCCTGAGCAAACCATCATGTAGGGCAAAACATCACAAAGCAATAAAAGAGGGAGCACCATTGTAAACCACGAAAGGAACAAAAACACCTGAATTGCACCCCTATCAGAGTGGTAGGGGTGCGTCCAAAGCTCAATGCACTCCAGAGATTCAGTCCCGTTGAAAGGAGGCGTATCAAAAGACTCTGTCCACATCACCAGCACACAGGATAAGTGGAAAATACCAAGCAAACTCCAATGAGTAAAGTAGATAAAGAACAAAAACACCTGGTTTGCACCCCAACCAGGACTGGAGGGGTGCATCCATGTGAGCAGAGTGAGTTGTATGTGCGTGTTTTGACTCCCAGGGCGCCTTCCTTGTCTGTAGTCGGTCAATCTGTAGACACTGTGTAACGCAGTAAAAGGTAGAATCGTAACAAGCATAGGGGAGTAAATGAGGGGAACAACACGACCTGGTTTGCACTCTTCACAAGTGAAGAGTGCTTCCTGGTGCCTGAGCGACATGTCGGATATGAGGTGGTCCATGTAGATCATCGTGAATAAGATGCAAGATATGTGGTGGGACGTCCCTCTGTTGATCAAAAATCCGATCCTCCCTTCCGGAGCAAACTAGGCCGTCCGCAACCCCGTTGCACTCTCTCAGTAACGTGAGAAATGGTATACGACATTGAGCGCAGGATGTGATGCATCTGAGTAATGAAGAGACATAAAGGCCATCCTCCGCCATTCCCACCCGATATAATGCGGTGAACATAAAGCGAGTCAGATTCAATATCCACGGGCTGATCCTTATTACACAACCGAAGACCGAATAATAGAGCTTTAATCTCGGCGTCCCACAACGGTACCAGGCCAAAGCAAGCATGAAACGCCAAAATGAATCTTCCAAAGAGAATCACGTAGAATACCTCCTCCATAAGCAATGCCATGCCGAACACTCCCATCCACGTTTAACTTAATGTTCCTGTGGAGGAGGTTTCCACCGCAAGAGATCACCGTCGTTTAGGACCGGATTTGAATTTGAACGGCCTGAAGAAAGGCGTCCTTTATCGCTTTCCCAAGACAGATCGTCAAATCCCGGAAAGCAAGTTGCCTGACGGCCCGCTCGATAAGAATGATAGTCCATTTGAGTAGAAGGTTGTATATCATCATGCCGACACTGGTTTCTCGTCGCCCAAATACCCCAACAGACAATCACAGGCACAATAAGGCGAAGGCTATAGATACTACTAGCCGAGTTCCTCCAAAAGGTAAAAAGCGGCACAATCCCAGAAGTAGGTGTGAATCTGAGGCCAAAATGATTCATGAAGTAGGACCAAATTGCAACGGCGAAAGGGCAGTCAATAAAGAGATGTCGGATGTCCTCCCCGTGAGAGCAAGCAAAACATTTAGTTACCAGAGGGATACCCCGGCGCCGAATGTTAGGATCCGTAGGTAAAATGTTATGAAGGAGCCTCCAAGCGAAGAAAGAAATTTTGAGAGGTAAAAGGTTGTTCCAAATCATCTTGTAGATAACGTTCTCGAGTTGGCGAGTGCGCGTCATGTCCCACACTGAGCGAGTGGTGAAAGCGCCATCGAAGTGCAGACCATATGAGCTCGTCACCAGTATGCCAGCACGATGGGGACAAGCAAAATCTCCTCAACAATGTGTGAGGAGAAGAGAATGTAAAAGGTAAGGGTCCCACTTTCCATTAACCCAAAATTCATTAATCTTCCAGAAACGATCTTGAGGAGGGTTGCCCAAGTCAAGCGTAGTCCATTTGTCCCTCCAGAAATCGATATTACCCTCATTTACTCTCCAAGTGATAGCATGCTCTGCAAAATCCCGCATCATCCAAACTCTTTTTAACATAGGTGTAGACAGCGTTGGCACGGGAGCATCCAAAGGGGATTGATCAATAATATAAGTATTATAGATAGTTTTAGCCCATATACCTTTTTTCTGCCTTAAACGGACCCATAACTTGATCGCAAAAGTGTCACTCACATCAAAAAGGCTGCGTACCCCCAAACCACCTTCCGAAGTCGGCGTGCACAATTTATCCCAAGATTTCCAATGAATTCGGCCCCCGTCAGGTCCACTATCCCACAAAAACTTATTAAAAATGCGATGAATACGATGAATAACCTCTTTCGGGGGAACAAGCACTTGAAGGATGTAAATCGGTATGGACGTTAAAACATGCCTGAGAAGAATAAGCTTACCCCCAAAGGACAGCAGTTTGGTACCCCAGTGTTGAAGCTTCCTCTGCACCTTGTCAATGATATCCTGGTAGAACAAAATGCGATTACGACCCCGAAAAAGAGGTGCACCCAGGTAACGAAAGGGCATATCCTCGCTCTTAAAGCCTAGAATATTGTGCACCCATCCTGCCTTTGTTGCTGACAGCTTGTGCCCGATGAAAGTGCTTTTGGTGCAATTAAGACGTTGCCCCGAGACAAGCTCATAATGGTGGAACAGCTCCTTGATGCCCCTCAGTCCTTTCCGATTGCAGCGGGTGAAAAGGATCGTATCATCGGCAAAAGCAAGATAGTGAATACCCTTGACCTTCGAGTGAAACTGCATGCCAGGATTCTGATCCATAAAATCGTTAATGAGCCGCCCTAGATACTCAGCGGCTAGGACAAAAAGAGCAGGCGACAGAGGGTCGCCCTGCTTCACACCACGAGTAGAATGAAAGTGTGAGGAAGGGGTACCGTTGAGCAGGATGTAAAACCAGTTATCCGCAAGGGTTCTGAAAATGAGGTCAACAAATGGCTCATGAAAGCCAAACATCCTCAGCATCTTCATTATAAAACCCCAATCCATGCGGTCATACGCCTTCTCCATATCTAATTTGAGCATAATATTGGGGCTCCGGATCTTTTTATTAACATTTTTACAAAGCTCTTGAGCCAGCAAGATATTATCAGTGATGCATCTGCCAGGGACGAAGCCTGTCTGTTGATCCACGATCAGCAAGGGAAGATAAGCATTCAAACGCTGCGTGATAATTTTGGTGATAAGTTTGGAAAAGACGGTGCAGAGGCTGATCGGCCGAAAGTCCTTCCATCTATCTGCCCCTTGCTTTTTCGGAAGAAGGATAATCGTGGAGGTAGAGAAATACCGAGGCAAATGCCCTCCCATGAAAAAGTCACCAACAGCCGAGACAATATCATGCTTAATGATCTGCCAGCAAGCCTTAAAAAAATGTGTCGTATACCCATCCGGACCAGCAGCACTATCAGAGCTCATAGATAAAATCGTAGCATGGATCTCTTCAAGAGAAGGGGCAGCCATAAGGGTCTGATTCTGATCCAAAGAGATTTGAGGAAGGGTAAGATGAATAAGGGGAGTACCCATACCTTCCCTATCCGCCGAGAAAAGCTGCTCATAAAACCGAACAGAAGAAAGGCGGATGTCATCCTGATTATCAATCCAATTGCCATCGTCCGCCTTTATCCGATGAATGAAGTTCTGGTTCCGTCTCTGCTTACATATGGCATGAAAATATTTACTATTTGCATCCCCAGCTTCAATCCACTTAACCGCAGCTTTCTGTTTGAGGAACCGAGTCTCTCTGCTAATACACTTCTCGTATTCCAAAGTGGCATGCTCCAACTTAAGTTTAGAGGCAGCCGTCCCCTCTTTATCATGGATGACCGTGCAGTCATTTACCTCTGCCAACGCCCGCTTAGTGTTCTCGAAGATATTGCCAAAAACCACATGGTTCCACTCAGTTAATTTGTAAGCCAGCTTCTTTAGTTTCTTACCCAAAAGATACATACCCTGGCCGTCCTCAGACTCTTCCCAAGACGTCTTCACCAAATCCAGAAAAGAACTATCTTCCGTCCAAACATTAATAAATCGGAACGAGGACTTACCCGTTTTCTTTGAGCCACATATCGTCAAAAGCGGACAATGATCCGAATGCACTCTGGTCAGATGAGAGACTTTCGTGGCGTTAAAATGATCCAGCCACTGGGCATTAAAGAAAACTCTGTCCAAGCGTTGCCACATGTTGCGATTAAACCAAGTGTAAGGAGAACCCTCAAAGGAAGCTTCAGTGAGATTGGCCCCCTGAATACAGTCATTGAAATCTTGCATGTCATTCGACCTAGGAGGACCTCCCCCCTTTCTTTCATCAGCCTGACGAATAGTGTTAAAGTCCCCTCCTAGAATCCAGGGCTTGTCAACATTAACAGCCCTATCGAGAATCGTTTGCCAGAGAGCTTGTCTAGGAATTCGACTATGCTTGGCGTAAATTCCAGATACCGAAAAATGGTCCCCATTTTGATCCGTGACATCAGCCGTACACATTTGGTCACCATCCATAATGAAAGAGCAATCCACCCCAGACCATAAAAACCAGATTTTACCTCGCAAAATGTTCCCCGTGACTTCCTCGTCGCTTTTCTGTATCTTTGTTATATGCATCCAATAGATATGAGATCTTGTTTTACAGTATTGATCAGACTCGAAAAAAAATCAATCTGCATAAACACATTTTTTTGTTAGTGAATTTGTTTGGCATTTGCATCACGCTTGTGTCATCAATATGTTATTCAGATGCATGCACTGCCAATATTCCTTGTAGTGAATATTCTTAGTCAATCAAACTTTCAGGAACATATGTTATAAAATCATCTAGCATGACAATGATAAGCAATCATGTTAAAGCTGAATTGAGCATGACAAGTAATGAATGAATTGAATTTAAAGAGCTTCAGCATGAATGCATGCAAACAATGAATAAATGGTAAAGTGAATGAGTTAACATTCAATACTTGCCTCGGTGAATTTTCTTAGTGAATCATGGTTTTACGATGTAAAACACAAAAATTGAGAAATAGGGGTAGGACAATTAGCTACATTAATTTTTAACAAGTGCACCAATCTTCACATAATAAGTGTGATATGGGCAAATACAGTCTTTGCTGGCAAGGTGTTTAATGTGTATTACATGAATTATCATTGTAGTGAATATTCTTAGTAAATCAAACTTTGAGGAACCTAAATGCTAGAAACTAGTTAAACATGATCATGATAAGCAATTATGTTAAAGCTAAAGTAGTTAGGGATGACAAGTAAGGAATCAGAGTTTTTGAATTTAATCAACATCAGCATGGATGTATGTAAACAGTGAATAAAATGGTAAAGTGAATTTCCATTAATATTTCTTTACATAGTGAATCAGACTTTTTGTACATATATCTCTGACATGCATAAAACAGTGAATGCATAACAACATCACCATGATTGAATGTAAAAAAGTGAATGCATATTATATCAAAGTGAATTCATATTATAAACATTCATTCATTTTATAAACATAATTCTTTTTGATTTCTCACTAAGAAAAACAATCGAGCTGATAGATTTATCATCCAGTAGATTCAGTGAAACATAGCAGCGAATGTGAGTACTAATTAAAACTTGCTGCAATAAAAATTCCTAACAATATCACCATGATTCCTAGTAAAAATTCAGTGTATATTATAGTGAATTTCAGTAAATGTTCACTAAAAAAACAATCAAATTGACAGAAATCTCAACTAGTAAACGAAGTGAAACAGAGCAGTAAATTCTTCGATTTAGTACTTACTTAGTAATTGTTCCATCAGTTTTTTCCTTCCCAGCTGATTTTGAACTTGTTTGCTGCATAATGTACCTGTGACAAAAATTCAATCCATATTATAGTGAATTTGAGTAAATGTTCACTAAAAAAACAATGAAAATGCCAGAAATCTCAAATCTCGACTAGTAAAGGAAGTGAAACAGAGCAGTGAATTCTTCGATTTAGTACTTACTTAGTAATTGTTCCATCGCTTTTCCTTCATGGTGACTTCGATCTTGTTTTCGCCATTTCGAGAAATTTATTCACTCGTTTGTTACGAATGGATGAAAGGAAGATGCAAAGGTGAATTCGAACCCTAATTTTTTGAAGAAATTGAAATTTGCAGATTTCAAGCTTATCTGAGATTGTAGATCTTCGAAGTCAATCTTCGAAGTCTGTTCGATTGAGTATAAATGGTTGCAAATTAGGGATAACGATTGCGTAAACTCGAATTCGCGTCAATTTTTGTGATGATTTCGCTCTCTGCTTTGGAAATCGCAGAGAAAGTGAGAGATTCAACTTCCTAGCCCTAATTTTGCGGTAATGGCGTGAATGGCGTGAACAACAGGATTTGTTTATAATTAGGGTATATTGGTCTTTTTGACTACAATTTTGTCCTTTATGCAACATTTTTTAAAAGTTGTCCTATTCTTTAATTTTGTAAATACTTTTGTCCTTGTGCCTCATTACCTCTAAAATTAAAGGGAAAATACGACTCCGCTTTAGTCCGACCGGTTAAAGGGAAAAAGACATTTTGGTCCATCAAATTTTTTTTTTTTCGTTCAGAATATCTTTAAATTAATCGGTATGTAGGGATGACAATGGGTACGGGTGGGTACGGATTTTACTATATCTATACCCTACCCATTAAATTTTTTCATACCTATACCCTACCCATTACCCATGCGGGTAGAGGTTCTCTTACCCATGCCCCACCCACATGGATATCCATGAGTCCATGGATATCCACGGATATCTGGTTTTATCATAGAAATTTCATAAATAAGAAATTTGAGTAATTAGTGCTGACGTAAATACACAAAATGAAACTTAATATATGTGTAACGTGATATTTGAATGTGTTTGTTTCTTTTCCTTTTGTACCAGAATGTTGAATCTTTAGAACGTGATACTTGTTCTATAAGGTAAGAAGTTTCACGCATGACAAATAACATATAAATCTTACAATCTATAAACTAAAGTAAATTGATGAATCATGATCATGATTCATGAAAAAATATCATGTAAACTTCAAAATATTACACAGGTGACAAAATATGTTTTTCTTTACTCAAAAACATAAATAAATTTGTCAATGTTTTAAGGGAGAAAAAGAAACAAACAAATGTGCCTTAAATCCCA
This sequence comes from Gentiana macrophylla, assembly GCA_026214975.1. Classification (NCBI taxonomy): domain Eukaryota; kingdom Viridiplantae; phylum Streptophyta; class Magnoliopsida; order Gentianales; family Gentianaceae; genus Gentiana; species Gentiana macrophylla. The sequence goes on along the minus strand of CM047817.1, from coordinate 27,473,612 downwards.
AGATCTAATTTTCTTAAAACATATTTGATTACATATACACTGAAAGTCTGAAATATGTAAAAAGCGAAAGATAAAAAAATCATTAACCTTCATTTTGGCCGCATAAGTTGTGAATAAAAAAACATACCAATATACACTGTAACAAGATTATACGGATTTCGGGTTTGACAATTGATATTACAGAAGAATGGATTAGATTCAAGAATACATTATTAAAAACAAAACAAGAAAAAGATTTTAAAAAAAATAATCGCACCTTTCAACCTTGATTGACAATGCGGAATCGATTGTAAGAGAAAACACCCAGTTTTTTACCTTTAAAATTTTTTTAATTCATCTTTCATAAATAAAAGACTATATTTTAATAATAAAAATGTGTGTTCTCCTTTTGGCCATTGTGGTATCCTTCGTGAAAACAAACTTGACAATGTTGCCAACTAGGATTATTTTGATGCTTTTAAGAATAAATAACATTGTGAATGGTTTTACCATTGTACATGCTCTTACTTATTTCGTAAGAGCAACCCTAATGGGCAGGGGGAAATTGCATATTCTATGCTGACAAATTGATGAGGTGGAAGAAGGTGAGTGGAGGAAAAATGTAGAATGATTGTGGGGATAATATGTGTGTGATTAGATGTTGTAATGGTGATGAATATTTTGGGATATTGATTAAAATAACAAGACAAATTTTACCATACAACCGTTGTAGAAATATTGTATCAAGTATCATACATTACAACAATTAATTTCTAATATCTCACACACAATAAAAATGTATTATGTAAAATAGAAAAAAAATAAAATGTTTTAATATATATAATTTGGTACAACTTTAATACAAATGTTACACCATAAAATATCTCAAATAATATTAAACTTTAATCTAATGATATTTATTTCCAACCTAGTTGTAACTAAATTTTCTGTATACATGTGACTATTTTTTATATTAATATAATCTATTTTTTAAGGTTCTGTATTTATTTTTTTACTTTAGTTTGGAACTGTTTTCTAGAGACAATTGTCTAATTGATTGTCCAAAAAGAGAGAAGGAGATAGATATGCTCTGAAAAAAATTCTCCAGCTTGTCTCCGTTATTTTACATTTTATCCATTTTAGAATTCTGTTCTGACAAATAAACCTTAGAATCTCTCCATAATGGTGTCATTACTCTTGCTCTAACAATGAAACATACAAATTTTTTTTTTTTTAATTTTTTTTTGAGGAAAGAAACATACAGTCAGGGATGGCAATTTCGACCCAACCCGGTGGATATCATCTTGACCCTACCCAGGGTAGGAGTGATTTTTGGGTTGGGGGAGGTATGGGTTTCATTTTCCAAAACCACGTAGTGGGTAGGGTAGGGTATGAATATGTGTTGTCTACGCGTCATAATACCCACCCGACCCACGGTATAAATATATATATATGGACACTCTCACACATAATGATAAATTAAATGATGACTACGTACATTACCTATAAAATAAGAAAACAACAAAACATCTCACTAAAAAAGAAACAAAATAACAAAAGCAAATATATGTAATTTAAATAACACTATTATTTTTCTTATATATCAAAGAGAAAAAATATAAAGTAAATAAAGACAGTCTGGATTTGTGTGTTTTATTATTTTTTTATGCTCCCATCGTGAAGATAGAAGTGGCAGAAAGCCATCCTAAGTCACATTGTGAAATTTTTGGAGGTGACTTTTAGAGTCATTGTAAAAAAAAAAAGTTATGTTCACATTGGCAAATCAGAAAAATGTATCTAAGAAGACTGAAGAACTGAGGGTCACAGACTCAGTTATTGAAGATTGAAGAACTGAGGTTCAAACTCGCCATGAAGACCAAGTCGAGACTGTAAAGTTAGATTTGAGCAAGATTGTGGTGACTGAATCGACTTTATGGATCTTGTATGAAGACCTAAGAATCATAAGGACAATGAATTCTTAGATGATAATGAATCATGGTGTACTCGATTAAGTCAATTATAATCGGATGAAAAACTGAGTACTCGATATTTGAAGAAGAGTAAAATCACGATTAATGCTCCAAGTCACCAAGAAACCGACAAGTGATAAACTCAGTATTAAAACTAATGAGGAAACTCGGTTTTATAAGTCAGCCATCCAACAAACTGATCGTGCATACCAAACGTTACAAAGGAAGTTATTTTATTGGATGAACTACTGACAAATCAGAACGGTCATAAAATATAGCCGTTGCAAGATTCGAAAGCAGATGAACGTTGAATGAACCCCTTTAAATAGACCACCCCTACAACGTCAATAGTGTGTGTATGAATGTTGCAAGAGAGCAGGAAAACTAAAAAAGAATCAATCTAGTCAAGAAAAATTTAATTAAGGGGGAAAGCCAAATTCAAAAGAACACCTGCCAAGCACTTAATTGCAAGATCAATAAATTTCTTCAAGTGTTCAAAGTGCATTCAAGATTAATCAAGTTTATTCATTTGAAGAAATACAGAGCCGTGCTTAATTTAATTATCCAGAAGAAAAGCTCAAATCACAGTTGAATCATAGTTTTTGATTCAAAGTCTCAACTTTGATTTTATCAAAGGTTTAAACTGTGAAACACCAAGAAGGTGTGAAGGACAGCTGAGTGCAGTCAGGAAGACTGTGTTTGTGATGAGCTGGTGAAGAGGCAATTCTACCCTCCAGGCACCAGTGGTTCAAACAGTTGAAGAGCATCAATCCTACCTGTTCTACAAGTGTTTAGATAGTGAAGCTGGGGATTAGTCAAGGACTATCAGTTTAGGACTCTTTGTAACCGGGCCATCTCAAAGAAGTTCTAGTGGAATTTTCCTCCGCATCACAGGGAAAGAGAGGATTGACCGGATTACACCACCTGGAACCTCTATAAATCTTGTCTATTTACTTTACGCATTCATTTACTTTATTATAGTTTTCACTCCGAAACTAAGTTAACTAGTTGTTAATGGCTAATTTTTATCCGCTGCCAGTTAACAAGACCAAATATAAGTCAGTATTGACTTATACTCGGTTGAGTTAGCTGAACTCCGCACAAGTTTCAGGACAGGAACAAAACTGAGCTGAGTATCAGTTTGAGTTTGACAGAAACTCAGTTCCTGGGGCTTTTCCAGTTTGGTAAAAGTTTTTGGTGACAAGTTTATTCACCCCCCCTCTAAACTTGTGTTAGCCTTTCCAAGGGACCAACAATTGGTATCGGAGCAAATTCTTCCTTCTGGAGGAGATCCGAGTTGTTACTGCTTAAGTTTTAAACCAGTTGTTGACAATCCTTTCTGTACCTCATTTCAATGGATACATCTAGAATTAGGAATGGGCTAAATAACCCCCTGACTGACTACCTGCAGAATGTTGTCTATGATTTCCAGGATCAAGTATTTGAAAGATTCAGTACTACAAGCTCTCACACAAATCCAGAGCCTCATTTCAGTCTTGATGAAGACATTGAGCTTAATGCGAATAATGATGATGAATCCAGAGGATTTCCATCCCTAAGCGATCTTTCAGAAGAAGCAGAAGAGAGTTACTGCAAATAACTAATTATATAGAAGAAGAACTGACCAAAGATCCATCCAGTGTAAAAGCCAAAGATATTGATGAGACTCTATCTACAAGTTATGGAGGTGAAAGTGATGAAGAAATCATCTTTGCTAGAGCTACACAGCAAAAGTCATTGATAAAGGAAAACAAGTCCTAATTGATGATGATTCCTCACGTAAGATCTATCTATAAAAATCGTGAGGTAATCGCATCTACATCCAGCACTCACACTACCATGAACAATCAAAGAAATGATGATTTCAATAAAACCTTGGACATAATCATAGAGAAATTAGAGGCAACTCAAAAGAATTATGAGAATGTCAAAAAGGAGAAAAGTTATTGAGAATTGAAATTTCAAGATTGAATGCTGAAATCAATCTAGTCAAAACTAATAATGGAACCATGGTAATTCGACCAACTGATGAACTAACAAAAGTTATAAACATCAAAGAATCATCAGTTGATCCAATTTCCAGAGTTCAATTAAAACCAGGAAAACCATTTGGAGATAGATCAAAGTTTAGGGTTTGATAATCAAGATAATTCTAGGTTCGACCAAGATCGGTTGCAATAAAATTTGTGACTACTCAAAAGTCGAAACTCGTAAATCGATAAAGTTATTAGAATCGACAAAACTCAAAGACAAACCCAACAACGCACAAATCGTCAAAAACCGAAAAATCAGTTGGTAAAATTCACCAGGCCAACAGATTTTACGAAAGACTCGTATATCGAAAACAGAAAAAGCGATCCGAGATCGAGAAGAAAATCTTCAAGTCATATTCATCTAAGAATGTAGATCATTCATGGAATAACAGACTCGTAGAGGAAAGGAAGATTATTTCCCACTCGATGAAGATTGGAATGAACCATCACATCGAGTCTCGAGAAAATGGACAAACCTAAAAGCATAAGGCAAAACAGAAAAATTTGTGAAAGCCGACTTTACTCACCAAAATATCAAGAGAGGTATAAAGTTAAAAATAAAGTTGTACCATCAAAAACTAATCGCTTTAGGACCCAAACAGATATGGGTACCAAAAATTTCTTATTTTGTTTTGCAGGAGAAAACCCGCTTAACTGAGAACTGAAAAGTGGAATTCACAAAACTAAGTTGTATTTACAACTAAGTTTTTGAATTCTCACACAAGACAAAATCGAACATATACAAATTGTTGATACACCGTACCTACTCTATTCACTATTTTCTAGCTACAGATGTCAAGAAAAGACGTGGTCCTTCTCAAATCTAAACCGTCCATATCTTCCACTCATCCACCTTTTCACAATCTCAAAATATTTATGACAAGACGTCCTAATGTCCCACTCAATTCTTAACTACCCCTACTACAAATTATAAATACCTAGAATTTTCTTTTGTAATTTCTTACGTTTAAATTTTGAATCCAATCTCTGAATCTCAAATCTTCAAATTATTCAATCAAATCCAGAAAAATGACTTTCACTCTTGTTGAACCCGGAATGATTGTATCTCTTGAACAGTATGTTGCAAAATATATTGATCAAACTCTAGTCAATTCAATTGCAACAAAAATCTGAAAAATTAAAGGTTTGGATGATGTTTTTAACGTCGATCTGAAAAGTGTATGTTTAGAAAGCATTGGAGACTTCTATCAATTTGGTAGAACAACTGTAGAAGGAGAAGACACACAAACCTACATCACTACTGTCAATGATAATGAGATCAAGGTCACCGAAGATCTAATTGTAGAAATCTTTGGATTCGACAAATCCGGAGGATCAGCAGCCATCAAGCTAACTAAGGAACAAAAGGAGAAACTATGGAGAGATATAGCGATTAGTGGAGAATCCGCCGTCTCACAGACCGGGAGCACAAGCTTACTCAAACCAGAGTTTAATTTTCTCTTAAAAATGTTAGCAAACTGCATCATTGGAAATGAAGGAAACTTTAGCAATCTATCTGGAGCAAAATTAGATTTGTTATATATGATTTGGTTAGGAAAAGATTTCAATTGGGCAAGATATCTATTTGATCAATTGATAGCACAGTCAATTGACGCACCCAAAAAGAAGACGGATGAAAAGAAAGGTCTATTTTATCACAAGAAAACTCTTGCGTTAGTTGTCCAAAGAATATTAGACCATTTTGGAGTCGCAAAGAGAAAAGAAACACCAGTTGCTGATGGGAAAATTGCCGTTAAGGAAGAAAAAGCTGGAAAAAGGAAAGTGAGAAATGCGTGAATGAACTAAAAAGAAGAAAAGCAGAAATCGAAGAAACCTACAACCGGAGATGAAGTTTTAGAACAGATTGAAGATCTTAAGAAAAGAAGAAAACAGTTGGAAGATAGAGAAAAAGGCATAACTGATCTAGTTACTAAGAAACCAATAGAAGTGTCACCAACACAAGAAGCAAGAACTGAAGTTGTTGACGGATCAAACTGATGAGTGAGAATCAAGCAAATCTCACCGAATCTATTCGGTTTGTAATCGGAGTTTTACCAATTCAAGAACCAAATACACAATCACAAGAAATGGAAATAGTAAAAGAAAGCAAGTTGTCAACAGAGAACAGATCGTTGAAACGATTTGATGAAAGAAGTTTGAAACTCGAGAGAACAGACCACGAGAATCGAGCTCGATGATGAAGAATCCGATTGTGATGAAAGACTGATTGATGAAACAACATTGAACATGCTTATGTTGCTTTCAAAATCCAAGTCTACTTCTCAAGAATCTGCTCCTAGATTAGAACATGAGGAAACAGTTAAAGAATCCTCAATTTCTCACTCAGAGGAAAAGGAGGCTGAAGCAGAAAAAGCATCAACCAAGATTATTCAGTTGGATGATCAAGTCGATGAAGATGAACCCACTGAGCATACAATGGATGAAGTTCCTATTGCTGATTTGGAACCTGAACCTACTGAAAAACAAGTTGTTGAAGAACTTGTAAGTGAGAAATTTATGGGAACTGAGCCGACAATCTCAGTTTCAGTCATTGAAAAAGAGACATCAGTCGTCCCAGACGCTGCTGAGGAAGGTATCAGCAGAACCAATCCTATGGAAACTGATGATGTTGCAAGAACTGATCCCATGCAAATTGAATTTTCTATTCAAGAAGAAGACCATGAGATCACAAGAGAATCAGAAGATACTCTCACACCATTTAAATCCACATCTGATCATGGAGAACTTATGAAAACTGATTATGAGCGATTGCACAGATATAGAACTTGGAAGTTCAGTTCTATTGCCAATCAAAGAAATGAGCAAGCAGAAATGGAAGCTATAGAGAAATGGGTATTTGATTTATACAACATTTCAAATCTATCGGAAGTAATCAATACCGATGAGTTCATAAATGAAGGATATGCGCTGATCAGAAATAGCTATTGGAGGGAAGCCATAGCCAGTGGAAGTTCCAGGAAGAATGTTGATGATGATGATTTTGAAGAAGATCCTGACCTACAAAAAGGGATTCTTGCCTCTATACAAAAAAGGAAACGCAATGGCGAATACACGAAGATTCTAGTAGTTCTGAGAAAGCGTTGAAAGTTCAAGTTCTAAAAGTGTATCTCAAACACAAAGATGAGATGAAGAAGAATAAGGAGGTTACCAATCTCCCACTGACAAGTCTACACTTGAAATAGCAAGAACTGTGGCAAACATGCCTAGTGAAGAGTCAGATGATGAACTCAATGTACATCTATCACCTGCAAAAGCTATTGATCCATCAAGCTTGGAAGAAGCTAAGAGACAATCTGAAGAAAGAAGACAATCGACTGAATATAGAGAAAAACTGAAGCAAGCTAAATCAACTGAGGCTGAGACAAATAAAGGAAAAGAACAACAAGCTGGCAGTTCAAAAGATTTTCCCACTCAAGTGGATCTCATTAAGTTTTACCATAATGAGATAATCAGAATTCAGAAAGATGATAACAACTTATTTGGAAAGGTTCTATATGCCTTAGAAGCCAGCAAAGATGAAAGAAGTAATCTTGAAAAGAAAATGGATACCGTCAATGATAACTGTCATAACACCCTGCTTGAGCTTCAGAAAACAACCATCGAGCATGATGCAAGAAGAGATGAAACTCAAGATAGATGGGAATTTATTCTGAATAATCTGGTAGATAGAATGATCTTAATGGAACAGGGCATGAAGGACTCAGTTGTGGCTCAAACCATTTTGGCATCAACTCAACAAACCTTGAATGCTTACATCAAAAGCCTGATTCATAAAGATGATGTCAATAAATGGGAAAGTTTGGATATCTTAAAAGTCCATGCAGCTGAGATGCCACAAGTCCTTACAAATGTTGATGATAAATTGGATGAACTGAAGAAAGCAAGAGGAGATTTCACTGATGAAGAAATGAAACTGATTGTTAAATACTCAGAGCCTACTGCCAAAAGAGTTAGTTTGGATTCTCGTCTATACAGTTTATTCAGAAACTTACTAGAAAGGGAAGGAGTATCAAAAGAAGAATCTCTAGAATCGTTCCTACACATGCGAAGATGTGTGCTCATGCACTACTTGTAAATAAATGTAAGAAATGGGAAGCAGATGGTACCATAGATAGAGAATCAGAGAAAATTGAAAAGGCTGAACCCGAATTTGTTAAAAATCTACTGAGAACAACCACCAATGAAAGATTGAGGGAAACTGTCTTCACTTTTGCAGTTCTTTTCAAAAACAAGTTTTTCAAGAAGAACAATCTATCTCAATCATGGAACATTTGGGCAAGCATCCATGGGATTGAGAGCTCGGCTACAAATGATGCTATGAGATCTTTTGCAGAAAATTATGATAATCAAGTTTCTCAATCTGCCAAGTAAAAAGAAGCTATCTTCTAGTTCCTTTTATCATGTTGTATTTTATTACTCTATCTTGTAACTCGCTTATCGAATAAATTCTCGCTTTCGATTCATTGCGTTATTTATCAGTATTTTGTTTTATCTTTTGCATTGCTTTTAAGGAGGGTATTGACATCATCAAAAGGGGGAAATTGTTGGAAATAAAATTTATGTTTTGATGATGATTCATCGCTTATTCAGTTAATATTCTAAACCCCACTGATGAAGTGTCATAACTAGCTGTTATAGTGCAAAGCAAGAAGATGTCTAGATATCAAATGTATAGGATTTATTAGAGTCTGATATTTGTATAAGTTAAATCAGACAAGCACTATAATAGTTCTAGGCTGGAACTGAGAAAGTAAGAAACTGAGATTTAGAGAAACTGAATAATAGAACATACCAACATAAAACTGAAGAAGATAATTTCGCTGAGAGTTACAGACTCGGTTGACTTATCTAAGAAGACTGAAGAACTGAGGGTCACAGACTCAGTTATTGAAGATTGAAGAACTGAGGGTTCAAACTCAGTTATGAAGACCAAGTCGAGACTGTAAAGTTAGATTTCAGGCAAGATTGTGGTGACCTGAACTGACTTTATGGATCTTGTATGAAGACCTAAGAATCATAAGGACAATGAATTCTTAGATGATAATGAATCATGGTGTACTCTGATTAAGTCAATTATAATCAGATGAAAACTGGAGTACTGATATTTGAAGAAGAGTAAAATCACAGTTAATGCTCCAAGTCAGTCAAGAAACTGACAAGTGATAAACTCAGTATTAAAACTAATGAGGAAACTCGGTTTTATAAGTCAGCCATCCAACAAACTGATCGTACAGTCAAACGTTACAAAGGAAGTTATTTTATTGGATGAACTACTGACAAATCAGAACGGTCATAAAATATAGCCGTTGCAAGATTCGAGCAGGATGAACGTTGAATGAACCCCTTTAAATAGACCACCTTTACAACGTCAATAGTGTGTGTATGAATGTTGCAAGAGAGCAGGAAAACTAAAAAAGAATCAATCTAGTCAAGAAAAATTTAATTAAGGGGGAAAGCCAAATTCAAAAGAACACCTGCCAAGCACTTAATTGCAAGATCGAGAAACTTCTTCAAGTGTTCAAAGTGCATTCTAGATTAATCAAGTTTATTCATTTGAAGAAATATAGAGCCGTGCTTAATTTAATTATCCAGAAGAAAAGCTCAAATCACAGTTGAATCATAGTTTTTGATTCAAAGTCTCAACTTTGATTTTATCAAAGGTTTAAACTGTGAAACACCAAGAAGGTGTGAAGGACAGCTGAGTGCAGTTAGGAAGACTGTGTTTGTGATGAGCTGGTGAAGAGGCAATTCTACCCTCCAGGCACCAGTGGTTCAAACAGTTGAAGAGCAGCAATCCTACCTCTTCTACAAGTGTTTAGATAGTGAAGCTAGGGATTAGTCAAGGAATATCAGTTTAGGACTCTTTGTAACCGGGCCATCTCAAAGAAATTCTAGTGGAATTTTCCTCCGCATCACAGGGGAAGAGAGGATTGACAGGATTACACCACCTGGAACCTCTATAAATCTTGTCTATTTACTTTACGCATTCATTTACTTTATTATAGTTTTCACTCCGAAACTAAGTTAACTAGTTGTTAAAGGCTAATTTTTATCCATTGCTAGCTTATCAAGACCAAATATAAGTCAAGATTGACTTATACTCGTTGAGTTAATTGAACTCCGCACAAGTTTCAGAGACAGAACAAAACGAAATGAGTATCGCTTTGAGTTTGACACTCGCCCTCGGGCTTTTCCAGTTTGGTAAAAGTTTTTGGTGACAAGTTTATTCACCCCCCTCTCCCCTCTAAAATTGTGTTAGCCTTTCCAAGGGACCAACAATTATATTTATTAATTATGGAATTAAAGTGATAAATATATATAATAAAGAAGGAATAAAGGAGTTTTGGGATTATTTTGTAATTAAAAGGGAATTAAGGGATTTTTCTTTGTAATAACTCCTTGGGAGTTATTTTGTATAAAATAAACTCCCCATGTCTCTTGAGAGGTTTTCAGAAAATAAGTGGCAAAGTTTGAACTCCTGTTTATCAGAGAAAGAAAGAAAAACAGAAAAGAACGCAAATGAGATTTCTCCAAAATTCTCACAAGTCTGGTATCCGTTTTCAAAATCAATTGAAGATTTGGAATCAGCATGAAGAGGGCTTCCTTTTGACATCAAGATCATCAAGTTTGGAATAAGGTTAGTTTTGCCTCGGTTTTGGATTCATCAAGAGATGATCAAGTTTTATGGTTTCGTTTGGTTGAATTCGTAGTTCATTTTGTTTTGAAGCTTTGATCACAATTGTTTCTTGTTCAATTGGTTGATCAAATAGGTTTCTGGTTGAAGTCTTAGAGTTTGCTGCAGATTTCTGAAGGTGGTAATAAGGTAAGAGGCTCTTCCTAATGTATAATTAAGGTTTTATGATGTTAAAATTGTATTTTGGGTATGATTTGTGGTTAGAAATCATGTTTAATGTTGTAGTTAAAGTGTTGGATGCTTTGACATGATAAGGTGTTGTTTTATTGTTGTTTTGCTATTTAAATTGATGATATATAATAATGTTGGGAAAGGGTTGGGAATCGTTTAAGTGTATAAAGGCATGTTTAATATGTTGCAGGTGGAATGTGTACGCATTTCGGAGGCAATGCGCACGCATTGCACTGGCAGAAAGTTGCTGAATGCACAATGTGTGCGCATCATAGAATAATGCGCACGAATTGCCTTGGCAGAACCATCCTGAATGCTGAATGTGTGCGCATTCAGCTGGATGTGTGCGCATTCTGCCCTATTTTTGGGAAACTTTATGTTTTAAGCCCCGAGTCTAGTTTTAATTGTTATTTCTTTATCTAATAACTTTAAATGAATATGAAAAGCCTTGATTTAGCTTCTGATGCATTTAGTTCAGGCACCGAATGGATTATTCACAAGAGTTGAAGTTCGAGACCGTCGAAAGAGCATGATAGGCTTGTACTTTGGTGAATTAGCATTCACCAATGTCTGTGTATGTGCTAGGGTTGTCCATGTCTGGTGGTCTAAGAAAAAGAGAGTAGTAGTGATGAGGGAGCTAACTTGAAAATACTTAGGTGCTAGTTAATAACTAATAACAAACGTACTTGTGCACTTAAAAGACTAATCAACATGTCATTCTTGGTAAGGCACAATGTCATATTGTGATGTGTGGGCTATTCGGATAAAGCGAGTAACTCTGCTGGCCTTTAAAAGGCATCGGGAGTGGAGGGACCTCATGAAAGAATAACTTTACTGGCCTCGAAGAGGCACTGTGAGTAGATAGACTTCACCGAACACGTGCACTATCGGGCCCAACCCGTGGTTATTGGTGTGATCCACCAATATGTTGCACCCAGATACTTCGTGTTGAGTGAACAGCATGCGTAGTGACCTTGAATGCGGTTGTAACAAAGATAAGTTAAGTTCAAAACAGTTAGTCACGACATGTTGATGAGAATGAAGTGAACTTTAAAGTTGAGTCGGTCGCACAAAGACAACTTAATAATAATAAAGTAAATCATTCCGTTGAACTTGGTTATTTATTAGCTTCTCACTCTTGCTAAGTACTTTGTACTTACCTCATTTGGATTTTGTTTTGTATGCATTGTGGGGTGAAAAGATGGACATGTTGATCTTGAGCTCGATGAGAAGTTTGATGACGTTGATGCCATGATGATGCTTTCGTTTTCTTCTTACTTATTAAATTTTTTACTAGACTTGTTGTACTTTCTTTTAAGATATTTGTAAGACAAGTGTTGTACCTTTATTTTAGACTTCGTACGTTGTAACCCTTGGAGAATCGTCGTGTAATTTAAATTATCCAACTTTAATCGGTTTGTAATCTATTCTAGAAGCATTTATGTTTTAACCCTAGCCTTTTGGGCTTCCGTTGCTTTATTTTTTGATACGACGACGTAGAGGCTGGCGTATAATATTATATTTATTTAGAGAAAAAGAGCCAAAAGTCCTCTTTTTGGCACAAAATAAATAAACAGGACAATGAAATTCTAAAATGTGCAAAAAGGACAAACATTTCCCGCATGACAAAAATGCCCTTCCTTATGATAAAAACTGAAACGGAAATAGAACTGAATAGGGAACCGACCCACGTTCATTGTCAATTACTCCACGATTAAACCACTGGCATTCCACCGGAAATTCCATCAAAACTGAAGAATTAGGGGCGATTCAACAAGAAATCAGTAAGAGTGCCAGAGTTTAGAACAAAAAGCGAGTAGTATCGAAGAATTTTTTCGATTTTTGCAATATGTCGAAAAGAAAAAGGGGAAATGGAAACAGCAGTGGTGAAGAAGAAGAAGAAGAACGGTTACGGTAAGAACTATGAACCAAAATATTACAGATTTGGATTTATATCATTTTCTGTTGAGGCTTCCAGATTTGAACTACATTCTACTACTTATATGAAGTTGATACTACTAAAATGTGAAAATGCAAGACGGCTGTATAATTCTATGTTGTTTGATTTGTAAGAAACTACAATATACTGCACATTGTTTAGCTAGAATTCATAAAAGTAATCTAATTAAAAGTTACAAAATAATTTATGTATGTGCATGCACTATATATAAAGATTTGCCGATTCTTTTGCTAATGATCATCGATAATGAGCATAGATATGTCAACACTGACAATTGATGTCATAATGATCTCAAAAGCTACTGAATATGTATGTTTTTTAGTGTCTAAACATTAATGATGCTTCTTAAACAATCGACTTCATATGTTACCGATCATCGGGATGTGGTTATAATGATATCTGATACTGACATCTTCGGGATGTGGTTATAATGATACTCGACATCTTGGGATGTGGTGATACTGACATCGATATGATATGAATTTTTAGTGTCTAAACATTAACATCTAGTCAGTAAAATATTTATACATGCAGTACTCATTGCAAGTATAGATCAAACTTAAATGCTATACATGACTTAGTGCAAAGCGTAAAAGTGATCTCAAAAGCAACACAAAGATGCAATCAATGAACCCCATTCGCACACATGCTAAAAGCACTTTATAAATCTCGATCATTGTAAAGAAGAGGAAGAGTGAGATGATGGATGCATTCATAAACAAATATGACAAAAAGAAGAAACATTCAACATTGCCGGTCAATCATGCATGCCAACTAAATTGGATATCAAGCTGATTTTCGGGATAGAGGATGGGGAAAAGAAGTTGGAAACATCAAAGCTCATGGAAGGCGGGAAACAAAATTAGAAAAAAAAAATTTAAGACTGCAACAAGACTAAGTGCACACATGGTAAAAGTTAAAGTGATGGAGCTTGTCGAAAAACATGACAAAGAATCTATTGATGACTCTTTCAAGCTAATGTGTCTACTACTTCTCCACACAGTCTTGATTCCAAATACATGAGGAAATATAGCATGGGGCTTATTATACTATGTTGATGACATAGATAGATTAACTACTTTCAACTGGTCACAACATGTGTTAGACAAACTCACCGATGGATTACACCAAAATTGGAATAATCCAAAACAAGTGAATGGATGCACAATGTCATACATGTAAGTTTGTTTCCTTTTTAAATCTTACTTATATTATACAATAATCATGTTAAAATTACTAACATAAACTATATTAAATGCATATTGGTTCGTGGCGCTGTAAGCAATTAGACCAAGGGATACAAATGGTGGACAAAAAGAACCAAACCAGAAAGGGAAGAAGGGACTTTCATCAAAGGGAATACCAAGAATTACAAAATGGAACACAAGAGAACTTGAGAACCTGGTTGTACCAAGAAAGAAGGGAGAACAAGGAATTCTAACCAAGAAGAATAAGAAATTGGTAAGATATCATACATTGTCACTAACTCTTGTACAATTTACACTAACAACCTAACACAACATCCTTTTCATGCATTGTAGTTCAACAAAAAAGAACTGACTCCTACAATAGATGAGAAATGGTTGATCAAAGGATTGGATGATGAATTGAACACCAAAGATGAAGATGACAATGAAGAAGAACAAGAGGATGGGGAGGAAGGAGAGGAAGAAGAGGAAGGAAATGATGAAGCAGAAGAAGAACAGGGAGAGGAAGAACAGGGAGAGGAAGGAGAGGATCAAGAGCAAGAAGTGGAAGGAATGGAAGAAGAGCAAGAAGAGGAGGAAGGAGAAGAAGAGCAAGAACAGGGAGAGGAAGAAAGTGTAGATAGAATGGACAATGAATGGATGAAAGAAAAGGAAGATGGACAAGCTTCAAGGGAGGTAAAAACATTAAAACCTACATTATATGAATGATCGAATCAATAAAGAAGATGTCGATGATCGATGATCGATGATCAGTAACACAGTATAAACTTATTTTTGCAGGACCATAACAAGAAATATCCATGCTACAAACAATGATTGAGGGCAAAGAAGAAGATATAAAGAAGCTTCAAGAGACAGTGCACCAACAAAAAAAAGAAATATCAGAGCTTGAAGAATGTGTTCGAAATTACAAGACCAAGCAAACAGATATAATTGGGCAGAAAGAAGCAGTGGATGTTGAATATGAAAACATGAAAAAAAAAAATGAAGGAACAAGTTGCGAAAATTGCTGAATTGACATCTGAAGTAAAGAATTGAAGGATTTATGTGGAAAGGAAAGATCCCAAAATGAGGTCCTTCACACAAAACTTGACAAAAAGGCAAAACTTGACAAAAAGGCAAGATAGAACAAGGATTGAGACACTTGCACAGAAAGTTGCTGAACTTGAGAAGGAGAGCTTTGAGAAAAAGAATACAATCAGCCAATTGAAAGGAAAAGTTGAGGAGAGCTTAGGAATCAGACAAGACATGAAGAAGCATCTATGTGAAATGAAGAATGCACATTCAAAAGAAAACACATAATTCAAAAACAGGATTGCACAACTTGAAAAACAGTTGTCTGAAAAAGATGCAACAATGGATGAATTGAAAAGAGTGGCTGAAAATCATGCAGTATCAGAAGAAACGCTGAGAAAACTTGTAAAAACGCAAAAGGAACGCTTAGATGCACAGGAGAAGGAGATTGAAAAATTGAAAGCTGACGCAGAAACGTTGAGGACACACAATATAGAGCTTCAAGTTCATCAAGTAACTCAACAAAGTAAGCCAACAACTGGTGAGTCATCATTGATCAGAAGGCTTCATCAAAATCCAAGAGAAAAGAAGGCAGTTCAGAATGAAGCGTTCGACTACGACACCAAGAAAGGAAAGAACAAAAAACAGCAACAACAAGCAAAATACATTGCTCCAGCAGACAATAAGGTAATCAATGGAAAAGAACTCATGAAAGACTCAAAAGAAGAATACAACTGTGGAGCACATGTTATGACACAGGCATACGAACGTATATGGGGTCATAATCAAGAGGGAGGGCAAAAGTAAGTATCTTTTCATAATAAATTCATGTATTACTTGTATAAGGATAACATATTCAACAATAATGTGACTCCTATAATCATACACAGCAAAGAAGTATGGGCAAGATCAATGGGAGATTACCCATTTGTCACAGTCAACTCACTAGTGGCTGTAATGAATAACTTATTCATTGACGAATCGGTAAGATGTTCATAATATCACTTCAATATCTGCTTCCATATGCAATATAATTTAGCTACTGACAAAATAACTTCATACACAGATTATAGATGCAATGTGCACAATCATGGGAAAGGCAGGGGTAATACATGAAAATTACCAGATAATTGAGGCAGCACCATTGGTATGATGAAAAATCTGACTATTATTCTCCTATAACTACTGATAATACAGTTGTTAATATGAACATTAACATTCTTTTTTGCAGGCGGATTTCTTAAATTTCTACAACACAGTGGGTAATGCTGACAAGGAACCCATTGAAGAAATTGTCAAACACATAAGAACGGGAAAAACAGTTCTTATTCCATTGTGGGGCAAAGGTAAAGAAGAAGATGGGAACCATTGGGTGCTTCTCACCCACAACACCCAAGAAGTTACTTGGAATATGTACCATTCATTGAAAACAGGAAGACCAAAGGACCCTTACTTGAAGGACTGTGAAACTGTGGTAAGCAACACTGATACTGCTGATACTGATACTGCTGATATTGATACTTCTGATACTGATACTTATATTGTTTATTGATACTTTGTTAGTCTAACATCTATTGTTATACATATTCATTCACAGCAATCATTTATTTGGGCCGGAGAAGACTCGAAAGAAGCCTCAGAAGATAAACAAAGTTTGCGACCTACCACTACAAAAAAACAAAACATAAGAAAGTATTACATACATTGTATATGATTACTAACATGACTCTTAATCAATTGAACTAAAACTGATGCAGGAACGATTATGTTGTTTATATGATATACTACATCAACATAATCATAACAAGAAATGCAATCCAAAGGGATTTGAAAGATGAAGAAGTCCAACAAATGAAAAGAATGATCATAAACAGCATAACAATGAATGAAATGTTGTTGGTACATTAGTATTCTTCTTAAAATGTACACTAATGTTACATTGTTACTCTTGATTATTCTAACTACTTTTGTCAATGAATGGTCAACTATTGAAGTACTTTTGTTGTCAAGTACATATTGAATGTTACTCTGAATGATTCAGACTACTTTTGTCAATGAATGGTCTTTTATTTCTTAAATATTATATTAGTCAAACTACAAATGACTATTATTATGTTAGTTTCTAATTGCAAATCTAATTATTCAAATCTTCATCAAAATAAGAAGCTCTTAATGCAGAATCATGCTCATTAAACAAGTACAAAAAATATTGAACAATCAGTAAAGAAATGGCACAGATTACAAAACTATTACTCAAGCAAATATAATCATTATTATTCAATGCAATTGTCAAATAACAATGACGATCGTCGATGATCGATGTCGATGATAAGATTACTATCCGATAATCGATATGTAGAATTCATAGCAGTAAACAAAATCAGTACAAAACCACACACCACAACCATTTTCTACAATCATCAACAGTATAAAATCAGCCCAACTGAACAACATAAGTACATCTTTTCTTATTGTGACTAGAAGAACCACAACGACTACATTTATATGCACGTTTTGAACGTTTTGATGACTCTTCACATGAAAGAATACGTTTAGTCCGAGGTCTTCCAGGCTGCCTCCTAGAGAATGGAGGCAACACAACATATGAAGCTGATATTTGAGATGATAAATAAGTATCTGGAACAGGATAAATTGTATTCTGATAACAATCCATAAACGAGCTTGTCCTGTAACAAACATCGACATAATCATGCAAAAACAGTCTTGTACTCATGACAGCAACAACTCCATGACCACATGGATAACCAAATCTTTGCCAAATAGAGCAAGAGTAGGTCCGATCCCTCAAATTCACTGAAGCACTCGGTGAAGAATGAACCTCGTAAACAAAAGCCGTCGAGCTAACAACATGCCACTGCTTACATTGATCCATGATACGCAATAGATTGGCATCAATTGTGGGACAAATAACAGTAGACCAGCTAAAGTTCTCTTATCTACAACAACAACATTAAAAAACTAAGCGAATGTGAACAAACACATTAACATGAGAACAGTAAAAGTAAAACTAACACAAACCTGAAATCCGCTGCATAAGTTTAATACGGATAGCATCAGCCAAGTTAACAACATGAAGAAGGCTCTTTCACAACCCACGCATTAAAGGATTCTCACTGCTGATGATATGTATCCATACCGACAACCCTCAAGAGAGAAATTAGCCCAATTCTCATGCTTCGATTTTTAAAAATGCTTTTGCAAAGATCACCACCCTCAAATAGCATTAAGTTATAATTAGAATCAAATTCAGATTTGGTAGAAGCATAGGCAGCACATCAATGGAAGCAACTCAACCATTCGATGCCTAAAAAACTTGTTTTTCAAAAATTCAGCACACTTCTCACGTAAATTAAGCTTCAAATGATACAAACAATATGAATGGTAAGTGTCCGGAAAAACAGTACGAACACCATCAATCAAACCAGGATTCCAATCACTCATAAATGTAAGCTGCCGCATATGATCCAAAATAGCCTTCAGATTGATGAGAAACCAGTTCCAATTTTCAATGTCCTCAGAATCAAAAATAGCAAAACAAAGGGGATAGATACCTAACATAAAAGAAAATAATATGAATGTCAGAGTTTATGATACTGATAGTGTTACTGATACTGATACTGATACTGATACTGTGTTACTCTCATTATTAATCAAACATATTATATAACAAGTAAAAACTCATATACCTTGATTACCATCTTTCCCAGTAGCACCCAATAAATGACCCTTAAATTGACCATTCAAATGTGCTCCATCCAGAAAAATGAGAGGATGACAAGCATTGAAACCACGTATGCAACCAGCAAAAGCAACAAACAATCGTTTAAAACGAAATGATCCATGATCCACTTCATAAACAACACGAGAGCCAGGATTTGAATCCAAGAGACATGCAACATATGCAGGCAATCTGTTAAAGGATTCACGCATATGTCCAAACAAAGCTGATTTGGCTTTCGACACACCAATTCTTGCTTTGAAATATGTAACCCTAAACGATAATGGGGAGAACAAATCGCGTTTAACTACACCAGGACTCAAAGTAGGCGTATCGCGCACCATAGTTTCAATAACATCTACAACAAGCTCAGAACTCATTCATGAACCATCAAAGAACGACCAGCAGAACCACAAATATGAACAGTGCATGAGTCTCTAACATAAAAATAGCCATTCGTATTCCATTTTAAACCATGAACCTTCCATGCACAATTATATATTTCCTTGAAAGGACAATAAGTCGTTATCCTAATGTCGCATTCTTTTTTAAAACATATTGAAAACCAAAGTATATGGACACCTTTTGCAAAGATAATCAATTCCGAGGCACCACCATAAAACACTGTCCCAGATTTAAAAGATATCTTATCCCAACCTAGCTCAAGCCTAGCCTTCTTAACTAAGGAACTAACTGACATAAACTCTTCATCACCATCAGCACAAACAATATGCATACAACTATTCGAGCTTGAGGAAACAACATCACCACAATCAGCTAGACAGGTACTAGAAGTTGATGAAGAAATATTGCTATCTTGTACAACATCCACATGAAGACCATGCCCATTAAAAGAACGAGAAACAATAAACAACGAAACCAAATCTTCATCATTAGATAAAATACACTTAGAACAACCAGGTAACTTGTAGTACAACTTAACACACGATGGATCCAAAAACACCATTTCCTACAAATCTTATCAATAATAAACTCAAAGCAATCAGTTTCAGAAACAAGCAAGACATAAGTCTCCAATTCATAGCTGCAAAGCAAAACCACCATCCTCACACAATCTGCAAGGAAACACAAGGAAAACTTAACGACTAACACTAAAGAAATAAGTCATTAACAATGAAAATGCGTTATCGATATCAAGCATCGATATCTTGCTTTTGAAACACATGATCGTGAATATGTACAATGAACGAAACAAATCATGCTCTTTCTCTCATAACATCGCGCTTCAACAATGTAATTCGAAATACAGATATTCACAGAGCAGTCTGTACATACATAGGTTACACAAATGAGAATCAGGATTCTACATGCAATAAAGAGTAAAAAATGGTGTCTCCAATGGAAATCGATCTCAATATAAAACTGAAAACATAATCAGAGGTATCAAACTAAAAATACAATGTGATTTGACTTGAATGGAAAATAAACGAAGAACAACAGATTACAAACAAGCAAAACAGCTGAAACGAAAATAGTCGACTACGAAATAAAAAATCAATTTGAGATGAAAACTTACCTTCAAGCTAAAAATAAAAACAGAAACACAATTCACGCCGTAAATTGAAAAGGAAATCTAGGAAGATGAAATTGAACAGAAAATCAATGAAGATACGCAAAAAGAAGAGTCGAAACAATGAAATTCAGGATGTAAATGAATCAGCCAAGCATTTAATGATGAAACAGAATTAACGCCGAATAAATATGAAAACATAAATGAAGGGCAAATGAGTCCGTACGGAAAATTATTGTCCTTATTGCAACTAATAATTTGAACTAGGATTAAGACTTAATTAGGGGGGGAGGACTTATACCTAATTTTTCCATTTATTTAATGTTATACGCGTCGAACATTCGCTTCTGGATAAGGGCTCGGTATCCGAGAGTGGGGCGTTACACAGCGTATCTCTACTTGATCATAAAATAAAATAAAATAAAACTCGATCACAAAAGGAATCTTAGGTTTAGCAAAATTTTAACCATAACCATAACCGATGTTTTTTTATTTAGGTTTAGCATCAATGTCTTTTCACAAAAGAAATATTTTTAATCTCCGACACTCTTGAAAGCAAAATTTTTCAATTTGTTTTTGTTTTGCTCTCTTTATTTTAATTTTCTTTCATAGAAACGTTTTACGGCCTTATATTTAGCTTATCCCGGCGAATTGTTTTGTGTCCGTTCTATTCAATCGTATCTCTGGTTGCGGCCGAAACCCTCGGAACATATGGGATCTGGTGAAGGATGTCGAGAGAGTATGATTAACCCTATGGCTATGGATAATTTACCTGAAGAAATGGTTACTGAAATCCTTTCAAGACTACCGGTAAGATCTCTGTTGCGATTTAAGTGCGTACGTAAATCATGGTATAACCGTATCTCTGCCAAAGATTTCACCTTTTTGCAACTTAACAACTATAAAACCTCCGATCTCGTTCTAGCCGGCATTGACGTGACATGCCAACCCCGGAAATTATTGATTGCAAATGTCTCACCGCCTTCTAGAGCAGGTTATGCAGAAGCAACCTCACCATTTGTGTGCAGGTCTAGGGTTGTCCATTATTCACTACCCCAACAGCAAAACTTTGATAAGAGCCCTGAAGTGTGTGGGCCGTGCAATGGTATATTTTGCTTGTACAACCAGAAAGAAGAGCGTATTTTGTTGTGGAATCCACTGATCCAGGACTTCAAAACTATTCCTCAATCTAACCTACCTCGTCAGGCTATACAACGAGGGTCGCACCTTAAATATACAGTTGGGTTCGGTTTTGATTCTGACTCACACGATCACAAGATTCTACAAATTGTGCGAAACACCGATACTTATCAGCAACAGCTTGAGCTATACAACCTTGGTAGTAATTCATGGAAGAAACTAGATTATGCCTCACCACTCAACAGTTTTTGCGACGGTAATCCTTTGCTTACTTTATACAGAAAAATTGGCTGGTTTGGTACCAAACGACGAAGTATACTTTTATTTGACGTGAGCGATGAAACGTTTGATATGATACCGATTTCTCTAGAGGGTGAGACTGATAGCAGGGCTACAATTTTACGACAGGTGTTTCCTTTCAGAGAATCCATTGCGGTCGTGATTTTTACCTTTGGATATTGTGAAATTTGGGTGTTAAATGATTTCAGTTGTACTCAATCAAGATGTTGGAGTAAATTGTGGACTATTGAATATGAAAATCTCTATTGGCCTCTAGGCTTCTATGGAAACTCGTACCTCATTTTTAGAGGTAATTGTAGTATCAAATTAGAGTTATATGATCTGCTAAACCATGATGTAGTGGACACTGGAGCTTCATTGATTAGAACCCTTGTTTACAAGGAAAGTCTCGTTTCAATCAGCGGCGACAAAAAAGAACAAAGATAAGTGTTGGATTCTATTCATAGATTGGTTTTCACTTCCATATATAGGTTTTACTAGTATTTTTTAATCTTGTTACAGTATTTGGATAAAAGTTGAATCGTCTATACACTGTTTTTTTTTTATTGTTGCCTTACAATACAAAGCAATAATTCCTTTTGGTTTTTGTTACCCTCTCCTCGTTGGATTTCGGTTGATTCACGAAATTTTAGCTTATATATTTTCCTCGTAATTTTGTCTGAACAATCTGTGTGTGTATTTTTGTACAATATTTTCCCCACCGGATGGCTGCTAGCTACAGCCGCATGACGTATTTCATACGACACGTACAGTTTGGCTGCTTGCTCGTGCCATCAATGGGTACCAAGAGCGATGGAAAATGTATCATTTTCCAGATATTCAAACTTAAGTAAAGTGGGAGGTGGTAGCTATGAATATTTTCAATGAATAGCTATGCTAGTGGATCGAAAGGGCTACGTACGTCGGGTGTATTAATGGAGATCGACGGCGCTTTGGTTAATATTTATTCTAAGCGTCTTTCGCATGAAACCCAATCAATTTTAAGTAATCCCTCTGGCTTTAATTTGGTAACCATCGTGATGATATTATTTGGCACTTTGATGAACGAGGTCTATATATATGCAGTTAAATGACTTAAATCGAGTTATCGCTTGACAATGCATTTTCATCAAAAGAAGGTTGCTGCCCCTACGACCACGAGTCATGCATTCTTATATATTGGCATTGCCTACACGACTGTCTATATATCCATCAGATGCTTATTGCGAAAGCGGGGATATATGATTTGGGGAAATGACCTTATATATGCAAGCTGTGGAGAATGTATTGAGGATCTCCAACACGCTCTTTTCGATTGTGTCATCCCAAGAGAACTGAAGGAGACGACGAAGAAGTATGAACCTAGGGAAGAGGGTCGACGGGAAAGAGAGCCCACGCCATTTTCTATTTTCAAGCTTTTTCTGTGTTCAGTTTAGTCGCCCTCTTTCAGTAGAAACTAGAATAACCAATTAGTCGCCCTTGTTCAAAGATAAAAATAAAAATACGAGAACAAGTGTTCTTTTTAATGTTTTTTGTGTTAAATAAGCTTTTATAGTAGATAGTATTTGGGTAAATAAACTAGGAAACTTTCGGCTCCATTAGCAAAGCTAGGAAACATTTCTTTTGTAGCATTAGTAGATATAGTGCTAAAGAAGAGAGGGAAAATAATTAAAGGAAAATTTCTATCTCCTACTTTGTATTGTATTTTCTCATTTATATACACCTCCAAACTTTGCTTCGTGTCCTTTAGTTGATATGAAAGCTCCAAGTAGAAGATAAAGGAACAGAATGTTGCGTGTCCTTTGGTGGGTTGAAGGTCTAGTGACTAAAGGAACAGAATGCTAAGAGAAGAAGATAAACATCAGCATTTTTCATATATTCTTAGATAGATAATGACACCATTACAGCAGCATATATTTATGCAGAATCTAGTGCTTAGATTTTTGTTACAAGGATAGGACACATGGCCACATCTTAGCCATCCACTACACACTTAATCTAAGGGCTCTTATTTACTCTTATCTTCAACAAATTCTCAAATGAAATGGTGCTCTGCTATATTGAGTTTGCTCCTGAAATAAGTGAATGGCTGAGGAGGTAAGGCTTTGGTCATGCTGTCTGCAATTTGATAAGAAGAAGGAACATACAGAACCTGCAGCTGCTTGCTCAGAACTTGATTTCTGATAAAATGAATGTCAACCTCAATATGCTTGGTCCTAACATGATAAACTGGATTGTAGGCTAAAGAAGTAGCCCCAGTATTATCACACCAGTATCTAAGAACTCTAGAAATCTGTAACCCCAACTCAATCATAAGCTGCTTAAGCCACTTCATTTCTGCGCAGACAAGTCACCAATGCTCAGATTCGCACTATGTAATCGGATCTGCACACAACCCCTATTTTTTGAACTTTAGGATACAAGAGAATCACCAACATACACACAATAGCCCCCAACAAATTTTCTCATCAAAAGTATCACAAACTTCATCAAAGATCAAGTGAATCCAAATGTTGCGCTTCAGAGGATGGTTTAAAGTGCAGTCTGTGATGCAAAGTGCCACTGACATACCTCAAAAGTCTCTTCAGAGTTGTCCAGTGATTAGTGTATGGATCTTGCATGAACTGACTAAGGTAATTCACAGCAAAAGTGATATCTGGTCTAGTCAGAGTGAGGTATTGCAGACCTCCAATGGCACTTCTGTAAATTTTAGGATCTCATGAGGGTGCCTTGCTTGGGTTTCAAACTTTTCCTCGCTATCATAGTGTAGACACCTTTTGAGATAATCAAACCCCGCTTTTTCAAAGAGCTTGTATGGCATAATGTGACTGATTCAGATACAGACCTGAGTTATCCCTAAACACCTGCATTCCTAGGAAATGGGACACCTGACCAAGATATTTAAAGGCAAAATCATTATTCAACTGCTGCACAAACTTCTTGATCAATTCAGTTGAGTTCCCTGTGATCAGATGTCATCTACAAACACTAAGATGTATAGCACCTATTTAGTCAGTCTTATAGTGTGACAAAGGAAGTATCTCGAGGTCGTTTGTATGAACCCCATGCCTTCATTGACTGTTAGAGCTTCAAACCAGGCCCTAGGAGCCTCGCTTGAGACCATAAAGAGCCCTATTCAGTTTACATAGAAAATGTGGCCTGGCCGGATCAACAAAACCTTCTGGCTGAGTCATCAACACTGGCTCCTTCAGAGGCCCATTTAAGAAGGCATTATTGATGTCTATTTGATGAATTGGCCAATTCATAGACACAGCCACATCAAGGACAACTATAATTCTTGTAGATTCGGCAACTGGACTTAATGTTTTAGTGAAGTTAATGCCATAGCTTTGATGAAATCCCTTAGCCACTAACCTGGCTTTGTACTTGAGGACACTCCCATCAGTATTCAGCTTAAATTTAAACACCCATCTGTTGCCTACAACTTTCTGGTTTGGTGATGATGGCACCAGATCCCAAGTGTGATTCTGTTGTAGTGCTTTGTATTCATCCTCCATGGCTCTCCTCCACTCAGCACTGGCCAATGCCTCTGATACATTCAAGGGTGTTGTAGGAAATGTTGAGGCAGACACATTAACACAAGAGACACTGTAGGTTTTTGGTTTGTAAATCCCTGACTTGGCTCTTGTTTGCATTGTGTGTGTGGGAACCAAACTTTTAGTATGTGGTGGAGATGATGCAGGGGGAGGTGTAGGGCTTGGAAGGGGTGAGGATGCAGTAGGACTCTGTGAGTAAGCATCATGTGTGATGGAGATGTCACTATCAACACTATGTGTGTTGGCAACATGTGTATGTTCCCTTCACTAGTATATGGTGCAATATATGGAGATTGTGGTGCAGTTGTAGATCTAAGTATGTTGTGATCAGTGTGATCAGTGTCTGAAGAAAGATTACCTGACTGTGAAGGAGTCTTCTCTTGGTGAATTGTACCAGCAGCATTGGAGATAGTTGGCCAGATATCAAAGGTGATTGGTGTGATTGTGACAGGTTCAGAAAGAGAGGTGACACTCCTATGAGGTCCTTGGAGAAAACCCTTTGAGAAGGGAAAATCCTCTTCATTAAACACAACATTAATACTGATATAGACTCTTCCTGACTCATCCAGACACTTGTACCCCTTATGTTGCATGCTAAGACCAAGATTGACACATTTCTTGCTATGGAATTGAAACTTAGTATTCGGGAAAGGTCTTAATTTGGGATACACAGCATAGCCAAAAACCCTAAGAAGGGAATATGAAGGTTTGACCTAGAGAAGGAATTCATGAGGAGACTTGCCTTTTAAAACAGGTGTAGGTAGACAGTTTATGAGATGAACAGCATACTCAAAGCTATACCACCAGAATCTAAGGGGTAGTGAAGCTTGTGCAAGAAGAGTAACCCTAACTCAATTATGTGTCTGTGTTTCCTTTCTGCCCTACCATTCTGACTATGTGTTAGGAAATCACTAGTTTAACGCAGCGGAATTTAAAATTTGATTTCCTTTTCTAGATCGTTCTTCGTTTAATGCAATAAACACGTTAAGTAGTTTGACGGTTGATGACGGAAAAATTCACTGTTATTTTCATAACATTTCACCCCGTTTCTGATATCATTTTGAGCACTTTTATATCATTTTGAGTCTTTAATTCCTAAATTTCATAAAAATATATAAGTCGTGACTATTTTGTAAAATATCGTGTTTTTATGTGTTTTTACTAGTTTTTGTACCGGTTTAGTAACCGGAGTGTCGTGTCGGATTTACGCTTGGTATTTTGGTGGTTTATTGCGTAATTATAGGTTAACCAAAATCCCGAGTAACGACACGCTTTGAGGCTTAAAAGAGGTGTTTATGGGGATATAAGAGTGTGCCAAGCTTAAAAGGTCAAGTGGATCAATGGTTCAGTAGTATCACTATCGAATTATATCTTCGACGAACAAATGGCCCATCAAAAACGCATTTTCTGAAGAAGTGTCCTTCATGAAAGTTGTAGATCTTTGAAAGAGCTTTCCAACGCACTTTGAATCACGTCAATCGGATGTCTGCAACTCAAGTTATGGCCATTTTACTGAACTGCGATCTCGTGTAGATAATTTTGATATTCGGATATTTGGAATAGTCTTGGATCGATCCGGGATTTCACCGGATCGATCCGGTAGTTGAAATTATCAGAGATTGCACATGCTAGATCAACTTGATGGCTAGGTTCATCATTTCTTTCGCCATATGCATGTATATATATATATATATATATATATATATATATATATCTTATCCTATATATACCACCAATCTCCATACACAAAAGAGAGAGCCCCTTCTCTTTCTTCCTTTTCTTCTGCATCTTCTTCTTCCCCCTCTTCATCGTCCATCACCATCTTTCTTTTTGATTTTTTTGTGTTTTGTTGTGATATATATATATATATATATATATATAGATATATATATATATCTCTTTCCATCATCTTCCATTTTTACCATCTTCATCTTTTTCTTCATTGATCACCATCTTCATCTTTTTTCTTCATCATTGATCATCATCTTCATCATTTTTCTTTTTGTGTTGTTTTGTTGAGATATATAGATATATATATATAGAGAGAGATCTCTTTCCATCTTCTTTCATCTTCTTTTGGGCATATATATATACTATATATATATATATATATATATATATATATATATATATATATATATATATATATATATATATATATATAGTTATATATATGTCTATATATATATATATGTATTTGTTTTTATATAAATTAATTGGAATACCATTGTAATAAGATAATTATCAATAAAATTTCATTGTTTCGATCTTTTATTTACTTTTACGCATTTTACTTACTTATTTTTATTTACGACTTATATATATATATATATATATATATATTTTTACTTTTACGCATTTTATTTACGCACTTATATATATATATATATATATATATATATATATATTTACTTTTACGCATTTACTTACGTATTTACTTTTACGCATTTGATATATATATAGTATATTTATTTTTATGCACTTATATATATATTATTAGCTATATAACTATATATCTATATATATAAATATATATATATATGTACTTATAAAAAAATGAATTCGCTTTTACTTTTCGTCGTTAATATAATTTCCGTAATCATTCCGTTATTATCGCCAAAATGAATAGCTAAACGTGACGTGTAGTCGAATTATGTAAAACGAGTAAAACGCCCTAAGGGGATTAAACGGGAGTTGTGTAGCAGAAAATAATGTTTTAATGAGTAATCCACGCCCTAAAACTTATTCTAAACGCCTTTGAATTAAACTGATCATTTAGTTCATCATCACACATATCGAACCTATAAATGTATTTTGCGGTGAGATGTGGGAAAAGGGGTTTTAGGATCGCTATGTAGATTCGCCTAGTTGTTAGGACCGCTTCCAATACAGAGGTTTGTCATCGTTGTTCGAGCGACTCTAAGAGCGTAATCATGTTAGGTTAATCGGTTTTCTAAAGGAAAATTAATTAACTTCACATAGGGTGTTGAGTGAGAGTTGTTCGATCTTAACACCGCAATTAGGAGTTGGCACCCGTGGATGTCGTTAAAATACCGTGGAAAGGTAGGTTGGTTAATACACGCCTCTCGTCAAGTCTTCCTTGTGGGTAAAAGTAACTCGTTGGATCATAATTCGCCATACCTTTTAATAACTAGAACTACAACCGTTAGCTAATTTTTACTTTCGCAATAGTGTAATATCTCTCCACCGCAATCTTGACCTAAACCAAGTTCTACGTCGACTTTGGTACTTAAACGTTATTCCTGTGGATTCGACCTTGCTATCACTATACTATCGTTGATTCGATACTCACCGGTTAAAGTTAGCGCTTAGTTATTTTGCTATCAAGAATTTTTGGCGCCGCTGCCGGGAATACTACGCTTGATATCTTGTAAGTTGACCGAAAGCCTGGCTTAGTCGCTTTTATTTTGTTTTCGTGTTGTTTCTTGTTCGCCGCTGAATGACTCAAGCTCTAAAGAACCTCTCATTGAACCCATCCAAGAAATCGAAGCTTACGCACGCCATAGAAATGATCAATACCGCCGAGAGAAATCCTAGTCGCTAGTCCGAACCCTTTGTTTGAAGAAAGAGAGACATTAGAAAGATCACTTTCTAATTCCTCTAGAAATGGACGATATAATAACTAGAAAAAGCGGTAAGGATCCCAAAGATGAACAGACTTCACAGGGCAAACCTTAACCACTACCGGTGGTAATGCAACAAGACTTTGCAAACTCCACCGAGGACCCTCGCCATGAATCACTAAGAGAAGACAACACAGGGCTACGCTACGGTTGGGATCTGCATGCTTTAATCGAGAGGCCAGGATTGGACAATACAGAGGAGGACAAGATGCTCAGATACGCAAAACTTCGCACCGAATTAGACCAAGAAACGGTAAATCGAGTACTTCGGATGCTGTAGAGATGCAAGGAAATCAACAGGGTTCCAAAACCCGTATAACCCGTGATAATCTACCCCTCAGAACCGGTTTATCGCTGAATACATGGCTCAAAGAAGCACAGTGGACCGAGGGTTTGTCGAGATTATGTCACTACCCCACACGAAGTTATAGGGCATAACCCAATTAGGGTACCCCCAATTAATGCAAATAACATGGATATTAAGCAAAATATTTTGAACATGTTAGGGGAACATGCCTTGTTCCATGGGAAGTCGACTGAGAACCCGAACAGCTTTCTGGATCACTTTCTCCAGATCTGTGGGACAATGAAATATAACGGGGTGAGTGATGAGGCGGTAAAATTAATAGTTTTTCCGTTTGCATTAAGAGGAGCTGCTAAGGATTGGTACGACTCTTTACCAAATGACTCGTTACATACGTAATGACGTAACGAGAGTATTCCTGAAAAAGTACTTCCCTCCGGCAAAGATTTTAGATCTGAAAGAAGAAATCTCTTCGTTTGATGGTCTCGAGGGAGAGACACTAAAAGAGACTTATGAGAGATTCAGGGGGTTGCTGAAGAGATGCCCTCCACACGGTTTCTCTACGGTGGAGCAAGTCATTATATTATTCAGGGCCTTAGAGCCGATGGACCAAAACAAGCTGAATGCTGCAAGCGGCGGAGATATTATGAATCTACCACCAGAACAAGCAATGAGACAGATAGAAAATGCGGCAGATGGAGAAGGACAATGGGGATCGAGCAGAAAGAAGAAGAAAGCCCCAATGGAAAGTGTAAAGTCGCTGAAAGAGGAACTCGATCGAGAATCTGCCATGCATGACAAGATGCAAGAAATGGTACTAAAGATGGACCGAATGGAGTCAGAAAGAAAGAAGACACATCAGTGCCAACTCAGTGAGGTGGACATTCTCGCCATAGAATGTGCATCATTGAAAAATCCACTTATCCACAACAATGACACCTACTCCAAAGACAACAACAATCGGCAATCGAATGACCAACAAATAATGAATGTCTATGCGATGGGACGATGGATATGAATCGCCAAGAGTTTGGCCAAAGAACAAAGTGGAACCAAAACTTTAATAATCGCCAAGGGCCACAATTGATTATGGTATGAATGATGGTTCACAACAATATGATGTGAATTATGTTGGACAAGGTTGGAATCAAAGTAATCGAATGGAATCGAAACAATAATCGTAACCAAGGTTTTAGGCAAAACCAAAGCTCATACAACCGACCTTGGAATCGTAATTTCCGTAATCGTAGTTCACACCGTAATCAAAACCAAGGATACTATCGTAATAGTCGTAATCCACGCTTTGACCACAAGGCCAACAAAGCAGGCGGAATCGAACCGTAATCAAGGTTGGAATCGTAATCAAGGTCAAGAAACAATCGAATCGCAAGTGAGCCACCAAATATTGAAGTAATACTTCGCACCTATCAACATCCAAACGCCATCCGCACTGTAACAATCAAAGCAATCAACAACCAAACAATTCTCGTGTCCGTAAGATGGCCACCGAGATACTCTTGAGAAATTAGACAGAATGTTTCGAGTTAAATAAGAATGCTATAGAGCAAAAAGTGGTCACACATTCTCGCCATTCGAACTTGAGACCCAAGTAGTCAAATAACCGACACTCTAAAGACAAATCTAAGTGGTGGACTCCCGAGTAACACCGAGAGGAACCCAAAGGATGTGAATGCTGTGTTCACACGGGTGGTAAAGAGGTCGGGCCGAGTGACAAAAAGAAAGAATTGTGGGTCAAGAGGCGTAAACCGAGAAAGCCGAGAAAGAGAAAGCAGCTTGACCGTGAAGGAGCTATGTATGGTGAAGTCGAGATCAAAGATTTACAGACCGGGCAATATAAAGCAGAGAATGGAAGCAATGAGGAAAGAATTGGAAGCCACGAAAAAGGCTTTGGTGAGGCAAATAAGAAAGCATTGGAAGGGCAAAGACCAAGAAAGACTATGTGGTCTTGGACATCAAAGAAGAAGAAGCCTCACCGCCAAAGAAAGAGGTAAGAAAACAGAATTCCTCCTCCTCCCCGATTTTTTGATGTTAATACTTTACCCTATCCTCCTAAGGGAACCAGAGACATCCCGACCTGTGGTCGTGCAAAATTTCTGAATCTTTTAAGGAAGGTAGAGGTGAATATTCCCCTATTAGAGGCAATTTCGAGCATTCCCCCATACTTTAAGTTTCTAAAAGGAATGTTGTCGAGTAAGGAGAAGATGCAACAGATGGTGCATTTGAGTGGGGAATGTTCTGCAATCTTTGAGAATAAGATACCTCCCAAGTTACTGTGGATGTAGGTAGCTTTACCATCCCAATTACCATTGGAGAAACTGTGTTTAAAAATGTGCTATGTGATCTAGGGGCTTCTGTGAGCCTGATGCCTAGAGGAGTTTATGAGAAATTGGGATTGGGAGCATTAGAGCCAACAGGAATGACCTTACAGATGGCAGATAGGTCTCATAGAAACCTCAGGGTAGTCAAGATGTGTTGGTGCAGTAGACAAGTTTGTTTTCCCGCTTGACTTCGTAGTTTTAGATATGGATATGGATTCTAAAACCCCACTTTTGTTAGGTCGGCCTTTCTTGAACACAGGAGACCTTGATAGACGTTAAGAGGAGAGATTATACTACGAGTCGGGAAAGAGAGTGTAGCCATAAATGTGTATAAGGCGATGAAGCATCCTAATGATGAAAAGAGTGATTGTTTTTCTCGTTGATGCTATATATCCTTGTATTGTGGAGCACACTAACCTCGCAGGATACCAAGAACCAATGGAAGAATGCTTGATGAAGTCAAGCACCGCAGAGGATGATGATCCACAAACGAGAGTTCGTGTATATCATTTGGAGGCAACTCTTTTTGTTGACGCAAGTCGAATAAGAAGCTGAGCTCGGTTTGATCGGCAAGTTGCCAAAGCCGCCAATCGAGGAACCACCTCATCGATCTCGAGTTGAAGCCACTTCCTAAGCATTTAAAGTATGTGTTTTTAGAACTCGATGAATTACTTCTCTTATTGTTTCATCCGCACTAACCGCTTTGCAGAAGCTAAGTTGATCCACGCTCAAAAAACACAAAAAGGCCTTCGGATGGAAGATGGTTGACATAAAAGGGATCGGTCTTTGATATCCGCAAGCACAAGATCATCCTCGAAGAAGATGCCAAGCCGGGTCGTGCGCTTTCAAAGACGACTAAACCCACATATGCAAGAGGTGGTAAGGAAAGACGTGGTGAAGATGCTCGAGTTAGGGATAATCTACGCAATCTCCGACAGTTGAATGGGTGAGCCCTACACAAGTCGTGCCTAAGAAAGAGGCATCACGCTTGAGCTTAATGAAAAAGGTGTGCCTATTCCTACTCGCTTAGTTACCGGGTCACAGGTTTGTATTGATTTTCGCATGCTAAATGATAAGACTAGAAAGATCATTTTCCCTACCCTTTATTGATCAAATGCTGTAGCGCCTAAGTGGTCATGCATTTTAATCGCTTTTTTGGATGGTTTTAGTACTATTATCAAATTCACATCGATATACATGACCAGTGATAAAACTACTTTCACGTGTCCGTATGGCACCTTTGCATTTAAGAAGAATGCCGTTTGGGTTGTGTAATGCACCGCGACATTCCAACGATGCATGATGGCCATCTTTGCCGATATGATAGAGCATTTCATGGAAGTTTTTATGGATGACTTTAGTGTTTTTGGTAATACTTTTGATGAATGTTTGTCGAACATTGATAAGGTGCTTGACGCTGTGAAGAGACAAACTTGGTTTTAAATTGGGAAAAGTGTCATTTCATGGTAATCGAGGGAATTGTTTTAGGACATAAGGTATCGGGGAAGGAATAGAGGTCGATAGAGCAAAAATAGAGGTAATTTCTAAGCTTCCTATGCCTACTTAATCAAGACTCTACGCTCATTCTTGGGACATGCGTGTTTTTATCGTAGATTCATTCCGTGTTTTTCCCACATTGCTAGACCTCTTACTCTTCAATTGATGAAGGAGCCCCTGTGTTTTTGATGCGGCATGCCTAGATGCTTTTCGAACCCTTAAGAAACTTCTTACTTCGCTCCTATCTTAGTAGCACCTGATTGGTCTAAGGGGGTTCAAGTGATGTGTGATGCGAGTGATTATGTCAGAGAGCTGCCTTAGGTCGAAAGATTGACAAGTTGTTTCGCCTATCTATCTACTATGCGAGTCATACCATGAACTCGGCTCAACAAAAGTATGCCACAACTGAAAAAGAACTTTTAGCTGTTGTTTTTGCTTTCGACAAGTTCCGGTCATACTTGGTTGGATCGAAAGTGATAGTTCACACTGACCATGCTGCGTTGAGATATCTATTTGCCAAGAAGGATGCAAAACCACGCTTGTTAAGATGGATTTTACTACTTCAAGAGTTCGACGTAGAAATTAAGAATCGAAAGGGGTGTGAGAACGTAGTAGCTGACCACCTCGGTGAGGATGGAACAGGAGACAAGAAACACTCTATTAGGGTTGAAATTGATGATCATTTTCGGGATGAGCAAATGTTGTTCGTAGTGGATACGATGCTCCCGGTTAAGAGAGGAAACTTCCCAGAGAGAGGAAAGAATGGGAACCCTTGGTATGCACCTTTTGTTAATTATTACGAGTGTGGATTTGTAGATCCCGAGTTTGATGAAAACCAGAAAAGAAGTTTTATAGTGAGGTGAACTGATATGTGTGGGAAGATCCCTTACTTTTTAGGCTATGTGTTTGATGGAATCCTGAGAAGATGTGTTGATGACAAAGAGATAGTGAGTATTCTCTCGTTTCGCCATGATAAAGAGGCCGTGGCCACTTCTCGGCGCAGAGAACAAAGATTAAAGGTGTTACAAAGTGGGTTCTATTGCCCACTATTTTCAAGGATGCATATGCTTATGTTAAGATGTGTGACGCCCACAACGCTCAGAAGGATTTCAAGAGAAATGAGATGCCCTAAAAACCAATAATAGTGTGTGAAGTTTTTGATATATGGGATTAGACTTCATGGGACCATATCCATCTTCTTTCGGGAATCAAGACATTCTTGTCGCCTGTGATTACGCTTTCAAAGTGGGTTGAGGCAATTGCTTCACCTACTAACGACAAACATGTAGTCATAAAATTTCTTAAGAAATATATTATATCCCGGTATGGAATACCTCGAGCAATAATCGCTGATAATGGAAGTCACTTTGCTAATAGAGATTTCAATAAGCTTTTAATAAAGTATGGGGGTCACTCATAAGTTAGGTACTTACCATCCCCGCACTAGTGGCTGGCAGAGGTGTCCAATCGAGGAATTAAAAGAATCTTGGAGAAGACAAGAAATTCTAACCTTAAGGATTGGTCAAAGAAGTTAGATGATGCGCTTTGGGCACACCGAATCATAAGTTCAAGACACCAATAGTATGTCACCCTACATGCTTGTTTTTGGCAAAGCCTCGCCATCTCCCCGTAGAGTTAGAACATAAGGCCTATTGGGCGATTAAGAATTTAAATATGGATGACGATTACTGGTGAAAGAAGGATGGCTCACTTGAACGAGTTAGATGAGTTTCGCCTTCAAGCTTACGATTGTTCGCGAAATATAAGGAAAAGACCAAATTGCTTCATGATAAGTTGATCAAACCTCGTATTTTCAGCCAGTAGGTGATGAGGTCCTTTTCTATAATACTCGCCTCCATTTATTTCAAGGCAAACTTAAGTCAAGGTGGTCAGACCATATACGGTATTACGAGTTTTTTCGACTCAGGAGCCATCGAGGTAACACATCCGAAGCATGGAACGCTCATCACGAACGGCCTTCGCCTAAAAAAGTATAAGAAGTTACCATTCACGAGGCTCTTGAAATTGTGCATTTGACTGATCCCAGCCTTGTTAAATCGCTTTCGATTTCTTGAGCCAACGACGTTAAACAAAAGCGCTACCGGAGGCAAACCGATAATAATAATAATAAAGATAATTTGAATAAGCCTAGTCTTAATGAAATGTAGAATCAGATGAAAAGATGAACACAAAGCACAACCAAGTCTCGTGGATGAATGTTTGAATTTCATTAAGAGGGAATGATTAGTGTGGTTATCCTAAAATCCCATGGAGAAAAAGATAAAAAATTCAAATGTATCATTTCTTGACTTAGGTTATTGAATCCTTGAGGATCTGGGTATAAAAGACTCAATACTCTTTCACACATTTCATTTTATGATCTAGTCTGCTTCAAATTTCTCGGTCGTTGTAGTATAGTGGTGAGTATTCCCACCTTAATAAAACTGTGTGTGTAATAAAAATGAATCTAGAATAGCTTACTTGACTATGATATATGCTCATGTGATACGTATATGCTTAGATGTTCTGTGCTTTACCCGTGTGGGTTATGTTTCCATCTAAAGCTATTATATTGCCTATCGAATTTTCCTCGACGTGATGTGACCATTATCTTATTATTCCCATATCCCTATTCGATGTCTTCGCACGAGGACCATGTCCTGTGTTGGCTTTGTTTTGGTTGTTTTTGTATAGGGATTCGGATGTGCTTTCACATGGTCATTACGGATTCGCAGCACTTTTTCGCCAGGTTTATAAGCTAAGTCTTCCTCTCTATCTCATTCACTATGTTTTAAAGGATAATGCAAGTTCGTAAGTGGGGTAGAGTCGTGATTGGTTTAGAAATGGCATTAAAGGTTAAATCCCTTAGTTTTTGATTTTTCAAACATTATTTAGTTGATTAAAATGAATTGTATAAGGTATATATTTCATGGATTTGAAGATGTAATGATCAATTTGATATGTATAACTAATTTGAACCATAAGTGCATTTTAACCCCAAATTTATCTGTGTAACATGAATTCCTTCACGTAAGCCTTTGATATTGAAGCGAAAATTTTAAATCAGATCCATTCAAGATCCTAGTGGTTATTCTAGAGATAATAGCAGTAACTTAGTACCTAACTTTTGAACGTGTACTGTGAATATCTGAAGGTTTGAATGTGATAGAAAGAATGTTAAAATAAGATGAACTATATATATGTCGGTTGTAGCTGCCAATGATTTGAGTGCAGTAGGGCGTTATCCCGAAACGTCCTATATCACTATGAGGTTTAAAAAGCTCCCGATTGCCTGATGATTGTAGTCTAGCTAGTGGTGTTATCACGAAACATCCTATTGCTGTGGAATGAGGGCATATACTATACATGTGAAAAAAAAGTTGGATAGGTATGAATGTATTCGATCTCACCTCATGACGCTTGCAAGATAGTCGATTTTGGTAATAAGTTCGATATGTTAGTATTCTATGAAAAGAAAAAAAAAAAAAGAAAAGAAAAGAAAAGTTGGTTGAAAACTTAGTTATCTTCCTCGACTATCCCCAAAGATAAACTAAATGATATGCTTTAGTGGATTATCCTAATAAGTACACAGAGGACTTTGTGTGGAATCATATCGCTTATACCTAGAAAAGCCATTAGGACTGTCTGAATGAATATTTGTGCGTTTGCTTGATTTATTCAAGAGAGGATAGTGGAAATTGAAAAGGCTTGTCACACACTCACTCTGTTATACATTTATATTGCGGTTAACGTGTAGTTATGATTCGAATGGTTGCATCATCTGATTGTCATTCATATCTTATCTTCAGGAATTTTTCCTCATTCATTTTATTTTATCGCTTATTTTGTTCGAGGACGACCAAAAGCTAAGTGGGGGGTTGTGATGACGGAAAAATTCACTGTTATTTTCATAACATTTCACCCGTTTCGATATCATTTTGAGCACTTTTATATCATTTTGAGTCTTTAATTCCTAAATTTCATAAAAATATATAAGTCGTGATATTTTGTAAAATATCGTGTTTTTATGTGTTTTTACTAGTTTTTGTACCGGTTTAGTAACCGGAGTGTCGTGTCGGATTTACGCTTTGGTATTTTGGTGGTTTATTGCGAATTATAGGTTAACCAAAATCCCGAGTAACGACACGCTTTGAGGCTTAAAAGAGGTGTTTATGGGGATATAAGAGTGTGCCACAAGCAAAAGGCCAGTGGATCGGTGGTTCGTGAGATCACTATCGAATTATATCTTCGACGAACAAATGGCCCATCAAAAACGCATTTTCTGAAGAAGTGTCCTTCATGAAAGTTGTAGATCTTTGAAAGAGCTTTCCAACGCACTTTGAATCACGCCAATCGGATGTCTGCAACTCAAGTTATGGCCATTTTACTGAATGCGATATCGTGTAGACGAATTTTGACGATTCGGATATTTGGAATAGTGCCTGATCGATCCGGGATTTCACCGGATCGATCCGGTAGTTGAAATTATCAGAGATTGCACATGCTAGATCAACTTGATGGCTAGGTTCATCATTTCTTTCGGCCATATGCATGTATATATATATATATATATATATATATATATATATATATCTTATCCTATATATACCACCAATCTCCATACACAAAAGAGAGAGCCCCTTCTCTTCTTCCTTTTCTTCTGCATCTTCTTCTTCCCCCTCTTCATCGTCCATCACCATCTTTCTTTTTGATTTTTTTTTGTGTTTTGTTGTGATATATATATATATATATATATAGATATATATATATATCTCTTTCCATCATCTTCCATTTTTACCATCTTCATCTTTTTCTTCATTGATCACCATCTTCATCTTTTTCTTCATCATTGATCATCATCTTCATCATTTTTTCTTTTTGTGTTGTTTTGTTGAGATATATAGATATATATATATAGAGAGAGATCTCTTTCCATCTTCTTTTGGGCCATATATATATATATATATATATATATATATATATATATATATATATATATATAGTTATATATATGTCTATATATATATATATATGTATTTGTTTTTATATAAATTAATTGGAATACCATTGTAATAGTATAATTATCAATAATTTCGTTGTTCGATCTTTTATTTACTTTTACGCATTTTACTTACGCATTTTATTTACGCACTTATATATATATATATATATATATATATATATATATATATTACTTTTACGCATTTTATTTACGCACTTATATATATATATATATATATATATATATTTACTTTTACGCATTTACTTACGTATTTACTTTTACGCACTGATATATATATAGTATATTTATTTTTATGCACTTATATATATATTATTAGCTATATAACTATATATCTATATATATAAATATATATATATGTACTTATAAAAAAAAATGAATTCGCTTTTACTTTTCGTCGTTAATATAATTTCCGTTAATCATTCCGTTATTATCGCCAAAATGAATAGCTAAACGTACGTGTAGTCGAATTATGTAAAACGAGTAAAACGCCCCAAGGGGATTAAACGGGAGTTGTGTAGCGCGTAAAATAATGTTTTAATGAGTAATCCACGTCCTAAAACTTATTCTAAACGTCTTTGAATTAAACTGATCATTTAGTTCACTGTCACACATATCGAACCTATAAATGTATTTTGCGGTGAGATGTGGGAAAAGCGGTTTTAGGATCGCTATGTAGATTCGCCTAGTTGTTAGGACCGCTTCCAATACTGAGGTTTGTCATCGTTGTTCGAGCGACTCTAAGAGCGTAATCATGTTAGGTTAATCGGTTTTCTAAAGGGAAAATTAATTAACTTCACATAGGGTGTTGAGTGAGAGTTGTTCGAGATCTTAACACCGAATTGGAGTTGGCACCCGTGGATGTCGTTAAAATACTGTGGAAAGGTAGGTTGGTTAATACACGCCTGTCAAGTCTTCCTTTAGGGGTAAAAGTAACTCGTTGGATCATAATTCGCCATACCTTTTAATAACTAGAACTACAACCGTTAGCTAATTTTTACTTTCGCAATAGTGTAATATCTCTCCACCGCAATCTTGACCTAAACCAAGTTCTACGTCGACTTTGGTACTTAAACGTTATTCCCTGTGGATTCGACCTTGCTATCACTATACTACTGTTGATTCGATACTCTGTCGGTTAAAGTTAGCAGTTAGTTATTTTGCTATCAACGGTTATACCTCAGATGATCTATAAAATCGTCGCTTTGACCGCCAACGGAGAGTAGTTCAATGCGCAAGCCGTCCACGCGTCCGGCCTCTATCGCTAATCCACACGAACCCCTTGCCGAATCCTCCTTTGATTGCTATCGGAAAAACTCCGGCCGCTAGATCGACCTTTTCTTCCTCACAAACTCACTATTGAAATTCTCTATTTTACACAAGAACTATGAGCTCTTGCAATTGTGTTGTATAAAAGAGCTTGACACCCACCTCTTATTTATAGTCAAAGGTGGCGCCCAATTAGTGTGTAGGAGAAGAAACATTTTCCCAATAAAATAAGAAAAATCAACTAGATTGATTTATCTCTTTAATTATAATTTATTTTGCCAATATCTTATATTGATTATAATAATCTTATTACCATAAATCTATTTTCAAAATCAATTAATATCTTATATTAATATTATGGCAATCTTATTAATTAAAGTGCACAATCCAAGTGGATCTTACACACTTAAAAGTGGCGCCCCATATGCCAATTAATTGGCTTCCGAATATTCTTTAATTAACATAATTTGTATATAATTAATATCTTGTATTTTATTTATTCATAATAAATAAATACCACCATATTAATTTACCACTATAATCTTTATAGTCTGTAGATAAACTTTCCTTATTTGGTTATCAACTATAACCGCATTTTAATCCGACTCGATGTTCATATGTGTGTGACCCGATAGGCTTCCGAATATGTTGGCCGTAGACACAAAGTGCAATTTACTAAAATGCCCTTCATACTAACGATCACGGGATAGCGTCTAGCAACACACCGTGACCCCCATTATCGGAAGAGTCAAAAGCAATGACTACTACCTTTCATGTGAAGCGCTTACCGTGTAACTTACAATCTATCATTGTAATAATATACATACGATCGTATCTCGAGTGGCAATACATTGACGATCGTATCTTATAATCTGGATATCATGCTCTCTCGGAATAACACATTTACTCCCACTTTGCAAAGATTCTCGAGAGCTAGACATTCCTTATAAGAAGGCCATTTCGGATATTCGATCCCCATCATAGGATACGCGATTCCCGGACGACCAATCATGTATACTCCGCATGCTTCAATATCATACCCAATCACCACCGTATGATCGCCCCGTGGTTAGGAGAAATCTCAATGGTGTCAAAGCATGACAATCCACATCGTGATGCCATGAAGACTCCGGTCAAAAGGATAATTACACAACCGCCACATAGTGTGACACTTAATGTAAGTGGGTCGGTCCTAACGTCGCGCATTCTCTAATACACGCCCACGCATGGTCTAAGTGTCCCTACACTTCGATGAAGCGAGATCTATCCCTACTTTCTAAAAGATAGAAGACATCCAATACGTCTTTGTCTCGATTATACTATCAATGTCCCATTTGATAATACATAAGACTAGAGACATTTAAGTACCAACCTTGTTATGGTGATTAGAGATCTCATCAACCATAATCACTATCATGGTTTCTCTATCACAGATTGATACTAGGGACGTTACTATATATATACAACAAATAATATGAAGATAAACAATATATAATAACATAAGTGCTTTTATTAATCATAATAAAGTTATTACATGAACTAAAAGATCAGAATGACCCGACCGGTCGGATCCGGTCCAACCCGATTGGTTTTAGACACCTTTCCAACAATCTCCCACTTGGCCTAAAGCCAATCACCCATATGCCTAAGCCCGTGCAAGCGAACATGTTGCTCATGCTTAGCTTGAGACAATGCCTTGGTTAACGGATCAGCTATGTTATCATCCGTGTGGACTTTCTCTATCTTTACATCTCCTCTATCTACTATCTCTCTCATCAAGTGATAGCGCCGTAGCACATGTTTGGACTTCTGATGAGACCTTGGTTCCTTTGACTGAGATATTGCTCCATTATTATCACAGTACAGAGGCACTGGATCTTCAATGGAACGAACCACACCAAGTTCAGTAATGAGCTTCTTCATCCAAACTACTTCCTTCGCCGCCTCCAAGGCTGCTATGTATTCGGCTTCCGTTGTAGAGTCTGCAGTAGTCTCCTGCTTGGAACTCTTCCAGCTCACTGCTCTGCCGTTAAGCGTGAAAACAAATCCAGATTGTGACTTAAAGTCATCCTTGTCTGTTTGGAAACTGGCATCTGTGTAACCTCGCAATACTAAATCATCGTTCCCGAAAACCAGGAACATATCCATAGTACGTCTCAAGTACTTGAGGATATTCTTGACAGCAATCCAAAGACCATCACCTGGATTGGGCCGGGTACCTACTAGTCATACTAAGAGGGTACGAGACATCTGGTCTTGTGCATAACATGGCATACATGATAGACCCGATTGCCGAAGCATAAGGACTTTACTCATTTGTGCCCTTTTCTCCTCTGTCTTAGGACTCATTCCCTTCGACAGGTAGACCCCATGTGACATGGGCAAAGAATCCTTTCTTGGACTACTCCATTCTCAATCTCTTCACAGATCTTGTCTATATAGGTGGATTATGGCCAGGACCAAGCAACCTTTTAGATCTATCTCTATAGATCTTTATTCCTAGAATATAGGTTTGCATCACTCAAGTCCTTCATTGAGAAGTTCTTGGATAACCAAGCTTTGACTGATTGTAACATAGGCACATCATTCCCTATGAGCAATATGTCATCTACATAAAGCACTAAGAACACAATGGCACTCCCACTAACCTTCTTGTAAACACAGGGGCTCATCTTCGTTCTTGATGAAATCAAACTGTTTGATTATCTCATCAAAGCGAAGATTCCAACTCCGAGAAGCTTGCTTTAATCCATAAATGGATCTTTGCGCTTTACACACCATCCCGTCGTTTGGTGTGTGAATCCTCAGGTGTGTCATATACACTTCCTCAGACGTTCCCGTTAAGGAAAGCTGTTTTCACATCCATCTGCCAGATTTACGTAATCATGGTATCTTTGTAATAGCGAGCAAAATTCTAATGGATTTTAACATGGCAACAAAGCGAAAGGTTTTCGTCATAGTCAACTCCTTGTCTTTGCTTATATCCTTTTGCCACTAACCTAGCCTTGTATGTAGTCACGTTATCATTCCATGTGTCGGTCTTTCTCCTAAAAGACCCATTTACACCCTATAGGAACTATTCCCTCAGGTGGATCAACCAAGTTCCAAACTTGGTTGTCTTTCATGGATTCCATTTCAGAATTCATGGCTTCTAGCCATTTCTCTTTGTCATGCCTTAATAGCACTTCCTCATAAGTTCTAGGGTCCTCATCTTCCATGAGATACACGCCGTGTGTACCTTTCGGGTTCACGGCGCTCCTTGGTGGATCTTCGAGGTGCTAGTGTGTCCATGGTAAAGGGTGGCCCCACATCTGTACGTGGTGTCTCCTCTATTTCCATCAACGGACTGTTATCCGTAAGTGGTTCTCGAATTTCTTCAAGATCAATTTTACTCCCACTGACCCTATCAAGAATAAACTCTTTCTCTGAAAGTGGCGATCCCGGCAACAAACACCTTTTGTTCCTCGGGATGGTAAAATTGGTATCCTCTAGTTTCTCTAGGATATCCCATAAATGCAGACATTTGTCGGATCGGCCTCTAATTTGTCGCATCATCCGCTTCACATAAGTTGGACAACCCTAAGGTTTAAGATATGCCGATTTGGTTTCTTCTTGGCCCATACCTCGTATGGTGTAGAATCAACCGCCTTTGATGGAACTCGGTTCGATGTATAGGATGCGGTTTCTAGAGCATACCCCAAAAC
Source organism: Gentiana macrophylla (assembly GCA_026214975.1). Taxonomy (NCBI): domain Eukaryota; kingdom Viridiplantae; phylum Streptophyta; class Magnoliopsida; order Gentianales; family Gentianaceae; genus Gentiana; species Gentiana macrophylla. Next base: position 27,430,539 of record CM047817.1, on the reverse strand, counting down.
GATTTTGGAAGAATCTGCATAGCTCATCATGGATCGTACCATGTCTAACAAGGTGAGGTTCCTCTCTCTCATACGCCATTCATTTGTGGCGTCCGGGAGGTATCCATTCGTAGAATCCCATTCTCCTTCGTATAGTCTTGAAACTCTCCATCCAGGTATTCTCCACCTCGATCGGATCGAAGTGTTTTGATTTATTTACCTAGTTGTTTCTCAACTTCACTTCTGAATTCCTTGAACCTTTCGAAGGCTTCAGACTTATACTTCATTAAGTATATATAACCATAGCGAGAATGGTCATCAGTGAAAGTGATAAAATAAGAGTATCCTCCATTGGCTTGAATTGACATTGGGCCACATACATCATTATGTATGAGCTCAAGCAATTCATTGGATCTTATCCCTTTGCCACTAAATGGTGACTTTGTCATCTTCCCAAGTAAACAAGCTTCGCATGTATCAAACGATTCATAATCGAATTGATCCAACATTCCATCTTTATGGAGTTTGGCAATGCGATTCTTATTTATGTGGCCAAGTCTACAATGCCATAAGTAGGATTCATTCAAGTCATTTGTTTTGGCTTTCTTGTTATTTATATTAAGTACGTCAACATTCATATCTAATATGTAGAGACCATTGCTAAGTATGCCAGTACCATAAAGATTCCATCATGTGAAAAAGAACAACATTTATTCTCAAACGTAAATGAAAAACCATCAACATCTAATGCGGATATGGAAATAATACTCTTCGTAAGAGCAGGTACAAAATAACAGTTGCTAAGTTCAAGTACTAGCCCACTGGGCAATGAAAGAAAATAAACTCCTACGGCTAGTGCAGCAACACTTGCTCCATTTCCAACGCGTAGGTCCACCTCTCCTTTCTTCATATCTCTAGCTCTTCTTAGTGCCTGCATATTCGTACAAATATGAGAACCACAACCAGTATCTAATACCCAGTGGTTAGACTTAGAAGAAGTAATGTTGATCTCAATCATAAATGTACCTGAAGTCGAAGCATCGGAATGCTTCTTCTTGGTACTCAAGAAGCCTTTGCAGTTTCTCCTCCAATGGCCGGTCTCACCGCAATGGAAGCAAGCATCCTTGGATTTGTCATTCGCTATCTTAGGCGTTGGCTTAAGTGCAAATCTTCGCCTTCTTGGACTTTTTCAGGCTTTTGCCTTGCCGCACTCGAAGTGACCAAAGAACACTTGCTTTCCCTTCCCTACAAAGGTGCCCTCAAAGATCTTTAACATGTTCAAAACTCCGTAAGGAGCAATCTATCTTGTTCATGTGATAGTTCATCACTTAACTGCGAGAATGAATCGGTAGAGATTGCGAAATCAAGTCAATACTCAACTCTCGTTCCAACTTGTGGCCCACTTCCCAAGCCTCTCTATGTACCCGATCATTTTAAGCACGTGTGACCCCACAAAGCATCCCGGATGCCATCTTACAACTAAACAGAGGCCTTCGAGACCTCATACCTCTCGGTCAAGGGCCTGAAAGCATAAGGTTCATTCAGGTGGACCATGATAGAGTAGGCGTCCATAGACTCATGTTGTTTCTGCGATTCGGTGTCATTGAAGCAAGCATGATACATGTAGCATCGATCGATTGTCGAATGATGCTTGTTATACTTCTCGACAAAGATCTGCGGCCCGAACCCTCGGCTGGGCTTTTCCGGTAGGGCCTCGTCGAAGACATAGCCAATTTTCTGCGTGCCTCAAAACGATTTTGAGGTTCCTTTCCCAATCGAGAAAATTAGTTTAAATCAAGCTTGTTTTCGATGATAAAACGAAGGTTCAATTTGTTTGACATTTTCTACAACAATAAATAAAGATAGAATAAGTAAAAGATCATGTATAAAAACCCTAAATTTGCACTTAAAATTTTATAAGGTTTTACTCCCACTAGCCAACTATTCCCAATTGGCTTTCAAGAATTTAAGTAATTCTTTAGTGGATGGAATCCCATCTAGTTGACTCGATCCCCGACGTGGGCCGACCGACCGGGTCAATTTCGAAGGTGGGTACTAATTACCAATCGAATCTTATTCGATTTCCATTGGTTGACTAGTCAACTCGCTTGACAATTCACATCTCTATGTGATAGCCACCCTTTTGTCTCTAAAATCGAGGCGGTCCCGACGTGGGCCAATCACCGCAAGATTCTTAGTCGAGTCGTAACCCAAATATTCATGAGATCTCATAACGATCATATCTCGATAATGACGATATACCCGTGGTAGGTCAACTCCCGACGTGGGCCGATCAGTTGGATCCGAACAAAGGCTCTTCACCGTCATTATAATATTGGGAGACAATTTTGGCTTTAATTTTTGGCGTGGGAATAATTTTAAAATTAATTCACTTAATTAATTTGGTTTAATTTTTTGGTTTCATCTACTATGTGCATATTACTACTATATCATATAAAGTAAAACATACACAACATTCCGCGCATAAAATACCGGTATGATCATGGACTTTTCTGAAGTGCGGTTTCGAATACAAATCGATTTAAACCGCGGGTCACAAAGTAAGGGTATCTGCAACCGCCAATTGGATCTTTATTGATGTACGCCAATGGGTTCTTTATCTCTCCTTGGTCTTCAACTTCTTGCTCCATTCTTGTTACATAATAAATTATCTAATAATTACACCCGCCGCACACCGGGGGGAGCTCACGGGAATGGGATAAATACAAAAAGTAAACTAGGTCACGTTCTTCATAATGGCCTAGGACAATTTTCAAAAACCAACGTAAAGAAAACATTCTCATCTATCTTATTGGTGAATCAATGATCAATCTGAATCATATAATCACATTATATCTACATATCTAATCCATACAATTTTATCTTATGAAAAAGATTAAATTCTAATTTTAACTACTCATGCGTCTTTATTTTATCACGTCAAATAATTAAATAAATTTTAAATAATTATATGACTTAATCGAAAATTAAAATTAACATTTAATTTTAAATCGATTTTAATTTCAATTAAATTTGAACTATTCAAAATAAAATTAAAATTATAAAGTCTCCTATTTGTTTCCTTTCCAAAACTAAATTTAGCTTAGGCCTCGCCACTTTCCAAACTAGGCCAGCTTTTTTACAAATCAAATATTTGAAAAGGACTTTAGCTTATTCCAAATCAAATATTTAGAAAGCGCCAAATTATTTTGGTCTAGGCACAACCACTTTCCAAAATCAAAATTTTGGAAGTGGCTGCAAGCTAAACTTTTACAAATCAAATATTTGGAAAGGCTGTTTCCAAATCAAATCAATTTGGAAAGGCCAAATAATTTTGGTTTAGCGCTTCGCCACTTTCCAAAATCAAAATTTTGGAAGTGGCTACATACTAAGCCTTTTTACAAATCAAATATTTGAAAAGGGCTTGGCGTATTCCAAATCAAAATTTGGAAAGGCCAACATGCCAAATGGTTTCCCCGATGGCTCAAAATATTTGAACCATTGGTTGGTTATGTAACACAACTAAACAAACGAGATATCTATGCACAATAAATATCACAAAGCGAAAAGAGGTCGATCTCTCATCGGAAGAAGACGACCGACGGACGGCGACCACTAGGGCCACCGCCGCCGTTGAGGAAGAGGCGCCACGGTCGGCCGACCCCAGCGAACCTAAATTTTTTTGTTTTAACGTTTCGTGATTTAAATCTTGCATCTATCGATTAAATACTACGCATTTAAATTATGCTTATTGCTTAAGCTCAAGTCCGCTCTCGATACCACTGTTGTTAGAAATCACTAGTTTAACGCAAATGTGAATTTAAAATTTGATTTCCTTTTAGATCGTTCTTCGTTTAATGCAATAAACACGTTAAGTAGTTTGACGGTTATACATCGATGATGATCTATAAGATCATCGCTTTGACCGCCAACGGAGAGTAGTTCAATGCGCAAGCCGTCCCACGCGTCCGACCTCTATCGCTAATCCACACGAACCCTTGCCGGAATCCTCCTGGATTGCTATCGGAAAAACTCCGGTCGCTAGACCGGACATTTTCTTCCTCACAAACTCACTTATGGATAGCTCTCTATTTTACATAAGAACTATGAGCTCTTGCAATTGTGTTGTACAAAAGAGCTTGACACCCACCTCTTATTTATAGTCAAAGGTGGCGCCCAATTAGTGTGTAGGAGAAGAAAACATTTTCCCAATAAAATAAGGAAAATCAACTAGATTGATTTATCTCTTTAATTATAATTTATTTTGCCAATATCTTATATTGATTATAATTATCTTATTACCATAAATCTATTTTCAAATTCAATTAATATCTTATATTAATATTATGGCAATCTTATTAATTAAAGTGCACAATTCAAGCGTATCTTACACATTTAAAAGTGGCGCCCCATATGCCAATTAATTGGCTTCCGGAATATTCTTTAATTAACATAATTTGTATATAATTAATATCTTGTATTTTATTTATTCATAATAAATAAATACCACCATATTAATTTACCACTATAACCTTTATAGTCTAGAGGTAAACTTTCCTTATTTGGTTATCAACTATAACCGCATTTTAATCCGACTCGATGTTCATATGTGTGTGACCCGATAGGCTTCGAATATGTTGGCCGTAGACACAAAGTGCAATTTACTAAAATGCCCTTCATACCTAACGATCACGGGATAGCGTCTAGCAACACACCGTGACCCCAATTATCGGAAGAGTCAAAAGCAATGACTACTACCTTTAATGTGAAAGCGATTACGTGTAACTTACAATCCTATCATTTGTAATAATATCCATACGATCGTATCTCGAGTGTCAATACATTGACGATTGTATCTTATAATCTGGATATCATGCTCTCTCGGAATAACACATTTACTCCCACTTTGCAAAGATTCTCGAGAGCTAGACATTCCTTATAAGAAGGCCATTTCGGATATTCGATCCCCATCATAGGATACGCGATTCCCGGACGACCAATCATGTATACTCCGCATGCTTCAATATCATACCCAATCACCACCGCATGATCGCCTCGTGGTTAGGAGAAATCTCAATGGTGTCAAAGCATGACAATCCACACCGTGATGCCATGAAGACTTCGGTCAAAAGGATAATTACACAACCGCCACATAGTGTGACACTTAATGTAAGTGGGTCGATCCTAACGTCGCATTCTCTAATACACGCCCACGCATGCAGTCTAAGTGTCCCTACACTTCGATAGAGCGAGATCTATCCCTACCTTCTAAAAGATAGAAGACATTCAATACGTGCTAGTCTGATTATACTATCAATGTCCCATTTGATAATACATAAGACTAGAGACATTTAAGTACCAACCTTGTTATGGTGATTAGAGATCTCATCAACCATAATCACTATCATGGTTTTTCTTTCACAGATTGATACTAGGGACGTTACTATATATATACAACAAATAATATGAAGATAAACAATATATAATAACATAAGTGCTTTTATTAATCATAATAAAGTTATTACATGAACTAAATAGACTGTAAATGACCCGGCCCGGTCGGATCCGGTCCAACCCGATTGGTTTTAGGACACTTTTCCAACACTATGGTCATGAGGGCAGGAATGTCTGAACAGTATGCCTTCATTTTTCAAATAAGGCTCAAATTTTCTGTACTCCCCACCCCAATCAGACTGAATACATTTATTGACAGTGCCAAACTGGTTATGAATCAGAGTCTTAAATTGTTTGAAAGTGTTCAGTGCTTTAGATTTGAGTTTTAAAGGATATATCCAAGTATGTCTGGTGTAATCATCTATAAAGTGAATGCAGTAGGTGTATCCTTCTATTGATTTTATAGGGGCAGTTCCCCATATATCAGTGTGGACAAGATCAAACATATTGCTAGCACAGGAATTAGAAGGAAAATGACGTAAAAGATGGGATTTACCCAATTGACAAGCTTCACAGAAAGTCATCTTTTCATTATTAACAAGAACATTTCAATAAGATAAAATTTGTTTCATAACACTATGGGAACAATGCCCTAACTTTCTATGCCATACATCAATAGAGACACCAGTAGATGACTTAGTCACACTTAATAGGAACTAGCACTATTTTTGAAGTGAGGAGAGCTCTGAGTTTGATAAGTTTGATTAGTTTGATTAGTTGGAGTTTCCATCCGTACAATCCATCCTTGAGTAAACCCTTGAGAAGAACTTGGCTCGTAGTCTTGTCCTTCACAAGACAAAGAGAATCAGTGAATAAGACAGCAATGGGATTGTCAGAATTAACTTAGACACACTGATTAGATTTTTTGTAATGTCAGGAACATGTAAGAGAGTGTTAAGGACTAAGGGTCTTAAGGATGTGTGGATAGTGCTGGTGCCAATGTGTTTAATGTGCAATGCCTTACCATCTCCCACAGCTAGAGTATCATTACCATTGTATCCAGCACTGAGGTGGAGGTTGTTCAGGTCTGATGTGACATGGTTGGTTGCTCCACTGTCAATGTACCAAGAGTTTTGTGCAACACTTTGTGGACTAGCAACAAAAGCTGAGATTTGCTTAGGGGTGGCATTATCAGCAGGACCATTATTGAAGTCAGTCTCAAATCTATGCCAGCATATGTTGGCAATATGCCCAAATTTTCTACACAGCTGACATGCCATCTTGCTTGAATTTCCACTTGAATGTTGATGCTGCTGTTGATTACCACTGTTTCTTCCTCCCCTGCCTCGGCCACCATTTCTACCACCTCTATTGGAACCTCCTCATCTACCTCTGCCATAAGGTTGTTGCTATTGGGAGGTCTACCACTGTAACCACCAGTTCTTGCTGCAAAATTAGCACCGGCAGCTCCCTGGAGTGCCATTCCTGATCCACCAGTAGGATGAAACCGAGCTACTAACTTTTCATGAATAAGAAGCTGTGATTGCACTTCCTGCCAGGTGAGTGCTCCAACCCTTGCAGTTATATTAACAATTGCAGCTTCATACTCTTTATCTAAGCCACCCAAGATCGCCAAGATCAACTCGGATCGAGTAATGGGGTAACTCAGAAATGCAAGGTTGTCATCAGTATGACTTCATGGGCGGATAATTAGCATTCTTGTGCCCTCTTCTCTACCTTGGTCGAGCATTCTTCAATTCGAGCATTCGTGCTTGGATTGACTCTGTTGAACAAACTTTCAAGAGTGACCCAAACTTCATGAGATGTTTGACGACCTCTCTTCAACCAGAGCCTACTTTGTCATAGAGCTCAAGAACCATCCAACAAGAAGGGAATCGAATCACCACATCCCACTCATCCTGGTTTGAGATCCCGGATGACAACTAACACCGATGGTAAGGGTTGAATCTGGAGGTCTAGGTTTCGTTCAAGGAGGTACCCATCCATCTACGACCACGAACAATTGGTAAGACAGTTGACTTCCAAAGGAGATAATTATCAAGAGTTAGCTTGACATTACAAGTTGATAGAGGTGAACGGTAAAGGGAGTTGGTGTAATGAAGGAAGAAAACCAAACCCAGGAGATCGAAGCAGTGAAGGATATGGTTCTCGACCGGGCGTGGAATGGGGATGAGATCTTTGGACAAATGACCAAATTGCAGATTAGAGGGCATGCTGAAGCCGGAAAAGGCCATACTGAGGCCGGAAACTCCCCCAACGGTCCCATAAATGGGAATCTGAGCTCCGATTGTCGAAGCGGTGAGCGGGGGAGTTCCAATTTGAGACTGAGAGCTAAGTTCAGCACGGACCGGCGATGTTGTAGCTCCAATGGAGCTAGTCACTGTTCCAGATTCTGTCGTCGGAGTTGCCATCTCCGGCTACTGGCTCCGATACCAACTAAAGAAACAGAATGCTAAGAGAAGAAGATAAACATCAGCATTTTTCATATATTCTTAGATAGATAATGACATCATTACAGCAGCATATATTTATGCAGAATCTAGTGCTTAGATTTCTGTTACAAGGATAGGACACATGGCCACATCTTAGCCATCCACTACACACTTAATCTAAGGGCTCTCATTTACTCTTATCATCAACATAGTGGGCTTAGTTCATAGGTGGGGTGGACTTAGCCCCCAAGCCCACTTACGACCTCCGTTCTTGACGGTTGTGTCATTATCATGACTAAATTCGAGGTGGTGGATCATGAATGACTATGTATAGATGACAATTCATGTTACTTTTTATGAAAAGGAATGGGAAAACGACATACTAGACTCTTTCTCTTTATTTTCCATGTGTGACATGTATATATGGAAATTTGTGCTCTATTAAATTATTTTATAGGATTGCAACACTTTAAAATTGAAATAATAGATTGCAGTAGTGGTTTTTGTATAAAAATTGTTCTTTCCATGGAAAATGATTTATCTACCGACTCCATCCCATCCCTCGAAATTCTGCTTTAGCGGTTCATGATTTTTAGTTTTTTTTTTTTTTTTTTGGTTTCATATGTATGGTGTAAAAACGAGTGTGTCCATATTTGTGCGGAGAAAAATGTTGCCTAAATCATCTTCCTTACATAGCCTTTGTCTTGTGTTTTAGACAGCACGATAACCCACCCCCCGCTCCCCTCCCCTCCCCTCCCCTCCCCACCCGTGCACTTGGGGATTTTGTGCATTTTCAGCAACAAACAAAAAAAAAGTAGGAAAATTATGCATATGAGACACAAGTGTGAAACGAGGTCGGATCCTCCGCCTGAGGTAGACAAGTGATGAAATTTGTTGTGATGTCGAAACGACACCGTTTGAGGCTATCCGACACGATTTTGGTCATGAACTTAAAAAAAAAAAAAAAAAAAAAGAAAGACTAACACAAAGAAACGGCGTCGCTGCGTTGAAACGACGCCGCTTTCTTCACAAAGATTCACAAGTAGTATGCGCTTTTACAAACAGACGATCCCAGTTCTTGTGAAACAGGATGATCATGTGTATATAAGGAGATCAACTCTCCTGTTTTAGTAGCTTCCGCAATTTTTCATACTACGTACTTATATGTCGGCTTAAGTTTAAATTAACTAATCAAATTTAATTTACACGTGTCGGGTGTTTGTTTTCCAAAAAAAAGGACTCGATTTTTAAGACAAGTCGTCACAACATACTTCTCATCTGCCATGGAATTTGTTTAGAGTAAGTAGGAATAAGTATCTCTAAAATAAATAAATAAAGGAATAAACATGTTTTGATACCATAAGGAGATTAAAAGAACGATAAAGAATAAAGAAATGAATGAAAATAATGATATGTTGATACTATAATCAAAATCAAAGTTACAAGATATAAGCTAACATAATTCTTTAAATTAAGGATGATGATTAGAAGCGTAATATATCCATGCATAAAGTTAGAGATCATCATCATCTTTAACCACACAATTAAACTTAAAACAAAAAACAAAAAGAAAAACCAAAAATTCTGAACCGCAAAATCAAGATTCGGAGGATGGGTTGAGGACATCTTTCGGTGAACCAATCATTTTCCTTAAATTACATCATGATTAAGGCACCGAGCCTTCCACACAAATCATCCCCCGAACATGATTTATGTGGTGTATGTTTGTCTGTTTTTTCTTTTTTCTTTTTTTTACCAAAAGATATGTGTGGTTGGAGCTGAAATATGTACAAATGTGTGGATGGAGGTCGGTACCTCCATCACTATCCTTTTAAATTACAAGTATTTATCTGCTATTTCTATCATGAGTAATGATATGAGCGTAATGGTTGTCTTAAGAACACAAATCCAATTATCTGCACTATGATTATAATTAATAAAATTGATTATAATATAAATATAACATTATCAATGGTACAGATGGTCGTTGTGTCACTTCACGTCGAGTGCTTTAATTTACAAAGCAAATCTCTCATTCAAGATCTCAGGCAGGTTTCAAACTCGTTATATGGGCTTGGTACAAGGTGGGGAGACCCCTCATAACTAAAGTTGCAAGTCTCAAACCAGACCATACAATTGATACACTTTGTATGCATATTCTCAATGCCTCAAGTAGACCTCTAAATAAAAGTGGCGGCTGACTGCATGAGCCAGTGGAGTGCTGTCATCCTCTTACCTAAAAAGACAGGTTGAATCAATCATATTAATCTTCTTACTATTCCTTCTGAGTAAGGATGTAGGACTCCCTTGTGGATGAGAGATATAAATCTTTTCTTGAAGAATTTACAAACTCATAGTTGATATACAGAGTAGATTTGATACGCATAATCACGTTGACACTGCTATCATCAAAGGTACCTAAAGGTACTAATTTTTACATCAAAATTAGTGTATAAGATGTGTTATGTTTTTTTATTGTTTTTTATTTTATTACGGACATAATACTCTTTTATTAAATCTTAAAAAATTAGCAGGATAGACATGAGTAGTTTATTTCTTTATACACATAACTGTGTCAACGAATGGTGGATGAAATGGAATAATTGAGCACATGGGTTTATCCAAGGCATCTCAATAATGGCAATTTTTTTAATACAGAATGGCAATATTTTATTGAACGTAAGGTCAACCGTTACACTAATTGTGAATTATCTTCACTTTCTAATGAGATAATTTCTCAGATTATTTAATTTCGTTTGTTCATTACGTTTGCAACCAATAAAAACAAAATAAGAAAATACTTTGATTATCCGGTATTTTGTGTTGTACCGTTGATTATTATCTGATATATTATATATATGTTGAAACAAGATAAATTAAACAAGAACATGTTTATGTAATCTGCAATAATTTATAAAAGGAAAATGATATAACCACAATTGTATCACACCAATTAATGTAAGATACTTTTTCATCATTAACTATATTATAAATTCATTAATTAACAAGAATCTCCTTATAATTAATATGGCGTTAAAACAAATATTGTGTGTCACCGTCTCAATGAAAAAAAAAAAAGGGAAACTTGAAAAAATATGCTTTAAAGAATAAAATTTGTATGGCGTGCTCCGTAAATAATATATTGAAAATTATGCATTGGTAGGATTTTGGTCGGATTTGCATAGCACACCATGTAAATACTACGTGGGTTTCGGTTGCTGCAAATAAACCGTCGCTGATTAAAAAAAATAAATTTACCCACGCAAAACCCACTTTCATCCTACGTATAAGTGACAAGTGGCGGATTCAGAATTTTTCTCCAGTGTGGTCACCGGGTCATAAAACTACATTTTTTATCTAAGTTTCAGTTGGGTCATGGGTAGGGGTGAACATGGTCCGGTTCGGCCGGTTTTTATTATTTTTAAAACCGAACCATTTTATTCGGTTTCAAATATTTGAAACCAAACTAGAACGGTTTGAAGACGTAAACCGTGTTATTCGGTCCGGTTTGGTTCGGCTTGGTTTCGGTTTATTACGGTTTTCACATGGTTCTTATCTTACTCGTTTCAATTCGATCATCAATGAATCATCAACTTAAAAAACCTACTATTAATGAACAAACAACTATATTATTAAATGACATACATAAATCTCAAAATGCATAAAAGTATTTTGAGTAAGATTAGGGAAGAAAGATGAATATATTTGTTTCATAAGTAAGGAGAGACAAATGGAAGATAGATAACACACACACACACATATGTATATATATATCAAATGAATAAACATGTGATACAGATTTGAGCTTTATTTAGTAAGAAAATATTCATGATTTTATGATCTCCAAAACACTGATATTGATTATTTGTACAATGTTACGGTCCAACATAACCTAATTATAAGCAAATCAAAGACAATCGTATAGGTTTATAATGCATTTATCAAGATAATAAAAAATATACATTATGCAGTTCATCAATATCATTAAGAGAATTAAATCATACAAATCAGCATCGACAAATATCCATAATGAAGTTCATCAATATCATTGAGAGAAGTAAGTCATTCAAATGAGCATCCACATATTTCAAATCATGGTGTTGAGCAAGTATAAAGAGAAGAACGAGTTAAGCGGTGGTGAGTTGTGAACGAAAAAATGTACTCAAGATTCTTTCAAAGGGTTGAAGACAATTACGTGAAATGATCAACAAAATGTGAATATGTAGGATATGAAATTAACTATGTAGCAGCACTATATTACACGTAAAAAGTTCAAATAGATTGAGATAGATATTAAAAATCGTATAGATGTTTTAAAGTATTAGATGTAGGTGTGTGTGTGTGAGTGTGAGTGTGTGTGTGTGTGTGTCTATATATATATATATCATCCGGTTTGGTCCGGTTTTAAACGGTTTTTATTTTCTTAAATTGGAACCAAATTGTATTCAACGGTTTGGTTTTAAGTTATATGAAACCCGACCGAAAAACCACGGTTTATATATTTTCGGTTTGGTTCAATTTGGTTCAGCCGGTTGGTTTGGTTTTTAGAATTTTTGTTCACCCCTAGTCATGGGAGCTTAAAACTACATTTTTATCAATAAAACGATATTTTTTAACAACAAAGCTACATCGTTTTAATACTAAAAAAATTTCTCCGGATCTCAGCGGGGTCACGTGACCCCCCTGAGTACACACAGATCCGCCACTGTAAGTGACTCATTTTTTACAACCTATTTCTTGATATCTGTGTAATGAGCTAACCTACTCGATCCACCCAAAACCTACTCAAAATTCCTTTGCGTATGAATGAAAATTGAGTGAGTTTTGAGTAGGTTAGGTCATTTACACGAATGTCGAAAACCAGATTGAAAAATGAGTCAAATATACGTAAGATTTAGATGAGTTTTGAGTGGATAATTTATTTTCTTGTTTAATCAGCTAGGTTTTGTGTTTTTTTTTCTTTTGCAAATTCTGAAAAACCCACTTATTTACGTGGAATGCTACCGAAATCCCATCAAAGCATATTTTTTAAATTTTTATTTACGGAGCATACTACATAAATATTACAACAAATATATTGAAAAGAGACATATTTTAAATATTACTACAAATATAAAGACATAAATGTTATACTACAAATATATTGAAAAGAGACATATTTTAAATATTACTACAAATATAAAGACATAAATATTATACTACAAATATATGTAAGGCATATTTTCTCAGGTTTCTTCAGAAAAAGATCGTGTCATAAATTGAAAAGAGACAAAATATATAAAATAGTGAAATGTCAATTCTAGCTACAAATACGTGAGAAGATTTGGTAGAAAACCTGCAAAGCCCACGACCTTTTTCCATCTTCACTCTGAAATCCCAAAGCTTATCCTGCAATCGAATAAAAAAATCGAAACAGATCCAAATCACAGCCATTTTCTTCCCAGTAATCTTCACACACACAGCGTTAATGGATCAACTAAAGCCTACAGCTGCAAATTCACCTCCTTTAACCCCTCTTGGATTTCTTGAAAGAGCAGCGACTGTCTATGGAGATTGCTTATCTGTTATTTACAACGAGAAATCATTCACATGGTCAGAAACCCATCTCAGATGTCTCAAGATAGCTTCTTCAATCGTTTCTCTCGGCATCAAAAGAGGCCAAGTGGTTTCCGTTTTGGCACCGAACATCCCCGCCATGTATGAACTTCACTTCGCCGTTCCGATGGCCGGAGCTGTTCTGAACAACATCAACCTCCGCCTTGACTCTCGTACTATCTCAATCCTTCTTCAACACAGTGAGTCTAAACTTGTTTTTGTTGATTATCAATCCAGTTCGTTAATCTTAGAAGCATTATCTTTATACCCGTCAAATTCTCACCGGCCAGTCCTTATCCTTATCGAGGATGATGAATCAAGCCCAAAATTAGCTGATTTTTATACCAATTATGAGGATATGGTGCAAAACGGTGATCCGGGTTTTAATTGGATCCGACCGGAAAGTGAATTTGACCCGATTTCTCTAAATTATACCTCCGGCACTACCTCTTCCCCAAAAGGGGTGGTTCACAGCCACCGTGGAGCATTTATAATGGCTGTGGATTCTTTATTAGAATGGTCGGTGCCGAAACAGCCGGTTTATTTATGGACTCTGCCTATGTTTCATGCTAATGGGTGGACTTACACTTGGGGAATGGCTGCCGTCGGCGGAATCAATATCTGTTTACGAAAATACGACGGCCCAGCTGTTTACACAGCGATTTCCCGGTATAATGTTACTCATGTTTGTGCTGCTCCGGTTGTTCTAATCATGTTAGCTAATTCTTCTACTGAAAAATTGAAGAACCCAGTTCATATTTTAACCGCCGGAGCTCCTCCTCCGGCTACGGTTTTACTCAGAACAGAAATGTTGGGATTTACCGTCAGTCATGGATATGGATTGACGGAGACAGGTGGTTTAGTAGTTTGCTGTTCTTGGAAGAAGAAATGGAATGAATTTCCGGCGACTGAGAGGGCACGATTAAAGTCAAGGCAAGGGGTGAGGACAATCGGGATGGCGGAATTCGACGTGGTGGAGCCGGAATCCGGTAAAAGCGTTAAAAGGGATGGATTAACACTTGGGGAAGTTGTTCTTAAAGGTGGAAGCTTAATGCTTGGATATCTTAAAGATCCAGAAGGGACATCAAAATGCATGAAAAACGGTTGGTTTTTCACCGGAGATGTTGGAGTGATGCATTCAGATGGTTATTTGGAAATAAAAGATAGATCAAAAGATGTAATAATTAGTGGTGGAGAGAATTTGAGCAGTGTGGAAGTTGAATCGGTTTTGTATACACATCCGGCGGTGAATGAGGCTGCGGTGGTTGCACGGCCGGATGAATTCTGGGGTGAAACGCCGTGTGCTTTTTTGAGCTTGAAAGATGGTCTGAAAGAGAAGCCGACGGAAAAGGATATAATGGATTTTTGTAAAGGGAAGCTGCCGCGTTTTATGGTGCCGAAGACGGTGGTTTTTGAGGCGGAGCTGCCGAAGACTTCCACCGGAAAGATACAGAAGTTTGTGCTCAGAGATTTGGCTAAAGGCTTGGGGAAGTCTCCGGCGAGCAGAATTTGATGATAAAATTAAGAGTAATGATGACTGACAGACAAACTCTCACGAAATAAGAATGTCTTGTATCTAAACATAATTGCACCACAATATGTTGTTGTATAGACTTTTAAGAATCACCTCGGGGTATGTAAATGCGATCGGTGCTATAATAATCTCGCGGGGTAGTTTCGTTTCAGGTTTAGGTTCAACTTCAGGTGCCAAAATCGCTTAGAACGATTGAATTGGGGAGAGAAAAGAAAATCATGTACATCGACCGAAAAACTAAATCAATTCGAATTGAAATGACTCAAATCGATTGCAAACCAAAATACTAGATTTTGTTTCAAATGAAACCGAGAGATACTGAATTGGTTTTTGTTATTTTTATTCTGCCCCAACCCGAATCTAAACCAGTTGTCAAATCATACATAAAATGATGTGGTTGTCTGTGATAATTTTATGACATCATCCTTTATGTGATTATGTTATTGGAATTGGGATCCTCTGCAGAAATTGGAAATTCAGGTTGTGTTAGGCGGCTGACTTGCAAATCGCGCGTCTTTTATATTATGGAAAATCGAGGAACGTAGGGTTCTCTACGTTTAAACGTAATGAATACTACGTTTAAACGTAGAGAAATTTGAATAATTGCAACTCCTAATTTATTGAAATAACCTACGTTTAAACGTAGGGTTCTCTAAGTTTAAATGTAAAGAATCTACGTTTAAACGTAGGCTATTTAAATAAATTAGGAAAGTTGCATTATTCAAATTTCTCTACGTTTAAACGTAGGATTCATTACGTTTAAACATAGAGAACCCTACGTTTAGAAAAATTTTATGGTGCAACCGTTGTATAAAGTTGTATGCAAGTGGCATCTTTACTGCTTTCATTTCTAACCTCTCACACGCCAAAAAGTGTATTATGTGAAAGAGAGTTAAAATGAATGGGCTCTAAAGTATCTTGGCTTAGTACAACTTTCCTACAACCGTTGCACCATAAAATCACTCCTACGTTTAACGGTAAGGTCCTGATGGGTTTTGAATAACTCTCTCTCTCTCTTCTATCCCCTTTCACTAATTTTAATCCCTACGTTTTTCATCAGTTTCTTTACGTTTGACGGCAATTTTGCACCAAATATTCAGATTTGGCACCTCTGCTCTCAAGCATAATAGATCAAAGCAATATAGAAAGTGTAAGTGTTTCCCCTTATGATGCATTTAAAACGTTTTATTGTTATATTGTATATATTTTCCAATTTTTAGTGTTTTGTAATGGTGATTAGCCTGATATTTGTTGGCCTTGTGGTGATTAGTCTGATATTGTTGACTAATAGAGGGGATTAGCCTGATTTTTCTTTATGTGGGTTGAAGTAAGGGAGAAATTTTGAAGAAGACGATTAAGGGAGAAATTACGTGTTTAGGTGCGGGTTTTCTACGTGCTGGACGTAGGTTTTTCTACGTCTGGTCGTGAAAAGCTGCTTCTTAAGTCCTCTTTTGTATTTTTTTATGAAGATTTTTCCAGTTTATAGGGTTTAGGTTAGTCTTGATTGTAATTTGATAAAAACATGCAATATGTGGCTAGTATGTTTAAATTTGGGACATTTAAGTTGATAGTGTATGAGTATGGTGTTACTATGCATTTTTCTTGTATATGTTGAGATTGATTGAGGCTTGATGGTGAGATTGATGGTTTGATCATGCATAAGGGTGTTGTTCTACCCAAAATGGTGCTCAAAATGGCTCTGCTTTTTGAGACCATTGTTATTGGAAATATTGATCACACTTACACTTACATTAATCATTTAGGTATTGGTAGCTCTGTTTTTTCTCTTTGGTATTAGATGTACTATATAGTTGATTTACTTCACAATGTTAGTGTATAAAGCTTGTGATTGACTAGTATATGTGTGTGATTGACTTGAAACAATGCTATTTGTTAACAGTTGATTGGCACTCATGGAACCGAAGTCTACAAAGTAAAGGAAATTTTGACATGGACTTTTAGAGGAAAAGACCAAGCTCTCGGATCTTCTGACATTCACGGAAAGGATCGGATTTGAGGCAACATTGAGAGGTGGGGTTTTGGAGAATTAATTCAAATGTACGAGCAACGCGCTTTTCCGCCAAAGTTTTGCAATATGTATGTTTCAGTGCCGTTTATCCGAATGTGGCCGGTGAGCTTTATTTTAGATTTGGCGAGACGACCGCGAAGTTCGGTAGGCGGGAGTTTTGCATGATGGCGGTTTTAGGTTTGGTGATCTCCGGAAGCTCCCGATAGTTATTCCAGGTGTTTCTTTGAGGGGACATACGGCCACATCCATCATCCTCGACCCAAACCGATCACCATACCGGATATTGAGAGATGGTTATTGGATGAGGTGAGCATCCTGAAGTTCTCTACCGTGTAGGTTTAGTCTACCTTATTCACGGTATTATGATGGGTCATGATGAGACTACTAAGATACCTCGTGAGACATTCTATTTGGTCGAGAATGTAGAAGGCCTAAATGACTTTCCATGGGGTACTTGGTTGTGGGATCGGACTTATAGAAAGATCATCGCATGATGAATACCTACAAGGAAAGTGCGAAAGCGGGGTGACGATACAAGGGGGTTATACATGCCTTACGCTTTGGGCTTACGAGACCCTCCAGGCATTCTTTGTTCCGACTATTCTTTGCCACCCTCGTAGCTCTGATGCGGCTCCTCGGATGATGAGATGGAGTTGCAAGACTACCCCTCCGTAATGGAAGGGGTGTTGGCGAAGGCAAGTAAGGTAATAAGCTTAATAAACATTTTCTTTTAATTATATCCGGTATGGTTAAACATTTTCTTATTGTTAATTCTAATGAAATATACATTGTTTGCAGAGCCGTGTTATAGGATATCTCGGGCGAAGGGAAATTGATAGGAGTTGATGCTACATAGGGGGCATCCACGATGTGGAGATTAATGAGCCGGCACGTGTGATCCTCGGCTGTACCAATTGCACGGCCACCTCCTCGGGCGTCCATTTACTACACAAAGAACCACGCTCGCTACACAACAACATCGCCTTTCTACTTCACATCCTCTACTTCACAACAGACCTCTACCTCGCCGTTCACGGCGTGTGCCGTCTGATTCATACACCGAGATGCTACTGAGACGGAAGAAGATGAATCGATGAAGAAGATGAAGGCTGCTTTGGGCTTTATAGAGTCGTGTGAAGAGAAGGATAGATAATGGGTTGAATGACATTCGGGAGGAAATTCGCGGCGTAATGACGAGAACCGCAAGTAATTCGAGAGGTTATCACGTGCGTAATGAGAATGGGGCGATACTTCTTGAACTTAAGGGGTTGATGCAGACGCTGTCATCCAGAGATCAGGTACAAAATTATTTCATTTTCAATTTATTTCTAACCGATAAATTTAGTTGTATGTATTATGATACTAACCGGACAACATCTTTTCAGTCTACCCCTCATCGGCCTCCACCTCCTCCACCTCCTTCACCTCCTCCACATGATACTGACCGGGCCACATCTTCTCAGTTTTCCCCTGATGGGTCTACACAGGGTCATCGTACTGATCAACATACTGATCAGTCTTCATCTGGTCAGCATACTCATTAGCCTCCACCTGGTCAGCATACGCATGAGCATACTCATCCATCTCCTACCCCGTCCGCCGACAACCCGATGATGATGTTCGGGTTTGATAAGATTCTTGAAGGCATTTCCCAAGCCGGGCAAGAGGGAGTGCAGCTGGAGGGAGTTCAGAAGGAGGGAGTCAAGAAGGATTTCGTCGACGAATTATTCGTGGAGGATCCTTATTCGGGTGAGCATTATGTTATTTATATCTAATTATTGTTTAGTAGGTTATTTATATTGTTTGTTATCGTGAATTTATGAGAGTGCCTATTTTGATGCAGATACTGTCGATGCTACTACCGAGGCTACGACCCCTACCGAGGCTACGACCCTCCCGAGTCAACTTAAAATGCAACATTCAATTTGAATTTCTCCGCGTCCAAACGTAGAGAATGTACGTCCAAACGTAGGTAATGCAACATTCTCTATGTAGGAACGTAGAGAACCTAGTCCAAATGTATGGCTGCAACATTCTCTGCGTTTGAACGTAGATAACCTACGTCCGAACGTAGGGAATGCAACATTCTCTACGTCCAAACGTAGGGAATGCAAGTACTAGTGTGGTATATGGAAATTATTGTTGTTGTACAAGTACGAGTCATTTCTCTCATTTCTTCAAACTCTTTTAAGTAGTGTAAAGAGAAACTAACCACTTTTTCACCTTTCAATTTATAATCTACACTGAAGCAAATGGATAATGATCGTTTCTTTAAAGTTCTTGATGGCGGTTTCACAACAAGTTTGGTATGTCATTATTAATTAACTTACTTTTATATCACTTGTATTATGATCAAACAAACGTGAAATGTTTCTTTTTTTAATAGACACCACCTCCAGCATACGTTAATAGGTTGAACGACACACTGAGGAACCTAGATAGGGTCGTTCTCAAAAGCCGATTAGGGACATGGGAAGTGAGGGTTGGAGCCACAGACAATGGAATTCTTCGTTTCTTTGGGGAAGGTTGGGAGGAGTATGTGGCGGCTCATTACTTGAATGAGAGGGAGTTTATAGTGTTTGAACACAGGGGGGGTTCACTTTCGACACTATTGTGATGGATCACACTTCTTGTGAGAAGACTTTTTCTGAGTCCGAGAGTGAAGATTATCAAGCTGAAAGTCAACATAGGTCCCTTCATTGGCCTCACGCACCATCCATAGGTACGAGGGTATCGCATTGTAACACTCTGTCGGTGAACCTCTAACCATCATTCTCATCATCTCGTGAGCTCGGTATGCTTGGTCATAAGTCAACTGTACACTGTAAGTTGTGAGCATGTCCTCTATAATATGTCTGGGTTTATACTCATTGCCGAGTTCTTCCATTTTCGACTTAGCGGACTCGCAATAACAATAATAAGTGTTGCTTGTCGATTGTCATTATCCGCATTCTGAGAGGCACAAGCATGCACATCATTCAATGTTGTGATCTCAAATGTATGTGTTGTATTTGTCTTCACCATTTTCGCCCTTACATGCCATTTGCATGTATCGTTTAGACATGTGTAATACAAGCAACGTGTGTCCGACCTACCCAATCTCATCTGAAAATTATTGGCAACCGCATACGATTTTGTTTTCAAATTAAAATTTTCTTTCGAATCATATTGCTTCCCAATGAACAATTCGTTCACGTCATTCATAACGTACCGGTATATGGACACCGCGGTAAATCATCATCTTCAAATGTGGGAATCCTCCATGAATAATCTTCTCGTACACTAGCCCTAGCATTGGCACCCTGATTATTGTTGTCATCCCTGCCCGTTTGATCGGTTTGAATATGAGGTGCAAACGAAGAAGTCAAAAAACTAGTGGTGATCCACCAAACAAATTATATGGTCATTGGATAGGTTGAGCACGACTACTTGAAGGTTGGTTAGGAGGATATCAAAAGCGGATTATGTGATTGCTATTTATAACATTATAACTTGGAGGACCGAATTCAAACGTAGCAAAGTATTCACCAACCATTTCAACATGAACATGACTACTTGAAGGTTGATTTGAAAGATTATGACTTGGTCCGACCGTTTCATCTTCAAACCCCATTGGTCCGAAGCTTCACCAAGCCTTTGTGTAGAACATGGTTTTCAAACCCACTACATCCATATTGTTGCTCGAATGGATTAAAATTTGGATCAGTAGCAAGTTCTTGTACCGGAGAAGGGAAATTACCAAGACTATAATCAATTATTGTTATCATCCGGGGCATTGCAATCTTGATTTAAATCAATGCCATCATCCTCAAATATCGGTTCATTGTTTGCCTCCACTGGTGTAGCATTCACGCAAAAAATCACATTTTTACTGTCAGAGGCCGCTTCGATGTAACCATTTAGTGTCTCTTCGTCTAAGATATTATAAGGTGGTATATTCCCCACACTAGCATAAGTAAACAAAGCTTTTACGCCAAGCTTTGAAACAGACCGGTCAATACCAAGCCTCACATGCAATTTATCCAACAACGCATTCAATCTTATGTTCTTTCGGACAAATAATGAGAACATCGATCCATTTACATGATTCCACCGGTTATAGAGAGGATCGTACGTAAATTCTCCGTTGAACGAGACAACAATCATATAGTTGCGATTATCTTTTTTTTTTTTTAAACAATTCAAGTCATTATAGACATTCAATATAATAATTCAAAACCCTACCTAAGCAAATTTACTTACACGAAAACCCTACTAAACAAAATAGAAAACAAAATATACTTACACGAAAACCCTACTAATTAAACCCCAACAAGGAAACAAAGACTATTTTCCCCTTTTAAGATGTTTCAAACAAGGAAACTAAGACTTTAACACTTAAAACTCTTTCACTCTAAGTTTAAGTGTGATCAATATTTTCAATAACAATGGTCTCTGAAACAGAGCCATTTTCAGTACCATTTTTGGGTAGGAACAGCACCCTTATGCAAGATCAAACTATCAATACGGACAATTCCATTACTACCAACAACAAATTTCCCAACTTCTCAAAACTACAATACCAAATCAACAATACCAAAGTTTACTACAATCGAACAATACCAAAGACTTAAACACACTACTTAGATGTATAAACATTACATAAACAACCTACTTAAAACACACATTTCGGTTAAATACATATCATTACTACAATATAAATAATATAATCACTACTTAAAACACACATTTCGATAAATACATATCATTACTACAATATAAATAACATAATTAATACTTAAAACACACATTTCGGTTGAATACATATCATTACTTACACTAAACCCTATTAATTAAACCCTAAACAATAACACTAATTAAGAAAAGACTTAAACACACTACTTAAATGTATAAACATTACATAAACAACCTACTAAAAACACACATTTAGTTTAAGTACATTTCATTACTAGCATAAATAACATAATCACATTGAGCACTTGAATTAAGACAAATTAAATAGCAAAAACTTACCCATTTGAGCACTTGAATGATGAAGAAATGAACTTGAAAGATGAAGAAATGGACTTGAAAGATGAAGAAGTGGTTAGATAATGTATATTAACATGCAAGACTCTGAAGGAATGAGAAAAATGGCCCGTAATGTGGTGTATATTGAACAAGTACCTTACAACAACATTAATTGCCATCTACCACTTCCAAACGTAGATAATTGCTTTGTAAACGTAGAAAACCTACGTTTAAACGTAGATAAATGCGTTCTAACCTACGTTAAAAAGTAGAGAAATATACATTTATTGTAACTTCCCTAATTTATTGAAATAACCTACGTTTAATCATAAGGTTCTCTACGTTTAAACGTAAGGATCCTACGTTTAAACGTAGGTTATTTCAATAAATTAGGGGTTGCAATTATTCAAATTTATCTACGCTTTAACGTAGAAACCTTACGCTTGCACGATTTTCAATGTCGGAAAAGACACAACCTGATTTTCAAGTCAAAGTCCGACACAACCTGATTTTCCACTTTGGATCCTCCGGCGTGAGCTCGTCTGCTGTATCCGTCTTTGTGAGCCCGAAACGACGTCGTTTCGGGCAATAACTGCGACGCGTTGATTTTTATTTTTATTTTAAGCTCGTAACCAAATGGAGTCGTTTTTGCCCAAACGACGTAGTTTGGTCATAGCGACCCGTCTTTGTGTTCATTTCACAATGAGGAGCCGCTTCTATGTTATTGCATTCGAGGAAATACGAGAACTCATTAGCTAAAAATATACTTCTTGTATGAGTATTGGTTAAATTATGCTGCATGATCTTTTTTTTTCCATTCACCTTATCATCATCGACATTGTAATGATACATGTTTCATGTTTTTATTTAATTTTTTATCTCTTAAAATTGTGTATATCAAGAACAATGAATGGAGAATGAGATCGACTGAGGTGCTCAACAACAATTATAAAGACAGACGGATGCTTGTTTGTGTTTGTTTAGGGGTTCGTTTGATTAGGCTTCGTTAAATGTCTTATTTGTTTTACATTTCATACTTTAGTTTTAACAGTCGGTCCCTAAATTATATTTGGGGGAGTGGTTTAAAAAAATGACAAAAAGATGGGAAAATAAAATCGGAGACAAATGGAATATATTGGGCGATAAGGATAAATCCAATGTTCATAACCTCAAATCCAATATTTCTTTGCTTTAATCCGCGCATTTAAATCTAATGTTTATTATCACAAATGAAATAAAGATATGTCTTTTTTATCCAGAAAAATATTTCAATGTCCTCTTTATATATTTTTATTTTCAAATTGTCATTTTTTACTATATACCCCTGATCCTAACTAAAATATATCAGGGAAATTTGGAAATTATGTCTATCATGCCTCTAACAATTTTTTTTTCTTCATGTAATGAAGAATCTGACACTTTGAATTGGCAAAAAAAAAATAAAAAAATCTCGTAAAAGAAAAAAAAAACCATTTCACAAAAAAAAAAAAAAAAACATGATTTTGGAATTCTAAGTTAAATGGCTCACCCCACGTATCTGTCTCGCCTTGTTTATCTCAGATTATATGTATGGGAAGAGGTTTGCCCCCACTTATCATTAATTATATTAAAAGAGCCAATGTGTTTCTCCTCAAAAGTGTTTCCCCTCGAGTGTTTTCCCTAAAAAGAGTTTCTCCACAATTTAACATTTTTTATATATTTTTTTTTACCATTAAAATAAATGTAAAAAAGAAAAAACCGAACATCAAATAGATTAACTCAAAAAAAGAACTTCAAATAGATCTAATACTAATTCCGTAAAAAAATAGATCTAATACTACTAATCACTATCTCATCTCTTTAGACGATCATCAAATAGATCTAATAATAATAATCATTAGCCGAAGCTTCACATAGATTTTATACTAATAATCATAATAACTTATAATGAAAAGGGGAAAAAAAATATACATCTAATAATAAAACTAATATTGAAAAGGTAAAATACATCAAATAATAATAATAATAATAATAATAATAATAATAATAATACGGATCAATATATAAAAATAATTGGGTCAATTCCACATATCTTTGCCTCAAAACAAAATTCCACATATCTATCTATGTGTGCGTAATTAATAAAAAATTACTACGGTAATATTTTT
This sequence comes from Gentiana macrophylla, assembly GCA_026214975.1. Classification (NCBI taxonomy): domain Eukaryota; kingdom Viridiplantae; phylum Streptophyta; class Magnoliopsida; order Gentianales; family Gentianaceae; genus Gentiana; species Gentiana macrophylla. Next base: position 27,406,398 of record CM047817.1, on the reverse strand, counting down.
CAGCGGGTCGGCTGACCCATTTTTCCTAAGGAGTAGCCACCACCCCTGAAACCACCGTGACTCTGTTCGTTCACAAGCGTGAAATGACCATGACTTACAGTTAGAATTTGCCTTTATTGAAATCTGCAATTTATAATACTAACAATCAGATTCTATTACAAGCCGATAACAAAATCATCAACGAATTCTAATCTACATAATCTTCTTCACAAAGAACCAACTTTTGAATCCAGATGTAACACGTTTTTCTGGGATGCACTCAGGAAAATACATGCTACAAATGAACATATGAAAACATGGAATAAAATTTGCAAAATAACGGGAGAACAACTTCCTTGAATCACGCACCGTTATCAAATGTTGTTACACAACAAGTAATGTAAAAGAAGGGCATAATGATCCAATGAAATGTATATTTGTCCTTAATGCCATAAAAACGATTCTACTGGAATAAATGGCAGTTAATATTTTTAATTTGTCCATTTTTTTCACATTTTTATGGTAAAATGGTGATTTAATAGATTAACCAGAATCTTCTAAAATGGTAGAGATTACAGAAGATGAGGGTGTAAGCCTCAGTTACACGAACCAATGGAATATTCAGAAAAAATCTAATGCTAATTTGGCTAGAAAATTTGCAGTCCTATTACAAACACGGTGAACAAAGGTGAAAGAGCAAGAGCTGAATAAGGAGGCGTTGCTTTTTATCCTACTTGCAAGGGAACCTAGCGGAGAGAGGTCATCATCATGCTCATCGCAATTCAACGGTGCCCAGATGGATGGCCACAAGCTTAGCGTGTTCTACGAAGGAAATCCGTCACAAAGCAAAGAAGAAAGCTGAAACTAAGGTCCCATCAGAATCTCTAATCATAACCTCAGCCAAACCAATGTTGTCTTTGAAACTCGCATCAACTTTGACTTTTAAACATCCAGTGTTTGGCTTGATCCAAGTGGTACGACAAGGCGTATTGAGAGGAGACAAATTGTTTAAATAAATTTCCAGAACGCATTCACATAAGATGTTTCTTGGTTAATAATTGTTTGGATAAGAGTGCGTGTATCATAAAAAATCTTTATGTTTCCGGCCTTCCAGATGAACCCAAGTGTAGAGAAAAACATGTCGCCTTTATATGTAAATTTTTCCTTGATGAACCCACACAAATACATAAAGGTATGATTGAAATGAGACATCAGAAAAGAAAAAGAGTCAGAGCTTTCTCAGAGGGGACGAATCCAATCACAATGTAAGAAACAATGGGTCCAGGATTCAATCGTAACAGAAATATGGGTCACGAGGCACCTTCAAGAGGCAGGAAATATGTGTAGGAGAAAGCAGTAGATACTAGGTATTATTAGTCAGAAGCTGGTCAACTGGGTCTAGAGGAGCAATCTATACGGAAGGATTCAGAGGGACCCAAGGGTCTTTGCATATATTGATGTCCTTGCCAGTGCCAACTGTCCACATGAGACCCTGCGTAAGACTATATTTTCCACATAGAGTGCTTCTCCAAATGAAACAACAGGTTTGTGTAAGTTTTGCATCAAGAAAGTGTTTGCTTTAATGATACTTGGCTTTGAGAATATAAGTTGTCACAGAGTGGATTTCGAATAATTCTCCAGCTTTGATTAGCAAGTAAATCTTTATTGAAAAGTTCCAGATTGCGAAAGCCAATGCCACATTTGCTTTTAGAAGTATAGATTGTCTCAAGAAGTCTAGACCATACAAGATTTTTTAGGGTTGTTGCTCCACCAAATTTTTTGAAACATACCCAAGTTTTTCTTAAGAAGCTTCTCATGGATGTAAACGCACTACATCACATAGGTTGGAATAGATTGGATCACAGACTTTATTAGGCTACCTTGCCAGCGGGGGTAATATACATAGATTTTTAGCCATACAGTCTTTTCCAGATTTTGTCTTTGAGGTATTGAAAGATTTCATATTTGGAGCATCATACCATGAAGGGAGTCCCATGTATTTTCTAGTAGAGTTTCCATTATGAATGGAAAGAATCTGAAGGATAGGTTGTTGGATTTCAGAACTGAGACCCTCATTAAATAAAACATTTGATTTCAAGAGATTAACTTTGCCTGAAAGACACTTATATCACTTAAGGATTCTCATGAGTTCGGTTGCATTGGAGTTAGAGGCTTGGTAAACATGATGCAGTCGTCTTCAAAATGGAGGTGGGAAAGACAAGGGCCATTTTTACCAATTCTAAAAGGGGTAAGATTGCAGTTAAGAACGGGATAAAGAGACCTTTGGAACATATGATAAAGAGGAAATGGGATCCCCTTGCTTCATTCCTCAAGAGTGGTGAAAAATGGTAGATATATAAGGGAATGACACATAAATTATTGAAGGGTGATCACTTGGATTGGGCAATACGTTTGAATGATGAATTTGATAACCAGTAGTACCATCAATAGAGCTCTTAAACAAAAAGAGCCGCTCATGAACAATATCGTGTTCGAATTGATCCGTGGTGAACACTGATAAATACTAAGGCAATTCTAATTAAAATCGCAACTCTCGGTTTCCTTGGTAAACAAACAAGAATAATTTGTTGTACTAAAATGGTATGTATATAAGTTATATCAAAAGTATATTTGTACTTAGTATCATAGACCACACTTATGCATAACAAAATAATGGTAATATTTAGGTAGAGAGAACTTAAAGAATGTTCAAAGATTTACTTGAGATTTGAGACAAACTCATAAAATACATGAATTTGTAAACTAATAATGCTTATGGTTTGTAAACGAATATTAAATGCATCAGAGAAATCATAATATAATTTATACGAAAATAATAACTCACTTTAACCAATTCAAAAATGCATACATACAAATGAGATCATTTAGTAACAGTTATTATTTTTGAATGTATGTGATGGTTAGGGGCGGCTGCACCCTTTAGCATTATGGGTAGCTGACTCGTTAAAAAAGCAATACTCCCTCAGTTCTTTAAATCCATATACCTTTAAGGAAATATCTAACAACCAAGAAAATTCATGTATAGTTATGGGTTTAGTAATGGACGTTATGCACTGTATAATTAATAATTTTTAATGTTACAAAATTTAAAATATTTTCACTCTTTTCTATAATTAATAAACTCATCAAACTCTTTATCCAACCCAAAAGTTAATGGATAACGTGTAACAACATCCCGTGGTAATATGGGAGGCAAAGTATTTGGCTACTATTAATGTCAAGGTCAATGTTGGTATTATCAAGATAAAATACTTGATAATTAGAAGGTGAGATGTTTAAATTGCCTTGACATTAATGATTTTTTTGCTTTGACACTATTACTGACCAAAGTATTTGAATAAAACGAGGGACGTAGAATAGAGGTGCCCAATGTTCAACTCCTAACCGGCCCGTGAACCTTTGGTTAAACAGTTCATCAAACCAACATAAACAAAACAAACAAAAACTAAGTCATTTATGAAAATTACATAGATGTTAATCTTCGTTTATACTATTGATACATATGATGTTTATGGTTGATTATATACTTTTGTGCATATTATATAAATGTTATTCTATAAATTCCTTATAAAATTCTATAATACTATGAATTTATGTTGTTCAAATTTATGTAGAGCAAAGATACATCTATCAATACCAAACTTGTAACATCCCAAAAATATTGGGTTGTTATCGAGATATACCTTATACTATTATTGGTATACAGTGGCCGTTATAAAATAAATAAATAGAAACATATTATAACCTCATTATTATTTTCGTTTTTAAATGACCGTACAAACAATAGATATATATATATATATATATATATATATATATATATATATATATATATATATATATACACACACACACACACATCTACTCCTTCTATATTTTTCAAAATCATGATTACCTATCTATCTCTTTTCTTCCTTTCAAAAAGATAATGATTAGGTTGTATACATATCTATATATACATATATATATATATAATAGATATATATAGATATATATACGTCTATGCCTTTTTCCTTTCAAACTTCATGATTAAGTTAAAAATGACAACCCGACCGCATGTGGTTGGGATTTTTGAAGATAAATTGTAACAAATTATGTGTTTAATTTAAGGATAAATTGTAGGTTTGAATATCAAAATTGAGGATAAACTAATATCAAAATTAGGGATAAAAGATAAAGTTGTTAAATCAGAAAATTTAAATATTTAAATTAGGACTTATTCATGAGGTCTAGTAGTATAAATAGGGACATAGGACCGACTTCATAAAGACACACAAGAAAAAGTAACTCTTCTCCAAAAGACAGTAATAGGAGAAATAAATTGAGTATGATTGTTGATTGTGAGTTTATTTATTTATTTTTTTTTTTTTTCTCTCTCGCAGTGTCCTATTCTTTTGCTCTATATGCTACATGCCAAACCTCAAAATTCTAAGCATTATATATATATATATATATATATATATATATATATATATATATATATATATATATATATATATATATATATCCTTAGTTTTGGTCATTTTGATACGGTAGCAGCAGGTTCTCAACTTGTCAATATTAAAAAAAATATTATGAAATGTAAGTTGTGTGTGTAAAGTAGTTTTATGATTAATTTTTATTTTTTTTTCCCTATCCTGACCAAAACACTGTGGTGGTATTATGTTACGTGATCCAACCTATTTATTTATTTATTTTTTTTTTTGAGAAATTAGTTAGCTTGATATGGTATTATCTAAATACATTTTGAAACAAATAGCACCTCACATGTTGACTTTTTCAGAAAAGGGATCAGTTATTTTTATTTTGATATAAAAGCAACCGTGTGTATTCTTCTCAATTTATTTTTTGATAGTTTTATCATTTCATCTTATACATAAATAAAAATTTGGTTCTTATTTTCGTAATAGTAAACGTGATGTATTTATAAACCAATGCTTTTGGAATGCTTCGGTATATTTAGGTCATATTGTTTCTAATTCAGAGGTTTTCAAACATTACTAGTTTAGCCTTAAATTTCTTATAAGTTGACAATTATATAGTTATTCAAAATATATTTTAAGGAGGATATAAATTTTAACAAGTACCTCGTTTAAATTATGCACTAAGTGTTTTCTTGGTATATGGTATTGAATACTAACTTCCATTTTGAATAATAATTGTCATGACATATCTTATAAAGTTTGGTCTTGACATACACCGATCATTATAAAATTAATGAAAAGGTCATCATGATAATCAATACTTGTTCTCTTGGATGCAAAACTCTTAGCGACTAGGTGAGTTGGGGTTATTGCACCGCAGAACGCCTAGTCACCGGTCTCGGGCCCTCTTGACCTTGGCTCATCGACACCCCAGAGTGATGGTACCAAATTTTCCCGATGTTCCATGTGCATGGCCGGAAAGCAAGGGCCGACGGTTATGTCATGGTTCGAGGGCAATGGGGTTGGTTTGGAGCCTTTTGGGAGGATCACTAGGCGACGATCGAATCCTTTCCCGACAATCGGCCGAATCGCCAGAGCAATTGCTTGCTTGCTTGTGAAGTCTGGTAGAAAAACATGTTGGAGTAGGGTGGTAATGACTCATCGGTGAGGTAAACCGGTGTCAGACTTGAGTACGCCTAATTTCAAGAAAATTGCTTTATATTTTTGCAAATATCATATTTTCGCCATGTACTAACTACAATTAAGTGCAGGTAAGGAAAAAAGCCTTTTGTTGTAACATTTTAACGGGTTTTGTAACTATTATTTTTGTATATAAAAATTCACGGGCACACACCGGAACTCACTGGCTATTTTTAGCTCACACTTTTGTGAAATCTCTTTTTTAGGTATGGAAGAAGTACACTGGAGTAGTGAGGTAAGAGGGGTAACCTCGGAGGCTTTTGCTGGGATAGGGAGTTGAAGAAGGGTTCAATGGTGACATAGCAGCTTAGTTGTCAAGTTTCGGTATTAGTTTGCTTTGCAATTTGAGTAGTTTCAATGTAATAAAAAGTAATTGATGTTCTTTTCGTTTGGTTTTGGTGATGTTTAAATAGAGTATTGGTTCCCTCAGTGGTTTTGTCGAAGATTTAGTGTTTGGGCGGAGGATCGCCGGCTTGTCCCTTTGACCAGACCCCAGTGGACCCTAGGGGTCGGGGATAGGCCTATTACAGAACTAATCAAACAACATCAATAATATTTTATCAATTTTCAAAATAAACCAACCAGGATATAATAATTAATGGGGGGTGGTTTAAAAGGACAAAAAAGAGGGGGAAATGAGAATCAAGACAGTGAAAATATAAATTGGGTGATAAGGACAAATCCACTGTTCATAACCTCAAATCCACTGTTTGCTGCAGTAGAACTGACCCCAAAAATAATGTTTTACTATCACAGTGGAATAATGATATGTCATTTTTACCCAAAAAATAATCCACTGTCATGTTTGCATATTTCTATGTTCAAATTGTCATTTTTGACAATAAACCCATAATTAATATGTACCACATGAAAGAATTACATTGCTTTATAACAATTATCATTATTCAGCATATTTTTCTAAAATACCCTAGCAACATATGTAATGTTACCCTATACTTTGTTACTTACAATCTTTTTAATTGATTACTTTATATCCGATTAAAACACGCACGTGCATTTTGCTAGTTATCTAAAAGAATGTTGTTTATTATCAAGTGAAGTTTCTCTCAGATAATATGTGAGGGACGAGCCCTTCCCTCACAATTTATCTTAGAAAAATAGTTTCCCTTAGATAAGAAGTGGGGAATAAGCCCAAGGCCCTGTTTGGTAAGCAAAATAAGTACTTAATTTAAAAAAATTAAGTGACGGTTATATTTAGAGATGTTTGATACTATCTCCGTCCTATAAAAAGTGTCTAAATTTTGCTTGGCACATAGATTAAGAAATCAATTAATGTGTAGTAATTTAAGTGCTAATGGACATATATATCCCAATCACATAATAAATGTTTCTATTGGAATGTGAAATGAACATACAAACATTAAATGCAAATATAAGGGTATGTGTGGAAAAATGCATTAAATGATGTATTGATTTTGTAAATGAACACTTTTTATGGGACAACCAATTTTCAAAAAGTAGACACTTTTTATAGGACGGATGTAGTAATATTTTTAACACACCTTAATTATTTAAGTGTCATTTAATTCCACATGTAAAAATAACAAAAGTTTTCAGGACTCAAATTGGTGCTTATCGCTGAAAAAAATTAACTGTCGCATGTTATCCACGTCTCTCACATCAAGAATGTAGCAAATATTTTATCAAGCAATATAGCTAGCATCATCCATTACACATTAACGGTGTAAGCAGCATGTGATCTTCATTCACGTTGATCAATCTTGAGATCTAGATGATCATCTAGATCCTACTACGCATCAACGCGAAGATCACCGCCATTATCAGACACCGTCATGTAAAACTGGATGGCCACATCTTAGACCACTCATATTTTATTTTTCCTTCTTATTTAGCTTTACCCCTTTGTTTTTCTTTTTACGTGTATTATTATTATTATTATTATTTTATCATATCAAACTCTTTTACAATTGTGTATTTTGTGTCCAGTTATACAAAATACTTTGACTAACGTATTTTATTTATAGTTTTTTGCCGAGAAGGACATATTAATTCATTTATCTGGCTCCAAGTACACTAGACATTAATTAGAACAAAACATGTGCAAACTTACCGATATACCCCTTTTCCAATTCTTATATCTCCCTCATCCAAACTCACTCAAATCTCAAACCACAAAAAAAACACCACAGCCGCCACCTCCATTGCCCACCGGCGTTGAGCAAAAAAACACCACAGCCGCCACCCCCATTACATCATCAACGAGGAGTGGACCTTACAATTAGATTGAGTGAAAGCTGCATTCGGTTCTGTTTATGATGGGCATTAGGATTTGGGGATGATTTGGGGCAGAGGAGGAGGAGTGACGATTGTGCCGCCGGAAGTTGCAGATTTGCGGCGGAGAAGGAGGGTGACGGTGGAGAAGGAGGGTGACGGCGGAGACGGAGGGTGAAGAAGGGTGACAGCGGCGGGAGTTACAGATTTGCAGCAGTTTGGATTTTTTGGGAAGGAAACGATGAAAGCTTCGATTCAGCCTTGCATTCACCCGAGAAATCGCCGGAGGTGCAAGCCGGACGGAGGAGACGATGTATATATGCAGCTTGTTTTTTTTTTTTTTTTTTTTGGGAAGGAAACGATGTATTCAGACTGTTTTTTTTTTTTTTTTTTTTTTTTTTTTTTTTTGAGAAAGTTTAGGGTTTAGGGTTGTTACTATTACGTTATTACATTTTTGGGATGTTACGACATGTTTATGGGATGTTACGATATATATATATATTACGCTTGAGCACTAATAAATCTGTATTTTTTGGGATGTTACTACTTGTTTATGGGATGTTACGACATTTTACGGGATTATTACGACTTGTTTTTAGGATGTTACGACACCTTACGAGAATGTTACGACTTGTTTAATGGTCGTTTATATTTTTCTGGTACATTACTTATATTTTACGGGTCATTACGAGAATGTTACGAGGATGTTCTTTACATTTTACGGGTCATTACTACCTCTTTTTAGGTCATTACTTATTTATTTATTGGATGTTACGACATTTTAATGTTACGGGTACATGTTACTACGTTACGACATTTTACGGGTTGTTATTACTTATTTTTTTTTAACAAATAAGGGATGTTACTACTTGTTTTTAGCCCACATTACTTTTTTCATTGGATATTACTGACATTTTACGCTTTACTACTTGTTTTTCAACTGTTACTATTTGTAGAAGGGTAAAAAGTAACAAGGGGTATTTTTGTCCAAATATTTTGTTTTTGTCCTTTATAACATCCGAAAAGAAAAAAACGCTCTGAGCACTCCATTTATGTTTTTTTTTTCATATGTCAGAAATCTCTTCCCTTTTATTTATTAGTTCTTATGAATTTATTTTTTGTAACACAATTCTGTAAAATGGGTAACACATTTTTGTTTTATTGTTATAAAATATTGACTTTAACACACTGTAGCAGTATATATATATATATATATATATATATATATATATATATATATATAGAAATGATATATATATATTGATTTGATCCACGCTATCAGACATACTACTAAAATAAATGCATCTGATCACTATTTTAGTAAGACTGCTATTGTTTGAAGTCACACCTAGTTAATGGTCGGAAATCTGCTATTAGGTAATACTAAACCTAACTAGAAACATAACCTCAATTAGTAATAGATCAAAACAATAGCAGATCTGTGCCACTAAAATAAATGATCGACGCACTATTTTAGTAGTATGTGCATATATATATATATATATATATATATATATAAACACACACACACACACACAACACGTATATACACACATAAAATAATTAAAATAATGTTATCTATGATTTCAGATTATAGTGTTATCAAATAGTCTAATACTTAAATCATTCAGCTACTTAATGTTTTCAGACTTCAGATTTAACAAACGCCCCCTAATATTTAAGGCGAGTCTACGGTTACAAGTTCAAAATCAAGGTTGTCTACTGGAAATGTTCTTTCCTTCTATATATACACGGAAAATTATTTTTTTTGCAGATTTTTTTTTTACGAATAACATTTTTAAAAAATATGAGATTCTGTATTACCTATAGAAAATTTCAGACCTCCGACAAGTCTGAATTTCAAATCTCCCCAATATATCATCATCATTTATTGCCAATGTCTTTTTGCATTAAATAGATTAAATGTCCTACTTGTCATCTTCGTGGAATTATAATCACTTTCCATCTATGATGACTTCCCTAATAGCCTTACATAAACACCTTCAATTATAACACAAAATTTCCACCAAAACACATTTAACCCATCAAATTTATTATTACCCGTTAAAATATATCATTTAATATATTTAACCAACATAAATTCATATATATATATATATATGGCAACATCATTCCAAAATAATCAACGATAAACAGAAAAAAAAATCAAAATAAGCCAATTTGCTTGCTGGATAAATATTTTTTCCTCAAAAAGAGATAACCTGTTTTTTTTTTTTTAAAGAGAAACTAGAAGAAAGTTCATTAATATCAATAGTTTTGTTTTTAATTGAAGAGAGAGACGGTGAGATTGTGAAAAACTGAAAATGGTGGTGGACAGAGCCGTGGTCCTATCCACGTCCATGTGTGCCACGTTGGGACCTTTAGTGTTATTGTAATTTTTTTTTCACATGGGCGCAAAAATGAATAAGTTAAGAAATGATGAAATAGAGACAAAAAAAAAAAAAATTAGCTTGAGAAGGACAAATAAACTAGTGTTGTGTTGTCTGTGCCCTTAATGATAATAGAAGATATTTTTTATTTTCTCAGCTTAGAAAACGGGTGAATCAATGCACTGATTTTTATTGCTTCGTTTCTTTCTTTGAAAATGGGCAGTTTTGAATCGGGAATCCTAATGAGAATTAACTACCTCCGAAAATCTCGCCAATTGAATCAAGCGTGTGATAATGCGTTTGATACGGATGATTTTGAACCGATGAAAAAGAGTCCATACACCCATGGATGCCCACTCTGTTCTATATTTCCGGTTGTAAAGAAAAGACTGAGTTTTCCGGCGAGCAAGAGGGCGATCGACGGGAAGCAATGGCAAAAGGCAAACGGAAAAGAAGCAACATCGAGTAAGTGGCAATTCTCTTCTCATACAGCAAAAAATCCTGAATTGTATGCTTGTAATTCTTTCTGATATGAATTTGCGTTTGCCTGTTAGAAAAATGAATTGTGCGGATCGATTGTTGATTGATTTAGGGTTTCAATTTCAATCGAATTCCGATTATCATAAATTGAGTTATGAAGAAGGTGAAACTTTTTTGCATGCGTATTAGAATTACTTAGAAATGAATTGGGTAGTTGGCTTTGCATCCATCTGAACCATTTGAAATACATACTGGATTCTGTGGGTAATTTCGTTAGAGGTGTTGCTACGTTGACACAATGAGTTACTACATTTCTTTGAAATTGTACTTGTTGTGTAAACAATTCAGTGTGTGAATTTTTTACATGTGTCACTACATAGATAAGTGAGTTACTACAATGTACCACAAATACACTGTGTGTTTTATCATATAAATGTTCTCAATGTGACAATTTACCACCTTTACTCTTAGCTTACATAATGTAAAGATCCTCATTTAGTTGATAAAAATCCGCACTTAACACACATAAGTGGAATCGTATTAGAAAAGAGTAGTTACAACAATTGTTTACACATGTTACAGCTTTCTGCAGAATTGTTACTACTTCTCTAGGGATTGTGAGTAATCGCTTGGGGTCACATTATTACTACAATGTTTTGCATTGTAACTACATTTTTGGGAATTGCTACGACATTAATTTGAACTAGTGCTACTGTCTGTTGGACATTTACTACATTTTCTTGAATTGTACCTACATCATTTTGAACTGTTATGTTAGTGTTCTTAGTGTCTGATGAGAATCACATGTTAGTACACAAATGGGCTCGTGTTAGGGAAAAATGGTTACTACAATCTGCTGCACATATAACACTAATGTTTGACTTCTGTGTCTACATTTCTGTGGTTTGTCACTGCAATGTTTGGGCTGCCACTACAATTTGTTGCATTGTTACTACATTTTTGCAAAATGTTACTACATTTTTGATTTGTTACTACACTTTTTTGCATTGTTGCTACATTGTCGTGAACTAGTGCTCCAGGTTTTTTATTCTTACTACATCTGTTGGAAGTGTACCTACAGTATGTTGAACTGTTACTACATATTATTTGGGGGGCGTGACTACACCGATTTCGTTGAGAAAGTACATTTGGATCTTTACATGTGATCGGATCATTGCAAAAACATGGTGGATGTTAGCACACTTTGTGTACATTGAAATTGTGTGTATCTGTGTTTACTTTATATTTGAATGTTAATGTGCATATCATGAGTTGTTAAACAGAGTAGAGATCAATACCGGTGCACATTGATGTCGATATACAACTTATACAAGTCCATTTCAAAGTCTATAACGGAGAAGCATCGAATTGTCATGCGAAGAACGCCGCTTCGCTTTATTATTCAGGGCTTTAGGCGAGCAAAAGATCTTGTTGGGAAAAGAAGCACCGATATGCTAGATGAATTGATATATAGTACGACAAGGTGGAGAAGAAGTTCAAGATCGGAGTAACTACTACACACCGTCAATAATGGATGTTAAGCTTATCTTTGGACTAGATGACGGTGTAGAGGAAGTTGGCGACATGGCTCGGCATGATAGAAACATTCGAAATCGGAGGAAGGTTATTTGCCGGTGTAGATAGGTTGAAGGCCTGTGATGGTGAAATACAAAGCCATGGAACTAAGTACTAAAGGATGACGACACGCCAATTGAGGACACGATAAAACTGCTATGTCTAATCATCTTCCAATCTGTTTTCTTCGCAAACACTGGCCAGTATATTCCATGGGGGTTTTTGCATTATGTGGACAATATAGACATGTTGCGAAAGTACGATTGGTCGAGCCATATACGCAATGAACTAATTCACGGTTTGAACGGAGCTTGGAAATGTCCTGGAAAGGCAAATGGTTGCACCGTACTCCTGTTGGTAAGTTATTATAGTCTACTTCATGTAGTAACATGAAATGTTAACATGTGGATGGTGCCTAACAAGTGTTTGTTTTTGTAGTATTGGATGTGCGAACACTCGAATATCATAAACGATGTATTCAGTCATGAGGGGGATGATTGTGCAAATGGTAAAAATAGTATTTCTACAAAAGGAATCCCGAGAATTACAAAGTGGGATCTCCGAAGTCGACGAATGTGCTTACGAAAAAAACTACAAACGATGAAGGACAGTGAGGTACGTATCTTATATGTGTCTAGAAATGATTTCCATGTTTATTCTCAGAAAATAATTGCCCTTTGTGGATTGTAATGGTGATTGATTTAATATTTATTAACTTGTATCTCGCTACCATTGATTTGTCAAAAATTGTGTGCGCTTCAACGGTAATGAACTTGAACCAACAATGAACGAGCATATACTAATCACAAGCTCATCAATGTTCAAAAAACTATGGTGAATGCAAACATGTCCCATCACCGACCAAAGACTCGGATTTCAAGACGATGGTGTTACTGCGTCAGGGAAAAATAGCAAACACTAAAATGAGAGGAAAAAGGTTTCAAAGAAGAAGTGTAGAAGAGAAAGGGAAGGTCATTATCAAGATTCAATGGAGGAAAATATGGATGATATGGAATCAGAACCACAGCATTCTGATGAAAGTAACAACGATAGTGAATCAATTAATAATGCAAGTGGAGAAATGGGCTTTTCTAGTGGATCAATGAGGACTATTATTGACACTCATCCTCAAACTGTTGGAATACCATCACTTACCGTGAACCCACCAACTCCCATTGATCCTCATGAGATTACTTCGAAGCAGGTTAGATCGAATAGAACTGGAATGTGTATTGTTATAATAGTGAATTCATGAAATTCAAATTGTAATTAAGTTTCAATGACTTGAGGATTTTGTTGAAATCCATACGTGCAGATACCGGACATGATCAGTCGTCATGACGCTCAGATGATGCAAGTGAAGATGGAACAGTTAGAGAGTGATAACAAGAATCTGGCAGCCGAACTGGAGAGCTTAAAGTTGGATCAAATCAGGCGGATAAAAAAAGTTAATGAATTGGATGAGGCATGTATAGGTCTCAGAATGGAATTGGATAAGAGGACCGCGGAGAAAACTGAATTGGAATTGGAAGTCGAAGCTCTGAAGAATGGAAAGATTAGGTTAAAGGATGAGATGACAATGACTGCCGCCACAATTGAGAGGCTAGAAGCTATGGTAAAAGAAAAAGACGTCATGCTATACGAGAAAGAGAAGAATTTGCAAGAGGCAACAGAAAAGGAAAGCAACCGGGGAGGAAATTTAAAGTTACTTCTTGATAGTGACCACAAACGAATCGAGCAACTTAGAGAATCGAATCAAAGTGAAAATGGAGCTAAGGGAAAAAATACAATGATAGAATCAATGAAAGCGAAGTCACGGCTCTAAGGAACTAAATGAAATGTTAAAAGAAAGTGCGCGTCTGAAGACACTTTGAATAGCATCGCAAGCAACCACAATTCGGGAATTGAAAGAACGTATAGAGGCGTTGGATGATACAATAATAGATTATCATGTTCATAATGTGACGCAACAAGTTGGGAAGTCATTGCAAGAGGAGGCATCAAATAAAGTGGAATCATCCATGACGGTAGGAATAAAGAAAGCTGAATCAATTGGCCAAACTTCAATGATCAGACGAATAAAGACAAAAGGAGGTAGAAGGCCAAAGAAGATTGAGGATTATCACTATGATGAACAGAAGAAGAGGAAGAAAGTAGAAACAATAGACTTGGAACTTTATCCCAAACCAAATGAAAGTGACATCCCGGGAGGAAAAGCGGTAATCAAGGCTGACAAATCGGCTTATAAGTGCGGGAAGTACATCTCTGAAGATGCATTTGCATTGTTACGAGATGCAAATGACTACGGGGGTAGAGGGTAAGTACTATTACATACAACCCTTTGTTGATATGTGTTATTTTATATATTTCATCACCATATGAACTATTTCCATCGCAGGGAGGATGTGTGGTCAAAGGAGCTGGGAGCATTGGAATACGTGACCGTGGCGACAGTTGTGAATATCCTGAATGGAGGATTCATTAGTGAAACGGTACGATTCACAATTACATTATTCTGATTACAATACATATTATTGAGACACAACCAGTAGTAACAACATTTCGAGGGCCAAAAAAAATATAAAAAATTGCACAGGTAATTGACGCAGTTCGTGTGATGCTGGAACGATCCAACTTGATGGAGCAGAATTGTCATATATACCCGGCAAATATTTGGGTAAGCTATTAAGTTTTCTATTCTAACCGAGCAAATTCGATTAATAAATGACCGAGATCTTACACAAATTTGTATAAATTGGTCCATTGTAGGATAGAATAACAATGTTGGCATCAAAACGCAACTACACCAGTGAACTAAGCAAGGACATCGTTGACAGAATTCATAGAGGACAAAAATTATTCTTTCCATTGTGTTGTCCAGGAATTAAAAACCAGCCGTACCACTGGGTACTTTTGACATACAGCGCTGCCGAAAAATGCTGGAGTATGTACCATTCCTTGGCAATGAGAGGAGTTCGCAACGACCCATTCCTCATCAATCTGTCAGAAATTGTGAGTGCATACACTAAATATATATATGCACCTTTTGCAATTGATTTTATATGCTTTAAAACTTAGTTGTCTTCTGTGAAAGAGGATCATGCAGGCAACAAGATAAATGTAGGACAACTACGCTACTACAACAATTCTTAGAGATAACCAACTTAAAAACAAATATATAGTCTTTTCATACATAATTACATTTCATATCAAAGATAATGGTATTTGTCTCATGTTGTGCCATGTCAGGAAAAATATGTTTTACATTGCATGTATGCATCCGAAGAGAAGAAGCCACGAAATGACATGACAGGATGTGGTGGAGTAGTGAAGGTGAAGAACTTGCCCCTGCAGCATGAAGAATCGTAAGTACACAATGTCGCACTTACTTCAAGGCATATATTTCATACACATGACAATACACAATACATCATGGTATTAACTGAATTCTACGTAATGCAGGACTGACTGTGCATTTTATATGATTCACTACCTATTGAAACTGTCCCAAGGCAAGAGCATCCCTCACAACTGGGCCAATGATGACTTGCAAAGGCTAAAAGGCATGGTCGTGACCTCAATCATGCTAGATACCTTGCCCTCTTCATTCTGAAAGTATTCAAGAATTCTACAATAAAGTAAAGACAAATGTTGTGCTTTTTTCTAATAAATGAAAAAGACCGATACGGACCATTATTTGTCAATAGTTTGGATTGTGTTACTTCTTTTATGAATATCCCTTCCTTCACAAGTTGTTATGTTTTGCAAAGCATAAAAAATTGGATTTTGTTGCTTTATATTTCATATTGCGTTATTTGTAGTAAGAACGATGTAGTGAGAAAGAAAGTAATGATATTATGTTCAATATGTCGGTTTTTTTTTTCCGTAGGGACAGCTAATGTAGTGACACATACACAACCTATTGAGAATGTAGATTCATGGGGCCACGCTATAACAAGACGAACTGGAAGAAGCAACATATGATATCCCTTCCTTCACTCTGTACTTCCCCCATTTCTTTTGGTTTATCTTTCATCTTGTACAGATGTAGTAAGAACGAGGTAGTGAGGATGAAAGTACTCATGTTATGGTCAATATGTCGTATCCTCTTTGAGTATGAATACATAATGTAGTGACGCGTTCACATGTAATGGAAATTGCAGAATCATTGTGCCACGTTCTGACAGGACTAACAACCGCAATTCGTTAAACTAACGACAATTGCTTGGAAGTTAAATGGGGAGGGAATTGGTAAACACTTTTGAAAGTATGCATATGCATAAAGTAGTAACAAATAACGTACTCATACATTGATGTACTCATACATTGATGTTTAAAGGGCATAGTAAAAATAGTGGAATAAATGGAAAGTACAAATAACATACTCAGACATTGAAGTGTAAAGGGAAATGAAAAAGAGCATGAATAATGGAAAGTACATAATGACCGAAGGGATAGCAGATGAAAAATGAAGCAAAGAAACAACTCAATAATTGTTGCAAAATACATACTACAGGGGGAAGTACATGGGCTAAAAAAACATACACGCAAAAGAAAAGGTAAAAATCGTAGCTCCAAAAAAAAAAAAAAAAAAAAAAGTTCTAAAACATTGTCAAAGCATCAATTAATAGCCTCAACTTGTACACAACAATATTTCGTATGTCACTACTTCTCCAATGCAACCGCACAAGTTCTGCAATTATGATGACCTTCGTTTCCTCAACGGCCACAAGTAACAGGACGTGAGTACTCCCCCCTCGATTTAAAACGCTTCTTCCGTGGCCTACCAGGCTGCCTCTTCGGGATTGGAGGCAAGACTTCCATCCCATTTTCAATATTCTCGTGCAGATACGAATCTGGTATTGGATAAATTGGGACATGGTACGCGTTCGAATATGACTCGACAAATAGCCCCGATCAACAAATTGATATAACGGAAAACCAAGAACACAACGATGATCGCTAATCCATGAACACATGGGTAACCATAACGCTTGCCACTCATTACAACCGCAAGTCCCACACTCTAAATTAACAGACGCCGATGGGGAGGATAACACCTCATAGTGGTATGGTGATGAACTAATCACGTTGAACCTTCGTCCCTACTTCCATCAACTCGCATACTTTGAATCAATTTTAGGACAAATCTTCGAGGTCCATGTGTCGAACATATTTCACGCCTATCTCGGAATAACAATAGATTGAAAAAGATAAGAAGTGAACATTCGGAAAAAAATTAATTAAATACGCTAGATATGAATTATACCTGCAAGTTGCTTCATGATTTTAATACGAATGGCATCGACCATATTAAACACTGGTAGATGTCTTTCCTTAACCACCCACGAATTGAATGATTCAAAGAGCGAAAGATGCCATGTTACCATAACGACATCCCCGAAATAAGCATTGGCCCACTTTTCCGGTGGCAATCCGTCAAAGAAACCCTTGGCTTTTTCCTCTCCAACACGAAGCATTGTGTCCATATACTTGTGAAACTCCACTTCGGTAGAGGCATATGCGCATTTAACAAGCAAATCCACCATCCGGTCCTCAAATCCACCACCACCTTTTACCACCGAAAGTGCTCTTCATATTTAACTTCAAATGGTAGATGCAAAAAGAGTGGTTCGACTCGGGAACACTTCGGCAAAGCACCAATTAACCCTATGTTCCGATCACCATGAAGGTAATCTCCGATCCGGTGTAAGGATTCTACTCAATTGCTCCAAAACCACCTCCAATTTTCATAGTCCTCTGATTCAACAACAGCGTAGCAAACTGGATACAAACCTTACAAAAATAAAAACATATGTATATAAACATAAACAAATAAAAAAACCGAACAGATATAAGCAGATAACAATTAAGGGTGTCTAAGTTGGAGAATACAGATTGGAAATGGATTAATCTTTTTCTTATCCTCATATTAAAATTCATCAAAATCGCTATATAAACCTACATTCACTTACACATCTTTGGACAACAAAAAATGTAACTGAATGTACTGTGTTGCGATGTCAAAAACATCAGATACTACACCTGTTACTACGTCAGGGAGAAGAGGAGTTACTCTACTTGTTACTACATGACATAATACACACTTCAACTTGTCTTCACACAATAAGTCACGATGAAGGTTAAACACCTTCAGCTGTGTTTAGGTTCAAAAATAAAATCTGAATAAACAGATTTGTGTGTACATTTGCAAGAATGTTCAAAAAAAATCAGTTTAAGAAGACACGTACCATTGTTGCCATCCTTCGCGGTAGCAGCCAACAGATGCCCTTTACTACCGCACTTCAAATGTGCACCATCCAGATAAAGCAATGGACGACAGAAAGTAAAACCCTGTATGCACGCCGCAAAAGCAATAAAAATACGTTTAAACCGGTTAGATTTATGATCTACATCCAATACTACATCAGATTCAGGATTTGACCGCAACAAACAGTCTTTATAAGCCGGTAACTTATTGAAAGAATCGCGCTCGTTCCCATACACAATCTCCCTAGCCTTCCTAACAGCACCCCTGGCAACATCATAAGGCATTTTCAGACGATGGGTAGAAGACCAAGAATGTTGGACGTCTGACGGTGTGGTCATTGGCTTCTCACGGATTGTATCTACAATGTCTTTAGCAACAAGACGGGAACTAAAACGTGAATGTTTGAAAGATCGGGCAGAGGTCCCACATTTATGGACGTTGCACAATTTCTTTAAATAAAATTGACCATTTGAATGTCTTTTAACCGCGTGCACCTTCCAGTCGCAATTTGTTTGGTTTTTCAAAGCACAAACAGCTGAAATCCTACTAGCATCATTCTTGGTATAAATGAAACGGAAACCAGTTTGAAGGGACTGTTTCAATAAACAGTCCCTAAAAGCATCCGCACCACCCTCAAATGTCTGACCTTCCATGAAGATAAGCTTATCCCAGCCTAGGTCAATCGTACGAGACTGGGTGATTGAAAGAGCCGGTAACACATCATCAACACCGTCACTATTCCACGGGTCGTCGACAAGGGTATTACTTGACACGTATGAAGAAGATGAACCCATAACCCCATCTTCTAGAACGAGCACATCAACACTCTTTATTCCATATGAATCAGCCAATTCTGTCATTGATCGAACATCATCATCGGAGCTTAACACGCACTTATGTTTATCATGCAATGCATAATAAAGCTTCGTATTGACATGCTTCAACTCAAACCAAGTGTTCGAAATCCTATCGTGAATTGAACGTAACGAATGGTCGGGGTTGACTCTAATAACACATGTCTCCTCCTTGAATGAGCACATAAGCATCAACATCGCTGCAACCAAAATGGATATAAACAAGATTACCAATTTCATCAGCCACCATGTAAAACATGAATGCAATAATTCGAAAAAGACCGAAAACGAATCCTACAAAAAACAATATGGCTACCATATCGTGCATTGTGGATTGTCATTACAATTCGTGTACTGCCATTACAGATTGTAAAATTGTTACTCCAATTTCCTGAAATGTTACTACATCTGTTTGCATTGTTACTACAGTATTCTAAACAATTGCTACGGGTTTTCCAAACTGGAAATGAACAATTCACAAATCCAAAATGATGAAACAGAGAAATATAAAAGTCTAAAAAAAAAACACAACATCAAAGAAAATTTTAGATGATGATTATAAAGATTTCCATTCCATGTATGAATTATCATTCATTTTTCCTTGGATGAATACCTTGGATGGAAAAATGCTGCAACACTCTCGGAAATGTATTGCAGATGATGACTGCAAAATTCAGTTTGTTTCTTGTTTTACCGCAAATTCAGATTTTTCTTGGATTTATTCGAATGCTATCATTGGATGTTGGCATAATCGAATTTGGGAATCTGATCTTCCGGTTTTCATCCGAAATGCCAATAAGTGCGGTTGTTAATGGCATGAAAATAGGGAAACTTCAAAATGCAAGATTACACAAAAAGAATTTAGCACATTTATGCGAATATATAAAGGGAATTTCGCCTAAAACAGTAAATACCAGTAAATATTAGGAAATAAAGCTTTAAGGGTATTCTTGGATAAACATTATTTTTTGTCCTTTACAACCATTGCACTGGTTTCTTGTCCTTTTTACACAAATAAGATGTAAAACCGTCCTTTACGACCTTTTCCTAATTTTTTCTTCATACCACATTGTCTTTTCTAAAAAAGTTACTCATCACATTGTCATTATAAGAGCTATTGGATGTTCCTTTTGGGCTTCCGTGTGGGTTTGTTGTCTTTGCATGATAACATTTTTTTTTTGACGGGTTTTATTAGCATTCATTTTTTTTTTCATTTCGGGTGCTTAATGCATCCAAAAAAAACCATTACCATGAGAATATTTTCCACGAAAATACACGTTACTGTCATTCATGTTACTTTCAAAAATAAAGTTACTGACAGTGATGTTATTTTTACATAATCGGGGAGATAATGAGTAACATTACTGACAGTGATGCTATTTTCACAAAAGGAACGTCGCTGGTAGTGGCGTTCATGAGATGCCCCAACAGATTTTCTTTTTTTTAACGACAAAGATAAACAATTTATAACCATATTAATAAACAAAATTCACAATCAACATACTAACGTGCGAGGCTTTTGACATTGTTTTACCGAAACGTAATAAACACATATAATGGACATTTTTAACCCACACTACATCTATTGAGACTCGAACCCAAGAGCTCAGAACACCCATCATCTAATGGTTCTAAGGCCGCAACTTAACCATTTGGATAAAGCCTCGTTGGTAAATAGAAAAATTACCTCAATGATTAAAATAGACAATTTGTATTTCATATAGGGGAGTCACTAGAAGGAGCTCACAGTCGGAGGAGAGGATCCGCTCCCTATGAACCAATTAAAGCATTAGAATCAATATGAACCACACAGTTTCATTCTATATCTAAACTTTGTGCTCTCTGATCGTTTCACCTCAAAATCCCCTCTCCACACAAATATATCCCCAAAACATGCCACTTTTTCATATCATATAAGACCCGCAGTCCAAAATAGAACACCATAGATGTTTGTCATTACATAAATAAAGGTGGTCAGTTAAAGGTCGCGAGTTCAACCCACACAACATTTCCATAAAATGGCCACACACGTTCTTTCTCGTGTGGTGCAATACATATTTCGGTCAGATACTTTATATTGTTTCTCTTCTCGCCTCTCGAGACTTTTAAGAGAGAACATATCGAAACAACAGAGTAGCCTGCTCAAAGTATCCAGTTACATCATCATTTAGATAGATTACACATGCTGTTATGATCAATCATGTTTTACCTAAAACAATGTCTTATAACAACAAGATACATTTATATCTTAAAATGACACTAGGTAATACAGACACACACATGGGGATCGATACATAGGACGAAGATATCATGAAGAGTGGGAAAAAGAAGAAAAAACGGGTCACCGAGTGAATACTCAGAATTCAAGGGATCCAAGAGATGGAAAGCCGGAAGTAAAGTCGTGACCATCTGCAACATTGCTGCTAATCATCCTTTCAGCTGAGTCTCGACTCAAGGACTCCGCCTCCTGCTTCCTGAGCTTTTGAACATCCTCCGGTGAGAGGATCTTGATGTACCATACGTTATTCACGAATGAACTACAAAGATAACACCATAAACATACTTAGAAAATACTCACCCGAAAAAGCCTTAAACTCCTACAGCAGTTAAAACAAAAGCAAACGGAACTAAAAGGGAGGCTTTATCTGCACCACACCGACTCTAGCGGTGCACCACAGTAGAATCGACCTTGTGAAAGTCGGTTATGGAGCCAAAACCGACTTCCTGTAGAGTCGATTCTAAGATTTGTGAGAATCGACCTTGGGAAAGTCGGTTTTTGGCTCCAGAACCAACTTTCACAAGGTCGATTATGAGAAAACGGTGTGGTGCAACGGTAGGTGGGATGCAAATAATAGCCCCCAATTAAAAACAATAGAGCAGTAGGAATAAGAGCTAGTTCGATGTGATTAATACCGAGGTAAGGCATACGCAGCTGTCAGATTTTCTAAAATATGAGATATAGGTGCGGTCGTGCGGATGGGATCTGGGTAAATATTAAAAATGTAGGAGCCATTTTCGGTAAAATGGTTTGTCCTTCCACATTTAGTCACTTTAGAATACCAAGAAAGTATTTATTCCTTTTTTCCCTTCCTACTACCCCTAATTTATTATTCATTCAACAACTTCTCAAACTTCAGTCAGTGTATTAATGTTATTCAAAGGGTAAACTAGACTATATTGTCTAAATTAATAACAATCATCCATTTTCGTAATATGTATGATGAAAACCTCCAAAATGACTTATTTAGGGATAGAGGTAGTAATTTGTACATAAAAACTTTAAGGAGCAAAATGTAAAAATTTAAAACCATAACATGAAAAAATTCCTAGCGACCGGCCTTCATTTCCGGTGGTTTTCTTCATTTTAGAAGTGTTTTTTTTCAATTTTCAGCAAAGTTTCTTTATTTCGCGTATCCAAATCATATAAAAAATCGCACATTCAGTCCTAACATGTATCCGTGTCAGATTAGGTATTGGATATGTGTCAGACTGTCAGTCTCTCACAATCAGACAAAAGTATCCGTGCATCGTAGTCTCAAAGTGCCTAAACCAAGGGAAAAAGGGGAAGATGAACTTAAGAACCAGAAGTGGAGGACAACTGGAAGACGGCAACCAAACAAGTAACTCAACTAAAAAGATGCAGTTGCAGTTTAAGAAGAACTTACTCCCAAGGGTCGTCTCCAAGGAGAAGAATATCATTCTCCCGGTCGACGAATACAAGCTGCCAGCCTGATCTTTGAGGGTCTTCAAGCAACCCTTCTATACCGAACATCTGTCCCAGTTCTTGTCTCAGCTCTTTATAGCTGCTAAACCGAGTGATGTCCAGTGACCTCCCAACACACCCTGACTTGCTCACCTGCAAACACTCAAATTTAATCAATTTCCTAATTAGAAGATAAGGAAAAAAAGGAAGATCTTGAAATATATCAGTCACCAGTTAGAACCTTAACAAATGTGCCGCTTTGTGTAGGCGAGTTTAGTCCAGCACCATGCAACAAGTCAGAAGAGTCTTGCGCGTAACCAAACAGAGAATTCTGCAAGCCAGAATCACCTAATGGCGTTGATGACATACCAACACCAATCGAACTAGTAGTGTCGATTCTGGAGACCGTAGTTGGAAGCAAAAGCGCAGAGGAGTCTATATTTGAACCAAAAAGAGCTTGATTATGCAAATCCAAAACAAGAGCTTCCTGGTCAACAGGACCATCTTTCAGCGGATATGGCGGCAGGGACAACGAAGTGGAATGATTGTTCACTTGTCCCTGAGAAAACTTAGAAACCCATGATTGTTGTTGAGGTGGCTGCTCATTAAGCATAGAGTGAGTGGCTCGAGGGAAGTTTAAGAGATTACTGCTTCCTTCTGTACCTAATGAACCTAGCACATTCTGCATGTTAGAAGGAGAAATCATGGCCGAAAATTTGGCATTTGAATCGGTAAACTCCGATTTGGTATATGAAGGAGAAGGTAGATTTGATGGTTGCCTCTGGTCAAGCTGTTGCTCGGGATTTGGACTATTCAGTTGATTCATTGATGGCCTATTTAGGTAATCAGACAGCATTTGGGATTGTGCAGAAGGAAGCATATCTGGAGAGACGGGCTGATGCATCATTAGTTCTTGTTGCATCAACGGATTGTGGCTGTTGGATTGTTGGATATAATGCATTTGGGGTTGATATTGTAATAATTGCTGTCTCATAGAATCTCCATTGCCATAATTCTGTAATCCAGAAGCTAACAGTGCTTGATATTGCTGATTAAGATCGGTTCGCAGCATTGCCGGATCTACCCTCTGTTGCATCAAAGGATACATGCCAACTGATGGGAAACTTAAAGAATGGAGTCCTTGATCACCACTTTCTCTCAACCATGACATCCCGTTAACGGCTTCACTGCCATCTGGAATACAGCAAAAAATCATTCAGCTAACTGGGAGGGGGGCATGGATTGTGTTTAATGGGAAAATGGTTTTGATTTTAAGGATATAAATGATTGATGAACAGAACAGAAGTTGTCACATACAAGTTAAAGGCTGTACCTTGAAACGATGATGCTCCAGGATACCAAGGCCGTTTCAGCCTTAAAGGAAACAGGGATGGATACATAGGAAAGGTGGTTAGAGGCTCAATTTCCCACAATGACACTCGTGGCTGTCTCTCGCCTGCAGTTGACTCGTCCCAGCCAACCTTTCATTTCATAGGTTAGATCCATAACAGTGAAACAGTTAGAGAGAGAGAGAGAGAGAGAGAGAGAGAGAGAGAGAGAGAGAGTGTGTGTGTGTGTGTGTGTGTGTGTAATAAATTCTGACTGGCCGGATTAACATATCAAGTCAACATTTACTGAAATCTAGTGAAAATGATCCCCTAGGTCTATTTTAGTGAATATCTAGGACACTACATTTATTATATGAACACCTGTTTGCTTTCTATAATCGCATAGGCAAAAAACAAGTCATGCCTCAAGTAGGAGTGGACCAAAACAGAGTTAAAATGGAACGGAACAAATGTATTCCTTCTATGCAAATCGCAACCATTTGCAGTAATAGAGATTCTTCAGCCTGGAATTGAAAACAAGAACTTACAACTATGTCTAACAAAATGAATAGCCATAGTTTTCTATATACTATAATCATTTGATTCCTTTTCTCGATCTTTTGAAAGTAGCGGCATTCTCAACTTTTTGGATACGATCTGCAAACCTCTCTTTATAAGTAATCCCAGAAGACAATTTTAAAGAAACACACCTTAACTGCTTCTGCTGAGCTTATACTCATGCAAAACTACAAAATGATTCTAATCCAGTACAAATAATTTGGGTGCAGAAATGAAATGGTTGAACCCATATCGAAACGGATGTAAGTTGAACAAAAAGTCTTGTCCTCAATCCTCATCTCAATATTAAAAAAGCAGGAAGTTCGAATAGCATAGAATATGACATTCTGATGTTCCATTTCAGCAACCGCAATAGTTGCACATGGTCTTCAACTTTCAATAAATTCAAGTGAAAACCCTTTTGAACTACATGTATACGCACACACGCGTGCTTTTTTCCCTTTCAAGCACAAGAGTGCACACCATTCAATAGAGTATATGGGAAAAACAGATGGAAATGATGAAATTTTCTTTTTAGAACTTAGCCATAATTAGCTGCATACATCATCACGCTAGATGTTAAACAGTCACACGAGTTCACATTCAAAATTAGTTTCTAACGGTAGCCTGATAATAATTGAGATAAGAAACTTCAAAAGACCAGAAACACTAATTACTGAACCTAATGTCCTCTCTAATGAAGAAATTCAGAGTACTTACAGACGATCAGAGAACTAAAGGCTTCTGTTGACACTTGACACAGAACCGAAAGTTTTGGAAAAAGAGTTTGAAAGCATTGTACACTTGATGACAAAGAATGGTTCCGTACAGGGACAGTGAAATAAAAAGACAAACACTATATGGGTGAGAAAGTGTCGCACATTCAATCAACTTAATACAAGACAATATAGAGGAAAACTATAGAATGGAATACTTCAGAAGCCGGTTAGTTCACAAGATGATACTAAATACAAGGTAATTTACCTTGACAGATCGCCAATGAGAATTAGGCCACCGAACTGGGTCCAAGTCCCCGATTCCAGTTACAGTACCCATATACCTGGATGGTGTGAAAATAATAAAAACTGCAGCTTTAATCATAGTAAAAAGAATGCAACTAGATAAATGTAAAATCCTGACATGATGAAAGCATTTCCATTGGCAAGATTTAGTAACAGTAAACCAGCTGGACAAATAAATGACACGGACACCTCGGTACGTTCAACAAAGACGCAACACATCAAGTTTGGCACCACAACATTAAAGTCTCACACAGTAGAGTATGAATGAAGTTCTGTATCATGGTTGCTGGATATCAAAGTTCCCACTAGTGTCTACCTGCGAACACTTGATTCTTCAGTCTCAAACAGCATACGAAAGCGCATCCCAACAGAGACTCGGGTATGATAAACGGCTTTGACATATTTCGAGAGATGTATGACGAATTCAGACGGGCTGGCCCTGTTTTTCATTCAAGAATGTTGTTATTAGCAAAAAGCAAAAGGTATAAGGATAAAATCATTGACATTATTACAACCTTGGATTGTAAAAAATGGTGAAACAGCTATTAGTGTTAGCAGCATGGGCAGCAGCTGCAAGAAGTCCAATGTGCATGCTATCACTTGACAGAACAGATGAGGGCATGACGGTTTGAGGTCGAGTTGCACGCCTAATCCCCAAAAGCAGCTGGTTTTTATCATTCCTAATTCAGAAGTCAAATTAGAATAACAGCACAAAAGAATACTGAATGCACAAGATTTGTACGTAAACCACCCCCAAAAACGAGATTAAGTTATCAACACCAGATGAAAAGGACGGAGTCACCAGCAACGAGCCTCTTGGCACTAACAAACACACTCCACCCTGTAGTAAGAAGGTGCCGCTTAGGTTGCCCTGCAAACCATGGTTACTCAAATGGTTATTATTCACAGAATGTACTCTTACCAGGCCCAAAGCCGCGGCTTGTTGGATACATTCAAAAACATATCTTATATTGAAAAAATACAGCAATATTCTACCCCAATACAGAGGCAAGTGCAGTGATAGAAGTAAATAATCTACTATTGATAACACTCAAAATAGAGTTTTCTCCATGTTCACATTACTCCTTGCATTTTACCTCAAAATCATCAAATACATTGAAGAAACAGAAAACTCCCACGGGTTCTGATCAAGCCGAGTCGAATCAGTATTCACCAAAGCTCGAGCTCGACTAAACTTGTGTTTGTAACACGACTCGAACTCGCTCAGGTTATATAAGGCAAGATTGGACTCAACTCCTTTATTACTCAAAACAACTTGGCTTCGCTCATCATAACTAATTATTTATGTAAGCATTTATTTAATAACAAATACGGTAACTTTTAATTAATGAACTATTGAATTAAACTCGCTTAGCTCGCGAGCTACACAATCACTAGATTTTGGAGCTCATGATCAACTCGATTTATTATTGCATTAGCTCAGCTCAAACTCGAGCTCGAACAAAACCAAATTGAATACCTAGTACTCTGCTAAGTAGCTTGTCTCAGCTTCTGATGGTGATTTGACAAAAATACTCAGGGTGCAACACCTAAATCTAGTCGAACAATTGCAATGAAGTGGAAATTAAATCTAGCCGACCAATTGCAATGAAGTAGAAATTATGCATGAGAATTATAATAATTTACCAAATAGAAAAACTGAAAAACACATGCCTTTCTCATGAGAACTCCCTTGCAACCGGAAGTACATAACACCGAAATAAAAAAAGAAACAAAAATAATTAAAACTGACCGCGGAATATGTGCCTAAACTTCCATTCAACATCATGAAGATCTCTAGCAATAAGCTCTTGCGCCGGCGGGGTCTGGGAGAAATCCTGAAGGCCCCAACGGAGAAGTAAGGATGAAATCAACCACAAATACGGAATATTCAACAATAAAATTGACTATACCAGAGGAGGGAAAACTTTCTCAGCAGCACGACGAGGAACAGAAAACCCTCCATGAGTACTAGTATCACTTGCAGTCAATGTTTTACAGAAATAATTAGTTGGCTGCCGGCTCGCAGTCCCCAACTCAACAGGAAGATATGGTTCCTTTTGTTCTTCCTGCACAAGCCAACAATAAAATTCTTCTAAAAATGGCAGGAATACACAAGCCTAAAAATACGTTTAAGATACATATATAGAGGAATTTCCATACAGGAGTCAAGGGCTGCAGTGTCATCTGAGCATATACTTCATCAGTTTCTACATCTGCCTGAAAAACGCAAATAGACAAATCACGACATGCAAGTCAACTCAACATACAACATCCCAAAGAGAAAACAATACCCACATGCATTGTGATATTGTGGAGTTGGCAGATCAGTTGCGGAGACAGTGTAGGATAATTAGGTATATGAGCATCAACCTCTTTGTTAGTTGTAGCAGAAACCTGACATCCATTTCAGTTAAGAGTCCATTAGCTATCATTCAAAGGCAACAATTGTGCACTAAGCTAAATTGATACAAACTCGAAAGCAACGAATATCAGACGTCAAATGGAATTCACCCACCTGCTCACTGTGGCCTTGGGGGAAGTAAACCACGCGGCTTCCTACTATTGGTAGCGACACTAAAGGACCAGCACAGGCATGCCATAACTCTGAATTCAAACATTTCTTCTCCCCTTCCAGAATTCACAAACATCAAACAAGCCATTAGTGTATTTCAATTTAAATTATGAAACACTTTCCAAATCTTTATTTTAGCTTAGAAGAAGGTGCTGCAAAGACTTATTTATCATAACCCCATACAAAAGCAACAAAGTTTTAGTGGAGAAACCGTAGTAGAGCCAAAATCCTATTGTTGACTAATGAATAAAGAAAAAAGTGACCAAAGCCGTCCAAGATTAAGGAGCGACAAGAAAAAAGAAGTAAAAAGGACAGCTGCAGCAGAAAATGATAGAAAAAGCAAAGGAAGAAAGTAGAAGATGTACCTTCATGAGCCTGCTGACCCATCCCTGATGTTGAAAGCTTCATTTTGTTCCACCACTTCACTTAAATAAGCAAACTAAGACAACAAAATAAACTAGAAAAAAACACTTCGAATTACACTGATTTCCGACAAGATAACCCTCTCAGCTAACAAAGCCCATCACTCGCACTCACTTAGCCTAAACAACCTCCCCCTACCAAATTCCCCATTTACTCTCCATCCTAATTGGCATTTCATCAAACGCTTAACAAACCAAAAGAACCCAAAACACCAGCTCATCATAAATAAAACCCTTAAAAACCCAAACCCACACCCAAATTAACAACTAACAACACAAACAAAATCACCCGAGCTCAAAGCACTCCTTGATAACCTCCATCAGCAATTTCAAAGAACGCATTTTTCAAAGACCCCACCTTTCAAAAACGCTGAAGCTCAGCTCAGCTCAGGTCCAGCTGCAGCTATTAAAAAACAATACCCCTTTTTTAATATTCCACAAAAAAAAAAAAAAAAAACAATAAATGCGGTACACGAATAGATTAGATAGAGAAACTCAGAGAGAGAAAATCATAATAAGAAAAGGACAGAGAAAGCGAGAGTGAAATAATATCTAACTTTTTATATATGCAAGCCGACCAAAGTCGCCCTGATTGCAGTAGAAAGATAAACTGTTCCCACTTGAGAATGAAAGAGAAAGATAGAGAGAGTAATCTTCACTGCGTGACTAGGTGAGAGAGAAAGCTTACACCTTTCGTTCATTCACTACTGCTGCAAAATGGTAGAAGGGAGAAGAAATTGATGACGACTGGAGTCCAAGTAAAGTGTTTTGATTTTCTTTTTTCTCGCTCTATCTTTCTCTATTTGGTCCTGCTGTCATCAGCAAGAGCGGTGTTTTTGGAAACAATGGATGTGGACCGTTGATTGAAGATGTATGGAGGATTCGTAGACCGTTGATGTTAGAAGAATGATGTGACACCAACCATGTGCCACCATTCTCCAGTGGTCGTTGTCAGAGTACGGACCGTCAATTCCATTAGTATTTTATTATTTTAAAAAAGAATCTACATGAATAAATGTAGTCCCCAAAAGTCATTTTACTACAATGTTAATTAAAAAATGAAATCAAGCTTTATCCAAATATCAAATTAGTCATCATTAATAACATTTTTATTCATAACCGTCTTTATTTACAGAGTAGTGATACATTCATTACTTTTTTTATCATAACATTTTACACAACACAATCAACACCACATATTTTGTTGGGATTCATCACAATAAATAATTTATCACTTTAATCAATAGTACACAGCATGTTGTGATTTGTACACTACACAAATGTGTAGTGCACATATCATTTTCCTTATTTACATCGGACTAATTCTATTGGTGGTGCATTATATTATCGGTGCACTACAGTAGAATCGATCTTGTGAATTTGTAGACAAAAATTGATTTTTTGTAGGTGCGTTGTGAGAATCGATTTTGAGAAAGCTATTTTTTGGCTCTAGAACCGAATTTCACAATGTCGATTCTGAGTAATCGGTGTAGAGCAATAATAGTCTCCCTCTTCAAAGTTCACTACTCGGTGTTAAAATTGTCCCACACTGGACATTTGCAATTGTATCACCCATAATATTAAGGATTTCCCTCACTTCACAGCCTAGATTTGAGGATTAGACTCATCATCTTTTACGGGTTTGGGCTTAGATTTTCATTCCTCTTATCTCACCAAATTCATATAAGAGGCGGGGCCTCAAACCAAAACAAGGTTTTGAGATGAGGAAGGTTCATCTCTTAATATGGTGGCTGAGACCATAACAAGTGCCCAATCTGGAACAACTTTAACTCTCGGACCCAATTTGATGGAATTGAAGGTTAATTTTTGTATCCTTGTTCGGGTGTCCAACATAACACCAGTAGGCTGACGACGGTGGCAGCGGCCGATGATCCGATTTAGTATTGTAATGGTTTTTGGCAAACTAACATGAAAGAAAAGAAGGCAAAAGAGCAAAACAATCCCGAACAAGACATCCTAGAACAAACAAGTCCTATGATGGACGCGTAAGGGCTTGGATACAAGAAAAGCAGTCGCTCTCAAAGATAACCGAAGAAAGACCTGGTCGAGCAGCCTCATCCATTGCCAGCAAAATCGCCCGCATCTCGAAAATCTTCGGACTAACACCGGGTCAAAGCTGAATAAGAAAGCAACTACAATCGAACCAACACAGTCCCTAAAGATCAAGCCAAAGCCTGAGCCCTCAATCGCCATAGAAGCATTTGTATTACATTTCCAACAGCCCGAGGGTGGAGGACTCCATGCCACAGGATGAGAAATCCTCACACTTTCAAAAAGATAACTCCTTATCGCTTGCCGATACTCCATTGCCCCGAGGATGAGACGATACATAAAGCATAGATTGGGGCATCATCACAAACCGCACTACACCGCGCTTTCCAAAGGTTCAAACGTAGTAGGGAAAAAGTAGACACATTTCCCGCCCTCAAAACGATTATGTGGACATTGATTATGCCAAAGTATATATTTATACTATTACCTTTTCACATGAAAGATTGTAGTCAAAACAATGACTCTTCTGATATAATCGGGATGTGTGACTTATTGCTAGATGATAGTTTTTTTTTAAGGGTGCTAGATGATAGTTAGATATTTAAATATGGATTAATTAATAAATTATTATTAATAATAGATAAATAATTTAATTTATCTAATTCTATTTATAGATTTATAATTCATACTTACGACTAACATGTTTGAAAACCTAATTGACCACACACGAATGAAACATGAGGCGGAATAAAAATGTACTTATGTAATGATTAATAAAGATTAAAACATTACAAAGAGTTGTACTGGAAATAATATTCCAGAATTTCCTAGAGCCACCAAGGAAAAAGGAAATTGTTGGGAAACTATTGAAGGGTTTATTGTAAAAAAACAATTTGAATACAGAAATATGTAAAGAGTATAATAGAATATTTTTTCTGAGTAAAAAAAGACATATACTTATTCCACAGTGGTAGTGAAACATTATATTTAGGGTCAGTTCCACTACAGCAAACAATGAATTTGAGGTTATGTGTTGAAATAGTGTCCTAAACCCAATCGGGTTGGACCGGATCCGACTGGGTCGGATCATTTCTACTATTTCTTTATGTTTAGACATATATTAAATGACTTTCTGTTGTCATATATATGTTCTCTTAAAGAGCCAATTATGAATTGTTATGTGATAACGTCCTTAGTATTAAACAGTGGTAGAGAAACCATGATAGGCGATTATGGTTGATGATATCTCTAATCACTTTAATGAGTTTGATACTTAAATGTCTCTAGGCTGATATACTATTAAACAGGGCATTGATAGTATAAACAGACTATCACGTATTAGAAGTCTTCTGTCTTGAAGGGCAGGGATAGATCTCGTATATCGAAGTGTAGAGACACTTGGACCGTACGTGGACGTGTATTAGAGAATGCGTACGTTAGACTGACCCACTTACATTAAGTGTCGCACTATGTGGCGGTTGTGTAATTATCCTTTAGACCAGAGTCTTCATGGCATCATGGTGTGGATTGTCATGCTTTGACACTATTGAGGTTTACCCTAGCCACGGGGCGATCATGCGGTAGTGATTGAGTGTGATACTGAAGAATGCGGAGTATACATGTTTGGTCGTCTAGGAATCGCGTACCCTATCAGTAGGGGTGAATATCCGAAATGGTCTTCTTATAAGGAATGTCTTACTCTCGTGAATCTTTGCAAAGTGGGAGTAAATGAGTTACTTCGAGAGAGCATGATATCCAGATTATAAGATACAGTCGTTGATGTTTTGACACTCGACTAACGACTGTATGGATATTATTACAGCGATATGATTGTAAGTTACACGGTAACTATTTCACATGAAAGGTAGTAGTCATTGCATTTGACTCTTCCGATGATCGGGGGTCACGGTGTGTTGCTAGACGCTATCCTGTGATCGTTAGGTATAAAGGGCATCTTCGTAATTTGCACTTTATGTCTACGGCCAACATATTCGGAAGCCTATCGGGTCACACACATATATATGAACATCTAGCCGGATTAAAATATGGTTATAGATGATAACCAAATAAGAAAATTTTATCTCACGACTATAAAGGTTATAGTGGTAAATTAATATGGTGGTATTTATTTATTATGAATAAATATAATACAAGATATTAATTATATTAATTAAATATGTTGATTAATTAAATATGTATATATATATATATATATATATATATATATATATATATATATATATATATATATATATATATATATATATTGATACACATGTATTTTGCAAATTAATTAATCATAGCATTATATTAATTAAAGAAAATCTCAATTCCCAATTTTGTGGGGAGAAGAAGCACAGTTTTTGTATGTATAGGATACATTTGAATTGTGCAATTTAATTAATAAGATTATCGTAATATTAATATTAGATATTAATGACTATAGATTTGCACACATGTGTAAATTGATTTATGGTAATAAGATAAATATAGTCAATATCTTGGAAATATTTAATATAGGATATTAATCAAATGAGATAAATCAATCAATTATATTTTCCTTATTTTACTAGTAAAATGTTTTCTTCCTCTCCACTCTTGTCTGGGGCGCCACTTTCCCTATAAATAGGAAGTGGGTGTCAAGCTCTTTTACACATCACAATTCCAAGAACTAATAGTTCTTGTGAAAAATAGAGAGTTTCCTAGAGAGAGTTTTGAGAGAGAGAAAAAGTCGGTCTAGCAACCGAATTTTTCTGGTAGCAATCCATGATGGGATTCCGGCGGGCTGCTCGTGTGGATCACCGGTAGAGACCGAACACTTGGGCGGCTCTATGCAGAACTACTCTCCGTAGACGGTCAAAGCATCGATCTTTTAGATCAAGCAAGGTAACCACCGTCTTTAGCTTATTTGTTTATTGCTTAAACGAAGTCGATCTTGGGTCGATAGGAAATAAAATTTTAAATTCCGCTCCGTTCCCGTATAGATTTCCTAACATTATGAACAGTGGATTTGTCATTATCACCCAATTTATATTTCACTCTCCTGATTCTTATTTTCCCCATTTTTTTGTCCTTTTAAACCACTCCCCTTTATTGAATTGAATCATTATTTAACAATAATTTATTCCTCCCACCTTTCATCTACAATATGCGCACCACTTCTCTATTTAAGGGGAGGATTTTTTTTCTCCTAAAACATAATTTAAAAGAAAAAACCTAGGGTTTTCTTTCAAGAATGGTGGTGCCAACTTTGGACGGAGGAAAATTGAGATTTAACATTCACCATTTTCGTAAGGACAATTGATAACACTATATTTTGTACTATAAACCATACCATTATTTATCCCGAATCATTCTCAATTGACGAGAGATAGTCCGGTTATTAGGTGAAATATATGTCAATTGCTCAGTGAATGTTCATTGGTCCTTAATTCTGCATTTACATATTTATCCCTTGGATTTGGTATTGTTTTGCCTCGTTTTTCATGATTTTCAGATATACCACATTCTGGAGCCATGAAGAGTGAATCCGGGTTATAAAGAGTCATTGGGCCGAAGTAAGAAAGTCCACGAAGAAGTCTGTTGAGATGATAGAAGATGAAGCCAAGCCCGCAATTGCGAAATCCCAGCCACAATTGCGAGACCTTGGGCAACAAGAAAACGGAGCTGCGTGTTGTAACTATGTCGGTTAGGGTTTAGGTTGATTAAAGTGTTGTAAGTAGCGCCCGAAAGACAATTTATGTAATTGTTCTTAGAATTAATAAATGACAGATTTATTCTCATCTTATTATTTGCTTTGTGCTTATATTTAATACACTGCTGAAAATCCCAAGTCGTATCATATTTAGCCATATAACTTAATGTGTGTCACACATGAGGATTAAGTTTATGGTGATACACTTGAACTGTTAGTCCGTGGTGAACTTAATCAAAGTATGAGGTCTATTGATTAAACCACCATTAATGCGCCCAGAACACTTTATGGTGTGACCGTCTTATCCGGACCGTCGACATTGGTTGTCTAAGTGGGGCATTTATATATGACGAGAGTGATATAAGACTGTACCGATTTAATCTGACTTTCTCATATAATTCCGTGATTGAGAAATCTTATTAAATCACAAGATGATCATAAATGGATTAACCTTAATCCTGAAGTGATTGCATACTCCTACTGGTTTCAGGATAGGGTTTGATGTGTTCGTTAAGGGTCGCTAAGAGGCGCGGTCCGAATCACTTTCACGTTGGCACTATTCTGGAATGAGTGAGAAGTGTGTGTCTCACAGATATGAAATACATTCCTTCCTGCGGGAAGTAGAAAGACAATCCCCTTATTTGTTGATCCTATAAACTGATCGATCCCGGGAGTTCGTATTGGTTATGAACTAATTGATCACTGGTGGGTTAATGGTAAATAAGGATAAGATGTAGTGAAGAAGGTTTACGGAAATAATCCTACTTCAGTACGGATAGTCTATGGAGGGTTTGGACACTTATCGACTCGACATTTTGAGAATAAGTTATATCTATAATCGATAGAGTTCAGTTTCGGATTTATAGTGGCGTAATTCCGGAATTAATGAGTTGGGTAGAAATATTCTGTTCGATGAATATTTTATTCAATTTATTGTAGCTACTGGTTATAGGTCAATGGTCCCCGGGTTGGCTCCTAACACGCGAGTGTTTTCTCATTTTATGGAACCTCGAGAATAAATTAAATAGTTGGCCTATTTAATGAATATGCAAATATTATTTATTTGGTAAATAATATGTAAAATAGAAAAAACATTTTCTATTAAAATATTGACATTAATGGCGCCACACATATGGATAATTTAGGAGAAGAAATTTTTCTAGATTATGTCACATGTGTAATTAATTAATTATTTATTTGTTGGATAATTAATGAAAAATTAATAGATTGATTTTTTGGGAATTATCTCTTATTTTGTGGGAAAAATATCTTTTCCTTATGGGAATAGGTTGTTGTATTGTGAAAATGATAACTATCTCTTTACTAATTATTTTCCTATATATTGAGAGTTCTTCCCAAAACAATTACACATTGAAATTGGCGCCACAAAATAAATAAAAAGGAAGAAAAATTAGTTTCTTGCCTTAGTCATTAATGCATATTCGAGGAGGTTCTACGGCGAGGATCGACGTCCACCAGTCGTCGCTAGGGAATACAATCCGGAAGACTACGGCGTCTCCCTTGGTCGATTTTATCATCTCTCTCCGGTTTGGGTAAATCTACTAACCTTCTTGTAGAGATTAATTAGTTATGTTTCATATCGTAAATCGCATATGCTTCCGCTGTGCTAAGATCGAGTGTTTCGATCGGTGCTACTATTTCTAGCATGTGGTATCAGAGAAAGGTTAAATTTTACGATATCGAGAGCATAATTAATTTAGGAGTGGAATTGCATATTAGGTTGCATCTTTTATTTTATTGAATGATTGCATGTTGTGGTTGATGAGATGGATGAGAGTTGGTACTTGTTTACCGTTAGATCTATTATACACTCGTATAATTAGTAGTATACGAGTATATGATATATGTAATTTATTTTTGCAATTTAAATTTCATAGTAGTAGTATTTTTCTCAGATCAGTCGGCCAAAAGAAAAGGGCCGCTGCAAATCTTCCATGCAAAATCTTCAATGGAACTTCTGGGCACTGAATGAGAAGAAGCAAAAAAAAAAAAAAAAAAAAAAAAAAAAAAAAAAAAAAAGGCTGCTGCTGTACGTGTGAAGAAAAAAAAGAAAAGGAAATGGCATCAATTTTTTTTTTCAATTATCCAAGATCAAGATGGGATCAAGATGGGGTCAATTGATGCGGTTGCTGGATTTAATTTAATTTAATTTTTTTTGCTTTTCCTAGTTTAAATAGGTTAGATACGGGGGTACCAACGATCTATCGCAGTGGTTTACTTTTACGCATTTATTTTCATGTTCGATAATTTATGTGAAATAACCATGCCATGTCATACATCATATTTATGAATTCCACTTCTAGCACATACATACATGTAGATAATTAATCGAGATATTAATTAGGCATGTATGAGACGTAATTAATTTAGGTAATTAATTAAATTAATTAAAAGGAAACGAAATTTTATCGGGATATAAAATTTACATGATAAACTTAATTTGGGATAATAAATCCTACAGGGTTTAGATTATGTAGTGACTACGTAAAATAATTTTAATGATTGAAAAAATTGGAAAATCCGGAAAAGTTGGACACCAACTAGGCAAAAGGTTCGAAAATTGGTTCGGGCGGTCAACAGGGCTTCGGCTTGACTCGACTTGTCCGTCCAAGTGCGGGGTTAGCCACAGGGGTCCAGCAAGGTCAAGCTATCCGGCGAGCTGAGGCTCAATGGGGCAACTTTAGCCCGATTTTCAACCCAGCACCCGCACACGTGCGACATAAGCGTCGTATATGAACCAATGAAGAGGATGGGTCGGCTTAGCCAATCCCGACACCATTCGGTGAAGTCGGTTAAAACTCAGCCAGGGTTTAATACCGATAAGTTGGTGATTGCTTTTCAAGATTTATTGTTTTCAAATTATTGAGATAAAATTCTACAATCCTAAAACTTTTATCATGACATTAATTATTAGGACTATAAAATTCATTGATGAATTTTTGTTGTGTAGTGTCTACACAAGAAATTTCTAAATCTTCGAAAAATTGGAAAATCATGAATATAGTGTCACTGGTTAGAGGGTATTTGGAACCAATAAACTAGTGAGAGCTTTAAATTTGTGATTTATTGTTTTTCGATTTGGTTGAAAATTCATAAAGTCCTAATGTATTGGGATTATAAAATTCTTGGTGAATTTTAATTGTGTAGCGTCTACACAAGGAATTTTAATTAATCCATAAAATTGGAAAATCGTGAATATAGTGACACTAGTTAGACGGTATTTGGAACCGATGAACTAGTGGGAGGATAAATTACATATTCATGATTTATTGTTTTTCGGATGATTAAGAAATTCTGAAAATCCTAATAAGACTACCTATTTTCAAAATAACGAGTGAGAGCGGGGAAGGTGACAACCGACCCCACGACCTCTACTGTTGTCACAAGCACGTGAGAGGAGGGTGACACCTCGAGCCGCTTTGATTATGGCCCCCTGCGGATGACCTTCACCCCTATCAAAATTCAAGGCTTGGTCTCCGAAAGGATAGGATTTTGGGTACTCGTCGAGTCACTGACCGACCCTGCGGCGGCATACTCGGGGTGTACTTTGAGGTCTGAAACAACATGTCACACTCACAAGGATATTTTTGGAAATATCTTGGCTAAAAAAAGGTAATCAACAATTAAATAGAGGTGTCTGATTCTTAATTGTTTAATTGTTGAGAGAGATTGTCTCAATTTAACCGTCATTGTGCTGATACCGACCCTACGGCGGCAGTATGATGTGAGGTTAAATCCTTGGAATGGTAGGATAAACTGCATGCATGACATCACGTTTATAATTCCTAAAAATTTCTTATTTGTTGTGGTGTATGATTTGATTTATAATTCTGTCATGATTTATTTTTACAACTGCATATTATCTCATAGTATCTAAACTGGTAAATATGATAAATTGACTAGTAACGACTTCGTAAAAGTGGAAAAGTAACAAGAACGTTGAACTCATAAATCGAGAATGCAAATTAATTTTTTCGGAAGAGGATGTTTCTCTTGAGTCTACAAACTTAAGTGACATTGATAAGTATGTCACTGCTGTCACTTGTGTTGAACAAGGGACAAACCAAAATTAGTTCAAAGATGACGAGAATGATTTGGTATCAATCTCACAAGACATCCCACAGTTTACGAGTAGTGTCTACTCATATAAACTGCTAGTTCAAGGCCATTTCCTTTTATAGAAAGCCAAGAATGGGAAGGTAAATGTCTACAAGCGCAAGTCATCTAAACTAAATAAGTTAAAAGCTAAACCGAAATATTAATCAAAGAAAGTATAGGATAAGGAAAGTGATTTCGGATCACTAACCTATGAATCCTTAGAGACTTTCTTAACCGAGTAATTTGACTCAGAAGCTAAAGTTCTTTTGTAAGAACAAGGTAGCTGGGCATTCATGATGAAGAGTAGACAACGGGCAGTTATTTCAGCTAAGATAGTGGGAGTGATATAAGGAAATAATTTTCAGATTCTAATCTATGAATATCAAAGAAATATAATTTCTGCTTTCTGATTCGTTGGAACAAATGGATTCACTTTCACGTCGATAATATAGTTGCCTTAAAGAAAGTGAATATGACATTAGTATACGATTCTGAGACTCGGACTTTTGTCTGATAAAGTCAGAACCACTAAGTAATGCTGAAAAGGTATATGTAACACATCATATACTATTAAGACAAATGGTTTCCGTATTTAGATAAATGATTCTTCAGCATCTATTAATTAGTGCATATATCCTAGAGATAAGATCTGAAGACTGGCTAAAGGTGTTCCTATCTCCCAGTCTAAGAACACTATCTCAAAGGAAAAATGACTAAGTTACCTTTCAATTAGGAAAAGGTAATAGAGCTGAAGAAGTATCACTACTTGTTCATATTGACCTTCGGGGTCTTATGAAGGATACAAGCTAGTGGGAACTTTTGAGTAGCGGACAATTTGTCTGATAGCTACTCGAAACGCCGATTAGTTTATCTAAATATTTTGGAGGAATCTCTGATATTACCAGAGAAACGAGTATTCCACACTCAGATATAGGCTATAGCATAGTTTTGGCACTGAAGCTTGGCCTACCTCGGGTGAAATTTCATTGAAAGGATAAACGATGTATTCTTTTGTATAGTTATTGATATGCTACATTACACTGCTTAACTCAATTAAAATATTGATTGGAAAATAACGGTTTACATTATTATGTAATACCGAGAAATCTACCTAGAAGATGCTTATGAATTTATGGATAAATAGTGAATAACATTTACTCCAATTCCGCAAATAGAGACATTTAGCAATAGAGCTTGAAGGTAGGACTGGAGATTTTGCATACACGTTCAGATGGTGACTGTTCGTGAAATATCTTAGTGCAATAAAAAGAAGGTTGGTTATAAGATTCTTAAGATCGGAAAGTGACGGTTGAACTGT
Organism: Gentiana macrophylla; assembly: GCA_026214975.1. Taxonomy (NCBI): domain Eukaryota; kingdom Viridiplantae; phylum Streptophyta; class Magnoliopsida; order Gentianales; family Gentianaceae; genus Gentiana; species Gentiana macrophylla. The sequence continues at coordinate 27,366,199 of CM047817.1, read as the reverse complement.
CACATCCTTTCTTGAAGAATATATAAATAACAACCTTGGACCTTGAAGTACAGTTACTCAAAGAGTTATTATCTGATTTAATCAGACCACATCCAACATTGGTTGTTGGGGGATAACACTGATAAATACTACTGAACCAGATCAGAACATCAATCCACCCAAATGTAGTGGGAGTATGGTTTAACCATTGACCCACTGTGATTATGCAGTCTTTACAGTCTGCTGGGGGTGATTGAAAACATATGGTCTTTTGGAAGGACTATATAGGATTCTTATAAAAGGAGGTTGGTTTAAAACCATATACCTGTAAATGGAGTTTCATGTACTCCAATTTTGTTCATACTCTTGTAGAACCACCTGAGTGTCTCAGGCCTAGTGGGAGTAATTGGATCTACATGGAAAAGAGTCGAATGAATGGGAAAGTTTAACTTTCAAAGCAAAGTCAAGTGGTCTAGGGGTAATTCCCTGAGTAGTAGATAGTTCAATAGGGGTGATGCCCTGAAACTTTCTCACCACTCAGCCTTGCTTAACTCACAGATATGGAATCTATTCATTCCTACGGGAAGTAGAAAGACAATCCTCTTATTTGTTGATCCTAGAAACTGATCGATCCCGGGAGTTCGTATTGGTTATGAACTAATTGATCACTAGTGGGTTAATGGTAAATAAGGATAAGATGTAGTGAAGAAGGTTTACGGAAATAATCCTACTTCAGTACGGATAGTTTATGGAGGGTTAGTTTATATGAAATGATTATATCAATGGACACTTATCGACTCGACTCGACGTTTTGAGAATAAGTTATATCTATTATCGATAGAGTTCAGTTTCGGATTTATGGTGGCGTAATTCCGGAATTAATGAGTTGAGTAGAAATATTCTATTCAATGAATATTTTATTCAATTTATTATAGCTACTGGTTATAGGTCCATGGTCCCCGGGTTGGCTCCTAACACGCGAGTGTTTTCTCGTTTTATGGAACCTCGAGAATAAATTAAATAGTTGGTCTATTTAATGAATATGCAAATATTATTTATTTGGTAAATAATATGTAAAATAGAAAAGACATTTTCTATTAAAATATTGACATTAATGGCGCCACACATATGGATAATTTAGGAGAAGAAAATTTTCTAGATTATGTCACATGTGTAATTAATTAATTATCTATTTGTTGGATAATTAATGAAAAATTAAGAGATTGATTTTTTGAGAATTATCTTTTATTTTGTAGGAAAAATATATTTTCCTTTTGGGAATATGTTTTTGTATTGTGAAAATGATAACTCTCTCTTTACTAGTTATTTTCCTATATAAAGAGAATTCCTCCCAACACAATTACACATTGAAATTGGAGCCACAAAATAAATAAAAAGGAAGAAAAATTAGTTTAGTGCCTTAGTCATTAATAGAAGAAAAACCTAGGGTTTTTCTTGTGCATATTCGAGGAGGTTCTACGGCGAGGATTGACGTCCACCAGTCGTCGCTTTGAGATACAATCCGGAAGACTACGGCTTCTCCCTTGGTCGATTTTATCATCTCTCTCCGGTTTGGATAAATCTACTAACCTTCTTGTAGAGATTAATTAGTTATGTTTCATATCATAAATCGCATATGCTTCCGCTGTGCTAAGATCGAATGTCTCGATCGGTGCTTCTACTTCTAGCATAAAGTCGGTTGCAGAGCCTATATAAAGCATGTACCAGCCCCATTGTAACATGTACTTCAACTATTATTTAGTTTTATGAAATAAAGAGTTGTTTGGTTTTGTTTTGTGAGTTTTTCCACTGGTTTCCTTCCCCAAAGCCATCAACTAGCTTGAGTTGATCAAGTTAGATCCTCCATAATTAAAAGTATGAAGTTTTGAACGTTCCTTTATATTTTTATTATGGTTGATTAGCTTTATTTAACGCGATGTAATTAATCTGCATGTTTAACGCACCCATAATTTACTCGAATTAATCAGAACATAACTATAAAATTCCAGAATTAGGAACCGCCGTGTTCGCAATTGCGACGGTCTTTATCTCAATTGCGAGGCACTCTAAGGTCACCCTAAATATGGAGATTCAGCGTCAGCTACGTTGATCGACAGATTTAATTCATAGTAGGTTAGATCTGACCAATCTACTTGTCGTATTTCGTAAATTGACATGAAGGACTTGCAAGGTGAAGTGTTAGTTAGGACATAGTCTGGATCAATCTGTAGGAACGTGCTAGTCAGTTCGATAGCTGCCTAGGGATGTTCTCGGTCTTGAGCTGGCACTTTCTAAGACTTATTATGAGTGGGTTAATACAACCAAGTAAGGAGGTTAACTGCACATAAACGTTTACTGTCCTTGCAAACGGAAGTAAACAAGGTTAGGAGATTGCACTCGTAGCTACAACCGAATTAAAACATATGTTCTGATTGGATCGGGAATTATGGGCAAAGTAAACATAATGATTATTATACCAAGTTGGGATGATCGGTTAGGAGGAGGAACACCAACTTTATTTTCTATCTACATGTGTTGGTCATAGACCATTATATGTGTTCTTAGTTAGATTAGTACGTTTGCTATCAATGTTGCATTCTCTCTGTGGGTCGACCTTAACTTGCCCTTGGTATGCTGTGATTGAACTAGTACTCTTGCTAGTAATTCGTGAGTAGCACGCGATCAACAATATTTGTAGGATTTCAGGCAAGTCATTCGTGTGGATCAATGTCAGAGGTTAGATACTTGGACAACTATTGCAAATGAACAACAACTTGAATCGATCGAGATCTTAAATGAGTAACAATTATCTCTCTCTCTCTCTCTCTCTCTCTCTCTCTCTCTCTCTCTCTCTCTCTCTCTCTCTCTCATTCTCATCTTGGTTTTTTTTGGTTGAATCCATCGGATCCGGGTTAGGAAAATCAATATTTTAAATTTCCATACATTAGTATCATGTATGCCTCAAGCTTGAGCTCTTGATGAAGCCTTATTCATGATGTATCAGAGGTCTGCTAAGTACCCGAGGGTTTGAGGCATGTCCCTTAATGTCGAAGGTGTCTCCTACCTTGAAGTTGTGCACATGTTAAAGCCTAAGGTTCGCTTGATGCCTCAAATTGAATGCATGTGGATGGGGTGGAGCGTTTATCTAGAGTAGGCCTCAACCTGTCACGCGTGAGGCCTTTCGAGGGCATGCAGTATGAAAACATGCCACTGAGCCCACAAGAATCCCGTTGTTGGACGTTCATGTCTCGGAGCAATTATCTTGGCCCAAATCATTGGTCACAATACTTAAAGGGCAATTCTAAAGGCACCCCGGTAATTACTTCGACACCACATTTTTTGTTTGTTAAAACTAGTAGTCTTTTTTTTTTTATTTTGTTTTGAAAAGACGTATGTCCACAAGATTTTTTTTTGAATGTTCCACAAGACTATTTAAAACAAAGTTTTCATCAATTTCATTCAACAAAAATGGGCCACTTAAAATCACTTTAGAAAAAAAAAAAAAGAGTCGAATCTTTACCCTGCGTGTACAGACCATTGCACTATCGGTGAGAACCATGATTCGACTCCCATCTTGGCCCTCAATATAATAAAACTCATCTTTTCAATTCCCCAATTTCGAAATAAAAATACAAATGCACCATTCACTCAAATTAAATAAAGTTCACCTTTTTTCACTATTTTCATTCAAATCAAAAGATACACACTCATTATTGGAAAATTCTTATATGCTCCATTCACATTATATCAATAGCATTAAATGATATGCAAGTAAAAACACAAAACACATTTATCTTTTTGCATGTATGTCATAGGTATAACATTTTGTAAAGTCCCACATCGGTAAAATAAGAGAATACTCACCCCCATATAAGTGTGAGACATAAAGATCTTGTCAACTCGGGTTAGCTCTTTTAGACCAAGCGAGGACGGCGGTCTAAGCAGTTGACCGGACATTTATGACTCATTTAAGCGCTACTGAGGCCGGGTGCAGGGGCGTTCTGAGAATAGTATTAGAGCCGACTATCGACGGAACTATGCTATGCGCCGCACCGCATAGAAGACGGTGTAAGGATGACTCTATTTACCTCTGGTAGGGACGATCCGGGAACGATCTCGGCCGCCTTGGCGAGGACGTCGATCCCTTATAAGGGGGGAGAATGAAAAGTCCCACATCGGTAAAATAAGAGAATGCTCACCCCATTTAAGTGTGAGACATAAAGATTTTGTCAACTCGGGTTAGCCTTCTTTTAGACCAAGGCGGTCTAAGCGATTGACCGGACATTTATGACTATTTAAGCGCTACTGCGCCCCTGGTCTGCAGGGGCGTTACACATTTAATGAAATTAACCAAGAAAATGTTATCTCATATTTATCAGCAAGATAACCTTTCAATAACATTTAAAATAGATTTACTTATCAGTATCATTTTGTTTCCGACACCATACTTACTTTCTATTACTATTTAAATTACTCCCGGCACAAAAAAAAAATAAAATAAAATAAATATATATATATATATATATATATATATATATATATATATATATATATATATATATATATATATATATTTTTTTTTTTTACTTCAAACACCACAAAACAAATGGCTAAATTACTTCTTATACCACAACTCTCAAAGAATACAACCGAGCCCTTTGAAAAAAAAAATGGAACAATCTAATCCCTTTTTAATCTAATCCAAAAAAATAACCTTGATCCTACTACAAACTTAATCTTAATCATAATCATCAAACCTTACGAACTTAATCTTAATCATAATCATCAAACCTCTTTCATATTCTTTATCCTAAAACATTCATTTCTTCATCATTAAAATAAAAAAAAATCCTTCATCTTCATCCTTTTTCAACAGACCATTCAACAACAATCTATACACATTCATCTTTTTCTTACACACCTTCTACTCAAAATCATTTCTACAACAATTTCATTTTCTTCATCACCTCAAAATATAATAATCTTCTTCATCACCTCAAAATCATCAAAGAATTTCATATAAAAATAAAAGATCAACCCTTCTTCAATTTACCCTATTACATTCTCAATAACATGTAACACCATGATTTATGGGAAAAAATCTATTTTTTTTTTTTTGCGTTTTCCGATTGAATGTAGGGTTCTGCCGGAATTTTTTTACATTGTTGAGCGTCCCGATTCTGTCGTAGGCAACGTCAGTACGACTGGATTAGAAACAAAGCGCCAGACAGGGTGACGTTCGGCAAGCAGTGGCATATTTGCCCTAAAGTTTATAAATGTTGGCTTCATAGACGTTCGTTACTTACTATGAATGGCAGCACGAGAGACGTTACTATATGCCATTAATGTCAGTGAGAGCAACATTAGCAAGGAACTGCTTGTCATGAACGGCAACAAGGAACAACAGTTTCAGAGCTTGAGTAAAACGTCAACCACGGAGACGCTATATTACAAATTGGAACGTCAGTGCAACTAACGCTAAGCTAACGCCAGTGGTTTCGGCGTGCCTTGATAGCAGTAACGTCACCTTACTGGCGAAATATCATGGTTTCAATTTAATTCATTACGTTGGTAACGTTAGTCCAGCTGATGTTGTAATTCCATAACAACGTCCTCCGCATTGACGTTACCTGCGTAATGCTTCGTCTTCAAACTCCACTCAATGGGAGCGGCGATTTTGTAGAACCTTAAAAAAACCCATATTTCACCCGCCCAAACCCAAAGAAATGCGAATTATAGAGAAATTAGGAAGGCTTCAAAATTTGCACTAATATTTTTGTAGATCGGTGAAGTTGGTTATCGTTTCTTCCACTCCGGTGACGTTTGCCGGCGATTAGCTGCCGTTACCTTCCCCTCCGGTGAGTTTGGGTGTGATTCGAAGATGAAAAAAAATTGATTTTTTTGAATGAAGATGAGGGAAGAAGGTATAACAGGAGGGGAGTAATTATAAGGATTAATGAAATTTAATGTGATTTTATTTGTATTATGTAATAAGTTATTTTTGGGTTTACAAAACTGTAGGGACTAAAATGTATATTTTTAAAATTAATAACAAAAGTGTTGATAGTAGTTTTGTGGTGCCGATAAAGCCGCATTAAAATATTGATCCAAAGGTCTTCTCACGTTTTCTTAAGACATAAACGACATTTTATATATTCATATTTGTATCCCTTTTTGTAAATAGGCAGTCCAACCAACAAAGCATTGGTCCAATAATAATTATTGTGATTTTCAATTCGAAAGTTTCGGGTTTGAGTTACAGTGGGAACAATAATGTATCCGCGCATATATTTTGTATTCGGAAAAGAGAAAAAAGAAAAAAAGGCAGTCCAAGCAAAGCTAACTTGTATAAGAAAATTGAGTTGCCCCATGTTGATCTTATGCATACTATATTAGGTCTGACACAAGACATCATGTTCAAATCCTACAATTTATGATATGTAAATTTAAGCTCAATTTATCAACCTAGTGGAAAAAAAATTATTTCTTCCTGCTTCACATGTTTTTTTTTTTACCTCAAGGATAAATATCTTTACTCTCTAGTGAAATGTCGAGCATGTATGTGGGAATATTATTTAATTAATAAAGGGTTGTTATTTGCACCCAAAACGAGTATACCGGCACACCATATCGATTTCACAGAATCGACTTTGTAAAAATCGGTTCTATAGTAAAAAAACCGACTTCCCGTAAAATTCGACATTGAAAAAATCGGTTTTTAGCTCCAGATTGACTTTCTGAAAATTGATTTTACTATATTGTACATGTAGTGTGGTACATATATGACTCGATGTGATAAGAGAAAAGGCCCCTTAATAAAATATAGGTGCCTTTAGACCTGACATGATTCCTTTATTTTCTAGGACATGAATTGAATTTGAGAGTCATGGAGTTGGAGGTATTAAATTAATGTTGGGTGGATAAATTTGAAAAATGTGGGACTTAGTAGGTATGGTGACATTGGTCCAAGCTTTGAAGGCTAAAGGAGGTGAGGGACCAATATGGAATAAAGGGATTTTATGTATGACTAATTTAAAAAGTAAAGAAAAAATGGCATATATTTCAGGAACATTATCTTAGTACTCTCAATCAGTTAGTGTGTGAAGTAGTATTGATTATCTTGATATATGTGGAATTTACTAACAAGGACATTACCAAAATATTGAGGAAATTTAATATTCTCTCCGTCCTGTAATATATGGATTTTTAGTTTACTTTTATTTATAATATTTTTTTCACAAAATAATGTAATATTAAATGATTGTTTTCATTTTTATTTTAAACAATGTAATATTACAAGACACTATAAAAAAAACAATACAACAATTTCTCTAAAATGTTAAAAATGATTAATTTACGATATTTTTTAAACCGTATTCAAAAACTGAAACACCTTATATTATATTATGGGACAAATGAGTACGAATTTTGAATGTAACAAAATTCTTCATTTTGAATGTCTTTTGGTTATTCATGGCTCTTCATTTTGGGGGTTATTATGTACAGCCTCGCCAATTCTACCGGTGCATCGCACCGATTTCACAAAATCGACCTTATGAAAGTCGGTTTCTAGAGCAAAAAAAAAGCTACTTTCAATTCCCTGAGTCAATTCTTACATGTACCTACGAGAAGTTGGTTTTTCCTTCCAGAACCGACTTTCACAAGGTCTACTGTGAGCACAAGTAGTTGGTGAACCAGTAGACACCTTTCATTTTTCTGTTAAAATTGATATTCCTTCCAGAACCGGCTTTCACAAGATCTACTGTGGGCACAAATAGTGGGTGAACCAATAGACACCCTTCATTTTCTGTTAAAATTGATATAAGGAAATATAGTAGCACATTTATTAACACCAATTGATTTTAGTACAACGGTAAGCGCTTGATCCTAATATAGTATCAGAGCGGGAGGTCATAGGATCAATCCTTGCTACCAGCATTGTTTCACCAATTATATTGTGCAAGTGTTGAGCCTCTTTGTTGGCCTTGTGTGCCTTATATCAATTTTAACACGCCTCACTCGCCGCGCTTATAATGCTCTCACCCAACACAGCACAAAGCGCATATAAAGGGCACACAAGGCCAACAAAGAGGTGTGGACCTATAACAAGCCCGGCCAACATGGCACACAAAGGCATATAAAGGGCACACAAGGCCAACAAAGATGCCCAACACTTGCACAATATAATTGGAGAAACAATGCTGGTAGCAAGGATTGATCCCCTCCCGCTCTGATACCATATTAGGATCAAGCGCTTACCGTTTTACTAAAACCAATTGGTGTTAGTAAAGACGCTACTATGTTTCCTTATATCACTTTTAACATGCCCCTTCAAGTGTGGGCCTATAACAAGTCCGGGCCAACATAGCACACAAGGCCAACAAAGAGGCCCAACACTTGCACAATATAATTGGGGTTGGTAGCAAGGATTGATCCCAAGACCTCCCGCTTTGATACCATGTTAGGATCAAGAGCTTGATGGGAGTCAATTTTACTGTACTTTGGTGTGCAGTTTAACCCCCGTTTATTACTTTATTGGCATGTTTTGGGTAGTTCTGGACCTAATTAACAGTAATATCGAAAGTTATACGCACGGGGAGTTAAACTGTCACATCGATAGTAAACTCCACCTTTTTAACGATATTTAGCTCTTTTCCGAGCGCTTTTGTCTTGCGGAATTACGCGTGGTGTTCGTTCGTACATGTTATTGCAGGACTTAGGTGACTTGAGGACCCGGAAAGCGATGTTGTGGATTGGGAAACATGATCGTGGCACGAAGGTAGCATGAAAGTGAAGGAAAATCAAGTTTGGAGTGAAATCAAGGCAAACTGGCGTTTGCCATATCCCAAACTGGCGTTTGAATCAAGCTCTACCCAAACTGGCGTTTGGACAGTCCAGACGGGCGTTCATAGAATTAGCTCATGATACCGAAAGTTAGAGTTTTAGATGGATGAGAGTTCAAATTACCCTCAAACGCACGTTTGGATGGGTTCAGCCCGAATCAAGGGAGCTCATACAAGCCAGACTGGCGTTCAGGAAACCCAGACGGGCATTTGCCCTCAAGACATGTTCTATCAACCGAGAGTCCAAGGCAAGTAAACGCTGGTTAGCTGAAACGAAACCCTAATATCATCAAGGTTTCCAGGCAGACGAGCATTCACTATGGTTCAAACGCTCGTCCGGCCCCGACAGCATCAGATTTTAACCTAGCACTATAAATACACAGCTCATTCAGCCCCTTCACATATCTTTTCGACTTTAGACACTTTTGGGGCAATTTTGGTGCGGTTTTAGGGTAGGTTAAACATACGTTGATCCCTTGATTTCATAGTTCATATCCTTCGATTCTACATACTTTTTATAGCTTAGATTTACGTTTCAAGTTCCAAAGATTCGACTTTTGGTGGATATTTCTTCATACTTTTCTGGATCCGATTTTCTGCATATTATATGGTAATGAATTATTCCTCTTTTATTATTTCTAGCATGTTTTCAATTCCTATTTCGCTTAATAGCACAATCATGAGTAGCTAATTGCATGTGTAGTCGAATTATGTGAAAGAGAGCGAAAACCCTATGGGGGATGAGATAGGGATTTGTGTAGTGCGTAATATTATGTTTAAACGATAAATCCACGTCCTGGAACTTATTACAACATCTTTGAATTAGATTGATCACCTAGTTCACTGTCACACACATCGAACTTATAGATGCATTTTGCGGTGAGATGTGGGAAAAGAGGTTTTAGGATCGTTGCGTAGATTCGGCCTAGTTGTTAGGTCCGTTTCCAATATAGTGGTTTGTCATCGTTGTTCGAGCAACTCTAGAACTTAATCATGTTAGGATAATCGGTTTTCTAAAGGAGAGTCAGTTAGCTTCACATAAGGTGGTTAGATCGAGTTGTTCAGTCTTATTACTAGAATTAGGAGTTGGCACCCGTGGATGTCCTTAAACTACATTGGATAGGTAGGTCGGTTAAGACACGCTCCCTGTCAAGTCCTTCCTTAGGGCTAAAAGTAGCTCGTGGGATCATAGTTCGGCTATACCTTTTAATATTTAGACGTAAACTCGTTAGTATAATCGTTATTTCTACATTAGTATAATACCCTCCACTATTATTTTGACCTGAACTAAGTTCTACGTCAGCTTTGGTACTTAGACATTACTCCCTGTGGATTCGACCTTGTGACCACTATACTCCCGTTGACCCGATACTCTGTCGGTAAAAGTTAGCGGTTAAGTATTTTCCTATCAGAGCTTACCGTTATACTAAAATCAATTGGTGTTAGTAAAGACGCTACTAACATTTTCTTCTATGTAAAAAGGGTTGTGGATGAATTGAACATGATGTATGAATGAAAGCAATTCATATTTTCTCCCTCTATATATTGTCTTTGTTCTTTAATTTTTCAATGAGATGTTTATATAATCTTGTGTGATACGGTGTGTTGATACAATAATCCTCGCAAGCAAAATACGTTTACAACACTTTATCATTCTCTTTGTTCTTTATTTTCACTCATATGAGCTTTTGAAAAACGGTGAGATTATCATACAATAGTACACTTCAGCTAGTGACAATCTGTCATATTTGTCCATTCAGTTACTTCCTATATCGACCTTTGAAAGATATGTTTATGGTATTGAAATGCGCATGCTTGTGAGACTATTGTCTTGAGGGGATGGGACAACTTAAAAAATATTAGGTTGTGAAGGAAAATGACTTTACTTTTTTTCTTCTTCCCTTGACTAAATTTTTAATCAATTGGTCTTAGTTACAAATTTTTAACCCGTCAGTTGGGGTAATAAATAATAACGTCTATGTCATGTACTCTTTTTATTGTCTTTTTTTTTTCATTGATTTAATTTTCTATCAAGGTCTTTAACGAGACATATACACTGCATACATAAAAGGGGGAGAATTGTATTATTTTTTGAAACCGATAAAGATATTTAATATGAACATTTTTAAACATTGAATAGCAAACTCTCTTCTTTCTCTCTCTTCCCTAAAACGCTCTCCTCTTGCCCTCATCACCTCAGTTTCGTTTTCCGGCGCCGGCCGTCTTTCCTTCCTTTTCTTTTATTATCTCTTGTTATTATGTTGGTCTTGTCTAGATCTACCTTCGTTTTAACCGAGAGCGCCCTTGGCATGCACTGATCTACTTTTACATCTCCTCTTTTCACCGATTCGGCTGGCGGTGTGTGTCCCGGTGGTTCCCTCTTCTTCTTCGAAGAAATTGTTTTAAGATCTTCTGGGTGGCGTTTGAATGACAACGAGCTTTATGGCGATGGATTTGGTTTTATGGCCGCTGTTCTTGCCAAAAACCGCCTTCGCCGGACTTTATCAATTTTCACCGGATTGAAGGAGAGCAAGATTTCCGGTGATGGCTTGAGGCTTATGGCTGCTGAGACTACTAATTTCGCCTTCGCCGGACTACTACTAAATTTCACCGGTTGGTCTTACATGAATTTCTTCCGGAGACGTACTGGAGGAGGTATACCCGTTGTAGCTTGGGGGCTCGTGGTAATGGATGGTACTTCTAGCGAAAGTGTGTTTGTGCATGTCTGTTTCTCCTGTTTTTCCGTGTTTCGGATCGGGTCGGAAATAGTCGGGTTTGTCCGGATTGTTTTCTTATTAGGTTTCTAGTTCACTTTAAGTCCTATTATGCCATGAAAAGGTTGAATATTGTATTTGGTACCAAATCAAGTCCTCCATAGTGAGGTAGAATTTGGTGGAGATGGGTTTCTCCCATATCCTTTGTTTCTTTTCTCGTTTCTGTGGTGGGGTGTCCGGCTTTAGGCCGGTGGTGATCCGGATTTAGTCTAGCTGTTTTCCGGCGTTTGGTCCGGTGTAATATGTTGTATCTTTGTTGTTGTGTTAATGAAAATCTTTCGTTTCCGGTATTAAAAAAAAAACAAAAAAAACAACATTGAATATAAGAATACATTTAGTATGGGAATTACTAAACATTGAATACAATAATACATTTAATATGGGCATCGAATATATGAACTCTTTCTTGGCTCATTTATTGAAGTTGTGTTAAGGGGTCAGAGGGCAGAAGGACAAAATAAGATACAAAATGGGAAAAAAAGACAAGGAAAAAAAATAATGCTGAGAAGACAAAACGCTGCGTCACATTACTACGTGTGCTACATTACACGCATTGTAGCAACATGTAGTAACAAACGTGTTTTTGTCCTTCTCAACCACTATCTTTTTTTCTTCACCATTTTCCTCATTTTAGATAAAAAAACAGTCCTTTACGACCTTTAACCTTTGTGTTAATTATGTCACATTTCTAATTTTGAAATCATTATTATTATTATTATTTTATTTTTTTTGATGGGAATTTTTGAAAGTTATTAAGTTTGAAAGAGTGGCCAAAAATCTCCTCTCTTTTTTACAAACGATTATTGCTTTTTTCAGAGGCATCGATGAAACAAGTAGAAGAAATGAAAAAGTGTTTATGTAACATTTCGATTTTTCAGAAAAAGGTAAAAGAGTCATTTAACAAAAATTAAGATTTATTTTATTTAATTAAGGGATTTAGGTGTTGTTTTAAAAAAGATTTAAATAATGAGAAGTTTATTTTGGGGAACAAATAAAATTCCCCATATTTGGGAAGTTGTGAAAATCTGAAAACACAACTCCAGAGTTCAACTTTGAAGAAAGAAACATACACCAAAAGAGAAAATAGAATTTCAAAGGATCTTCTTGATCGTTCGTAGGTTTTCAGCATCAATTGGAGAAACGAAATTAGTGGGAGAAGGGCTACATTTTGGTACCGATGAGTTGAAGTTCAGGAAATGTTAGTTTTTCCCCTAGTTTTAGAATCTTCAAGTTTGATCCTGTTTGGTTGCATATAATCCTTTAATTCGTAGTGTAGTTTATTTAGAAACCTTTGATCACAGTTAATATAGGTTTAATTGTTGATCAAATAGGTTTGGGTTGAAGGTTTCCCAAGGTTTTGTTGTTTGCTTCATAAATTGCTTGGTTGCTTTGGATTTTCAAGGTAAGAGGGTTTTCATATTGAATGCTTTAAGTTTTATAGTGATTAGGTTGAGTTTTTGGTATGCTTTTGATGCTAGAATCCATGTTTAAGGTTGTTGTTGATGCAAGATATGCTATGGTATGTTTAGGCCTTGCTTTGCTACCGTTTTTCGGTGTTTTTGCTGTCAAAATTGGTTAGAACCATGTTGGAAATCGTAAAGTGCTGAGAAAAGCATGTTTGGGGCGGTTTTAAGGTTTTGGCGCACCAAAACAAAACCAGAAAGGGGGGAATTTTGACAGAGAGCTTTTAGCACGCGCATGGGAGCTGTAACACACACCAAAATAGAAATAGAAAGCTGTTTAGCCTGCTACTTCATTTGCGCTCGCCAAACCTGCTATTTTTGCTTTATTGAGTGTTTTGAGCCCCGAATCTAGTTTTGAATGTTGTTTCATGATCTAATAACATTATATGAACATGAACAAGCCATGATTAAGCTTCTGATGCGTTTAGTTCCGACACCAAATGGATTCTTCCTAAGAGTTGAAGTTCGGGACCGTCGGAAGAGGATGATTGGCTTGTGCTTTGATGAATTATTATTCATCAATGTCTGTGTAATATGTTAGGCTTTGTCCTTGTCTTGTGGTATAGGTGATGGAGTAGAAGTTGTAAGTTTTCTTTGAAAATACTTAGTTTGCTAGTTAACAGTCAATAACATATGTACTTGTGTAGTTAAAAGCCTAAACATCATGTTATTCTTGGTAAGAGACAAATCTATATCGTGATGCGTGGGCGGTCGGATAAAATGAATAACTCTGCTGGCCATTGAGGGTCACCAGGAGTAGAGGGACTTCACGAATGAATAACTCCATAGGTTACTAACACCCCAAGTACGCAGGGACTTCACCGAACATGTACACTATCGGGGCTAGCCCATGGCTATTTGTGTGATCCACCAATAGATTGCACCTAGATACTTTGTGGTGAGTAGCACCATGCGTAGTGCCCTTGAATACTTATATAAAGAAGATAAGCTAAACTAGAAACAAGTAGGATTCCCTGACATGTTGATGAGCATGAAGTGAACCCTAGAGTTTGAGTCGGTCTCACAAAGGTAACTTAATAATAATATAAACCTTTCATTGTAAAACTTAATTATTCAATAGCTTCTACCTCTTTACTAAGTACATTTGTACTTAATGTTTGTTTTGTGCTTTTGGGGTGAGAAGAAGAATAGGTTGAACAAGAGTTCGATGACGACTTTGAGGATGACATTCGATGATGCCATGCCTTGCTTGTTGATTTTATATTCCTTTTATCATCCATGATGTTCTAGACTATGTTGTATTTCCTTTGAAGAGTATGTTGTACTTTTATTTCATATTGATAAGACTGGTTTGTAAGATAAGTACTCTCGGTTTGGCTGTAAGAGTTTCGTACAATGTAAGGTATTCGTTGTTGTAAGTTATCCCTTTCTATCGTTAGTATGGTTTGTAATCAATTCTAGTAGCATTAATGGTTTACCCGAGTCTTTTCAGCTTCCGTTTTGTTGGTCCCAGAGAAGGGTAAAGCTATAGTCAGAAGGGGGGGGGGGGGGTGAATGACTATAGTGGAGTTTCAAAAACTTTTCTTGTGTTTAAAAACTTTTGGGCAGCGGATAAGTCCCTTCTTACTAAGTTGTTTCAAAGCTGTTTAAACAGTCACAAATATAGATTATAATCTAGGTAATTTAAATGAATGCAGTAAAGTAAATTGCAGAAAGTAAATTGACACAAGGCTTATAGTGGTTTAGGGTGGTGTAATCCCTTAATCCACTCTTCTCCTGTGATGATTGGAGGAATTCACTATTGTTTTCACAGATACAATAGTATGATTGTCCTTGACTTCCCAAGCTTCACAATTTACAAGACTATCACTCCTTGATCGCAATGTACTTCATGACTCACCTGTTTCACCGCTCGCCTGAGATCAAATCCTTCAAAGACTATCACAAGCACAACTCCTTCTCGGATGACTTCATTCGGCTGCTTGATTTCATCGTGAATGAGATTCACAAACTTGATTGATCAATCTCGCATAAATATGAAATTGTAGTTACGATGTCCGAGTTGATCTCTAGATAAATCTTTGTAAGTTCAGAGAGAAGGCTTTTCAATTTGACAGAGTTTCTGCTTGATTTTCTTTTTCTGATCGTTGTATTTATCTGTCTGTCAATGCCTTCTATTTATAGCCTTGAGTATCCTTGATTTGAAATTCCGTCCGTTGGCTATATTTATGAGGGGAATAATCATTGATTTTATTCTTGATTCCCCCTTAATTATATTCTCCTTGATTTCAGTGATCGGATTTTTTCTTCAAATGTATAGCAAAAAATCCGTCATTGATTGATCCTCTATTGATTGTGCATTAAATGCATGATCCTCTGAATCTTCATCATTTTTCAATTCTGTTCTGATAAGGATTACTTCGCCGTTCTTTGAACGGTCGAGTGATCCATCTGACTTTGCCGTTTAGGTCTTCCTTCACCGTTATTGCCTTCACTTTGCCGAAAGTTAGTTTACTCTGCCGATTCACTGTTTCCTTCATCACTTCAGTTTTAAGGAGAATCTTTGTACTTCACTGATCATTGATATGGGTGAGATCAGTGTACACCATATTTGAACATTGAATTTCATCACTTGAAACATACTCGCACTTATCCAAGGTCATCACGCACTTCCTTGGTTATAAGTCATACCATTAAATCTTCAACGCTTCTTCTCTTGGGCTTGGCTGGCTTTACTCGCCGAATGTCTGCTTTTATCGTGCCGCCCTACCAACTAGTACAAAAGATTTGTCCGAACTTAACTTATACAATATGTCAGACTCTAAGTAAAGACTTATACAGAGAATTTCTAACTTATTTCAGGCTTGCTATAACAGCTAGTATGGCCATCATCAAAACATAATAAAATGTTCCTAACAATTTCCCCCTTTTTGATGATGCCAAAACCCTCATAAGCCTGAACATAAGTAAGCCAATTTTTTCCATAATAATTGAAAGAAAAGAATTCAATAATTTTATTCATCCATCATAGGGCAATAAGATATTGCATCTTTTATTCAAAGTTCAAAGACAAAGGCAATCAAGTAGAAATAATTCAAATATAAGGTCTACTTCTTCAACTTTTCTTAAAACCTGATGCATTTGCCTTTGCTGCCCTTTTTGTGTTGGGCATGCATCCTTTGCCTCTTTCACTGGAGCTTTCAGGCTTTGCGCTTCCTTCCCCCTTTTTGGCAGCACTAAAAAGTGCTTCAAGATCTGCAGTTGCTGCTTCAGACTCAGGGAGAGGACCTTTTTCTCCAGTATTTTGTTGTTTGCCTCACCAATTTTGAGAAGGATGTCAAGTTGTTGCCCAGTGTGCTCCATTATCTCATTCAGATGCTCAATTTGATGAGTGTGAGCATTGAGAGTGTCCACCAAGGGCTTAAGATTGTTGTCAATCGTGTCCGCATGAAACTCAAGATTGGTTTGGACATGATGAGGAATGAGTTACTGTAAGTTGCACAGCAGGTTTCCTTGTCTTTCCATGACCTCATCTTGGATCTTGATATGATTGATGAGGGACTCAATCTTGTGGTTGAAGGAGGTTGCTTCACTCCTTAAGGCATGCTTCAGGTTTTGCCTGCTGTGATACTGCCTTTCCATGTCCACAATGAGGGGTTGAATGTCCAGATTGAATAGTCTATCTGGATCAATTTCTTGTGGTGCCATATTGACATCCTCATCATCTTCATCTTCTTCTTTCTCACTTTCTACTTCAACTTCTTCCTCTTCCTATTCTTCCTTTTCATCTTCTGCCTCTTCTCCTCCTTCTTCCACTTTTTCTTGTTCTTCTTTATTGGATTCAGGGTCATTTAGAGGTTGCTGGTGAGTGTTGGCTGCTTCATCTGCTACTATTTCCCCTTGTGAAATAGTGGGGGAGTTGACAAGTTCGGCTGAGTAAGCTTTATCAGCTGGCTCACTTAGCTGTTTGTCAACTTTGCCGATGCTTTTGAAAAGCACTTCTTGAAGAGTCAGTTCATTATCAGAAATCTCCATGTTTTCTAGATTTGGTTCAAGATGACCACTTCCTGAGTGTTCATCCTCCGACTCAGCTTCTTCCTCAACTATCTCATCTTCTTCAGATGAGGTGATTCTATATCCTTCCTCACCTTCCTCAAGGTAAGTGATTTCCTCTTGCTGATTTTCTTCTTCTGTTGCTGTGTCATCACTGATTGTCACATGTTCATCCAAGTTGCTGGTGCCAGCCATAGTGGGGTTCTCTTGTGCCTTCTGGGATCTGGTTCTTTGTCCCACACCTGATCCCAGAAGGCACAAGGGAACCCCACTATAGATTTGTGGGTTTCACTTTCAATGTGTCAAACAGGTGTTGAAGGGGAACCCATATGATTTCCTCTCCCAGAAATCACCTTTCTTCTGCAAACCCTTGCTTGGTGCTGTAATTGATAGGTCACTTTCCTTTTGAATATGATCCTTCAATCTATTGAATACAAAAGTTGCCCAGTCGAATTTGGTACCTTCGTAGATAATAGCCATCAATTTGATCCGCAACTCAGTTAAGTTTTCCATTGACCCTTTTCTTCCTTCAATATTTTTGGTGATGACCAGTGCAAATTCAGCAAATGGAAGTTTTAGCGTTGATCTAGGGAGATTGTATGTTTTGCTGTTTTTCTTGGGGGTTTTTTGGCTATCTCAGCCCAGAATTTCGTGATGTCAATCTTCACAAACTTTACATTCGCTGGACATATCATTGGTAGTTGTAGGAACCTACTGAGAAGACCAGGCGTTATGACTACCTCTTTCCCAAATATTGAACTTTTTATGCAATCGATCTCAGTTTTCTTTGTGCTGGGCACAAACTTGGCATTTTTCCAAAATGCAATCATATTTTCATAGCAGATTCCAATGATTGGGGGGTTTAGGAATGTCATTAACCCCAGATTTGAATAGCAGTCAACCAAGCGTTGAGCTTTTGCATCATTGTCACAGAAAGAGAGATAGTGTTCAGGTTTGAAAAACGAGCCAGTGATGATGGATTTCTCGTAGAATTTTTCAGTGGGAGAGATTGTGGAAGATGAAGCCATTGATAATTGATCGATGTTTTAGAGAAAAATACTTTGAGTTTTCCGAGAGAATCAAAAGTAGGGCTTGTAATTTTGCAAAATAGTGTAAAGATTTCTGAAAATTTCTAAGTGTAGTTTATATCAGATGATTTGGGTAGTGTGAACAAGGTTTGAATATGGAAGGATTTTGTGACATAATGGCGTGATTTTGTGTATGTAAATCATGATATTCGAGTGAAGTGGGGGAGTGGATTGTGGTAAGTAATGATAGAGCCCGGGAATCGAGGCGTTTGTAATTCGAAAAGAATAATATAATTACCTCCATAATTATAAATTGATCTCCACGTGTGTAATCATCCACAGAATAATCTTCCATAACTCCCTTGTTCTCCACGTGTCTAAAAGTTGATTATGTTCACATTTTAATTTACCCATGATTCCAATATTTTTTTCGGTGAAGTGCCTTGGCTGGCCACTTAGCCGGTGTAGTGACTTTTTCACTGAGCTGCTTTATTTGACTGTTCCTAACAATCAGTGAAGTTAACTTCGCCGAGTACCAGTGCCTTAGCTGCTACATCTCCTGTAATGGCAAAGGTTTAAACAGCTGATGAAGTTACTTAGCTGATTACTCCAGTTAGCCTCTCTTTTGGTATTTAGTCGATTTCAATCATTCCTAACTCAGTTCTCAGCATGCTAAATCTTTCAAGACTGAGTGGTTTAGTAAAGATGTCATCCAATTGATGTTCAGTGGGTATGTATTTTAGAATGACATCTCTCTTTTCAACATGATCTCTGATGAAGTGATGTCTCACATCAATGTATTTTGTTCTTGAATGCAACACTGGATTTTCAGTAATAGATATTGCACTTGTGTTATCACACATGATTGTAATTGTTTTCTCCTCCACTCCATAGTCCCTTAGCTGTTGTCTAATCCAAAGTACTTGTGCACAACAACTGCCTGCTGCTATATATTATGCTTCTGCTGTTGATGTAGATATGGAGTTTTGCTTTTTGCTAAACCATGAAACCAATCTGCTGCCTAGCATTTGACAAGTTCCAGATGTGCTTTTTCTATCTATTTTGCATCCAGCATAGTCAGAGTCTGAATATGATAGCAACTTGAATCCTCTATCTTTTGGATACCAAATTCCTACATTGATAGTGTTTTTCAAGTATTTGATTATTCTTTTGGTTGCTAGAAGAAGTGAATCTTTTGGTTGAGCTTGAAATCTTGAACACACTCCTACTGCAAATGCTATATCAGGTCTGCTTGCAGTTAAGTATAGTAGGGATCCAATGATTCCTCTATATATTTTCTGATCAACATCCTTTCCAGCTTCATCTTTTCCAAGAATAACTCTTGCACACATTGGTGTATCTGCTGTGCCACTTGTGCCCATACCATACTTGTGTATAAGGTCTTTTGTATATTTGGCTTGACTGATGAAAATTCCATCCTTCATTTGCTTTACTTGAAGGCCAAGAAAATAATTTAGTTCTCCCATCATGCTCATCTGAAATTTGCTCTTCATCAGATTTGCAAATTTCTCACATAACTTTTCATCCTCTGATCCAAAGATGATGTCACCAACATAGATTTGTACTAGCAATGTGCTTGTTCCTTCCTCTAGTTTGAATAGAGTCTTATCTATAGTTCCCTTGTTGAAACCATTCTTGATCAGAAATTGTGATAGTGTTTCATACCAGGCTCTGGGTGACTGTTTGAGTCCATAAAGAGCTTTCTTTAGTTTGTATACTTTGTCTTCCTTTCCTTTGAGTTGGAAACCAGGAGGCTGTTCCACATATACTTCTTCTTCAAAAAATCCATTCAGAAATGCACTCTTGACATCCATTTGATAGACTTTGAAATCTTTGTGTGCAGCAAAAGCTAGAAAAAGTCTGATTGCCTCCAATCTTGCTACTGGTGCAAATGTTTCATCATAATCTATTCCTTCTGCTTGAGAATAGCCTTTTGCAACTACCCTTGCTTTGTTACTGACAACAATTCCTTGCTCATCCATCTTGTTTCCGAATACCCATTTTGTTCCAATGATGTTGGCCATATCTGGTCTGTCAACAAGTTCCCAAACTTCATTTCTTTCAAATTCATTTAGTTCTTCTTGCATAGCTGTGATCCAATATGCATCTTGAGTTGCATCATCTATTGTCTTGGGTTCCACTTGTGATAGAAAGCATGTTAACATATGCTCCAGTTGTCTTCTGGTTCTTACTCCTGTGTGAATATCTCCAATAACTTGTTCTTTAGGATGATCTCTTAGCTAATTTAAGTCAGGTTGAAGTTGTTCTTCACTTGGTGCGTCTGTAATTTCATGTTGTACCTGAGCTTCAGGTTCTTGTGCTTCTTCTGTTGTATTGACTTGTGGCTCATCTTGATTTCCAAAATTGTGATGCAGAATAGTTGCTGGTACTGTTGTATTCATATACACTTGCCTTTGTGCTGCTTCTTCTTCTTGCTCTTGAAGATTTTCACCATTCGTATTTGGTTCATCAGAGACTACATGTATTGATTCTTCAATCACCAATGTTCTTTTGTTGAGTACTCTGAATGCCTTGCTGGTGTCAGAGTATCCCATGAAGATTGCTTCATCAGCCTTTTCATCAAAGGTATGCAGCTGATTCCTGTTCAAAACAAAGCATTTTGATCCAAACATATGCAAATATGAGATATTAGGTTTTCTACCATTCCATATTTCATATGGAGTTTTTCCATGATGTTTGTTGATGATTGATCTATTTTGTGTATGGCATGCTGTGTTTGTAGCTTCAGCCCAAAATCTCTTTGGTAGGCATGCTTCTGCAATCATTGTTCTGACTGCTTCTTTGAGAGTTCTGTTTCTTCTTTCTGCTACACCATTTTGTTGTGTGGTTCCTGCTGTAGATAGTTGATGCAGTACTCCATTTTATTCACAGTAAGTTCTGATAATTTCATTAAGAAATTCAGTGTTTCTATCTGATATGATCTTGATGATTTTCAGTTCTTTCTCATTTTGGATTCTTCTTAACAAATCTGGCAGCTTTTTGAGTGTCTCTTTCTTCTTGTTCATGAAAATGGTCCAGGTGTATTTTGAGTAATCATCCACCACAACTAGGGTGTATTTCTTACCACTTACACTTCTTGGTGTGGATCGGTCCAAACAAGTCCATATGCAAAAGATGTAGAATTCTTGTTGTTGATTGATAGGGTTTTGACTTGAAGGAGCTTTTGATTTGTTTTCCTTTCTGACATGCATCACATAGACTTTATTTCTTGAATGTGATCTCTGGCAGGTCTTCAACTAACTTGTTCTTTGATAATTTGTTGATGGTCTTGAAATTTAAGTGATTTAATCTTCTATGCCATAACCAGCAAGTGGACTGTTTGTTTTTGACAAACAAACATGTTTCTACTTTGGCTGTTTTCCAATCCACCACATACATGTTATCTTTTCTTCTGCCTGCAAGTACTACTGTGTTGGTTTGACTATGAATGACTTTGCATCCTTCCTTGTTGAAGTGTACATTGTAGCCTTTGTCACAAAATTGACTGATGCTCATCAGATTGAAATTAAATCCCTTGACATATGCCACATTTTGAATTTTCAGATTGTTCTTGAGCATTGTGCCTTCCCCCTTAATCTTGCCAGGGTTTTCTTTGCCACCAAATGTGACTTTGGGTCCATCAAAATCTTTAAAGTCAGTGAGTCATCTCTTGTTTCCAGTCATGTGTCTGGAACATCCACTGTCTATGTACCAGACATCCTACAAAACAAATTAATTAAGTTTAGGTACCCAACACTGTTTGGGTCCATTCCTGTTAGCAGTCATGTCTCCTACTCCAAGTGTATTGGATAGTTAAAGTCATCAACTTCATATATATAAAGAATGGCAGAATAGCTTCTAATATTTCTACTGAAGTTATTCTGATACTTTTCTCTACTTTTTGGTGCATTTGCATCCTTCTTCACTCTCCAATATGCAAAGGGGAAACTCCGACTTGCTTCATGTGTCTAGAGTATACCTAGTTTGATTTTTCTTAAGCACATGATGCATATTATGGAATAGTTTCTTCTTGTATTTTGGAGGTGCAACATGTTAAGGGTGAATTTACGTACTTTATAACGTTATATTTTATAATGTTTTCCCCGACATTCGTATTTATCGCATGGAAATCACGTGTTTAAATGGAATATTGGGCAAATGACGTGGCTAAGGAGTTAATCGCAAAGTTGATGGATTTGTATGTTTCAATTATGATTTTTTATGATTATTAGAATTGTGTTACGCTTTGCGTGTTTTTGATGTGATGTAGATACATGTTGGAGGCTAAATTGATGATCAATGTTGATATAATTCGAGCTAAACCGAGATAAGGATGGAGGAGAAGAGACAAGAATCAAGAAATCGAATTGACCATCTTGGATCAAGGCGTCGTGTCCCGTCCAAAGGGATTTGAAAGTTTAAAGCATTGAACGAGCGTCCGTGAGTAGATTTGACATTCAAAGAAGTTTGACGCAGCTTTGATCTTTGGCATTTAACGTTTGAGGAAAGCTCACCGATTCGAAGTTCATTATAGAGCGATTTAGCGCTTGCTTTAGTGGGACGGGCGTCCGACCGCCGATCAAGCACAACCGACTTAGTTTTGACCTAGCCGTCTTAGTTCATCTATATATAGCAGCTTGTATCAAACCCTAAAGGGGGCACCACACAACATATAGTCGATTTTCATAAAAAACATCACAAGTTTTTGTCTTTTCTTTTGGTTTTCGAATACAATCAAACAGTCTTTTGATTTCAAAGTTAATATGAGTAGCTAAACTCCTGGGTTGGACGAACGGGTGAAGCAATTCAAGAGGCATTCTGGTTTTCTTATTTTTCATGGTTTATTTCGACAAAGGTTAGATTTATATTGCGTTTATTCCGTGCTTGACATCGATAGATAAAGCTTGTGATATTCGCTTAACGATAGTTGAATGATACCTAGATCACCGCAATAATAATCAAAGTTAATTAATTTGTTGAGGAACGAAAGTTATCGAATTGTTAATCTAAATAATAGGTTTGAAAGAATTTATGCCTATCGTGCTTGAAGAATCAATCTTTGATAAAGTTGATAAACAAATTACCTAAGATATTAGTAATTTGCGCTTAGTATAGGTTAATTTTGACCTTGGTTGATTTGCATGCGTAGGAAATTAGGAGCCTGTGCGATTATCTTGAATTGTGGATCTTTGTTCGTCTCGCTTTTTCTCCCATTATTTGATAAACTTGAAATCATTAGTTCTGATACTCTTAGCCTAAACTTAAAAACGCATTCAACCTCACGCCTCGTGGGATCGACCGGCATAACCGCTTTACTACAAGCTTTGCACTTGGAGCGACTAACCGGATTTTTATTACTTGTCTTTGTGTTTCGCTTTGCAAAAATCCATAACAAGTTTTTGGCGCCGTTGCCGGGAACTTGGCACGGTTTTATGTGTTTTTAGCATAAGATTTAGGTAGATCGATCGCCGCTTTTTTAGTTAGGGTTTAAGGTTCTCCTCAGAGCCTTTTGATTTCTCGCAATTTCGCTGCCTGTTTTGTTCTTCCGGTACCAGCATTTAGCGGCTCAATCTTGGACGCCCGCCCACCGGAAATTTTCGATCCGATTTCATTTTTATTCACTCAAACGAGCGCCCGTAATATTTGGACGCCTGCTCAGTATTCTCGCTAGATTTAACGAGCGGTTGTGTCACTAAACGCCCGTCCCAGCCCTAGTCCCACCAAGACGAAGCGTCCGTAATATTTGGGCGCCCGTCCGCCTTCCCGATTCCTTTCTTTTATTTCTCTCTGTCTCTCCTAGTTTGACTCCGTTGTATGCAAACACGGCAAACAAGGGCGCTTAATTTTGAGCCTGAGCTCGAACGAGACGTAGTTCGAGTGAACCGTAAACGAAAAGTCCTCGAACCCATTCCACTTTCAAGAGGAAATCAAGAGAGTTTGAGTGAAAACTCTTCAAGATAATTTCTTATTTAACCTCTTCTTTGAGGAAGAAATTATCGATTCAATGGCTCAAGCCAACCGCACTCGCGCGCACTATGCCACTCCTGGTGATGTTAATATTCGTTCGGTCAGTAGTTATCCCTACCGATACACTCCGCTTGAGATAAGGCCACCTTATCCAGATGGTGCAACATGCATCAACTTTCTATGGGTATCAACTGAGAAACCCTATACGCATCTTTATGTATTTCCGGGTATATGCGATACTACTCGCATTAAGGATGTCAGCCAAGACATCATTAAGCTAAAACTATTTCCATTCTCACTCCGTGGAGAAGCAATGGAATGGTTTAAATCCCTCCCTTCTGAATCTATCCAAACTTGGGCCCACTTTGAAAGTCAATTTTTAGCCCAAGATTTCCTCCGTCTAAGACAAATTTCAATGTCTTAACGAGATCTCAAATTTTCATCAACTGAGTGATGAATCTTTCTTTGAAGCATGGAAGCGCTTCAAAATTTTGTTGAATAAATGCCCCCATCATGGAATGGATTTGCAGAGGAAGGTCCATACTTTCTTCAACGGTCTAAACGAGTCCACAAAAGGGATGGTCAACTCCTCATCCTGGAGGAGTCTTCTTGAAGAAAACCCCAAAGCAAGGGGTGGGATTTATTTGAGGATATAGCTAGTACAATTATGCACCCACATATCAATCACCAACGATCCTCGCTTGCACTCCAAAATCGAAGAAGTTAACAACTGTAATCATGGTCAAATGATTGCACCTGCAGCTCAACTTTCTGCTTTGACCATGACTAAAAATCAAAATCAACCCTCTCTCCAACAATGCACAAGTATTCTCGTGTGATAATTGTTATCGATCGTCACATCGCTGACCATTGTCAATACACTCCTACCCCGGGCTTCCAAGCCAATGTCGCTTAACAAACGAGGCAAGATGATTCTCAGAACTGCTATACCTGTGGGCTTAGAGGTCACATTTCGCAACATGCCCCTTGAATGGTGGACATGAGAGAAACAATTCTTCCGCCAAAGAACACCGAGATTTTCGAACCGTAATAACTCTCAAGGTCAAAACTACAACCTGAATAGAAATTATGGTTATGACCAAAACCGCGCTCAAAACTCGGGACAATACCTCTCGCAATGCCTACTACCGTAACCCCAACTCGAGTCAAAGTTCAAATTCTCAACCAAAAGCTAATCAAAACTCGCAAAGAAACCGCCCTAATCAGACTCCTCCACTTATGGCAATTTGCTTCTACGAGGCGAGTATGAAGAGCAAAGCAGAGGACGGCGATGAAGAACTTAGAAAGATTAGCAGATGATTAGCTTTGAACAATTGGTCGCCAGACCTCAAGGTCACCTACCTAGTTTTGACGTAAAAACCCTAAAAGTGATCATGCAGCCCAAGTCAAGCAAGAACAAACCACTGCTTCGAGCTCACGCCCATTACTTCCTATGGACAAGAGGAGTCCAATGCTATGAATTTGAGGTCCGGTACACAATTGCAACAACCTAGTTATAGACAACTGTGGAACGAGTAAACCCTCCTACCCTTGATTCGGTAGGAGGGGAAGATCTGCATCCCCGACTTGGATGAGTGAAAGATGAAAATGAGATCGAGGTTGGAGAAGGATCTCGGGTGAGTGAGAACTGACTAATGAACCCGAGAGAGTCACTCAGCAGAGGAACCCAGACGGGTAAAAAGACCTAAAAAAAGTGTTAAGGTGGAAAGATCTTGAAGACAAAGCCATCATTTAGCTTCCTTCACCAAGAAAGTATTCTCCGAACACGAATCGAATAAGCTCCTGCTCCTACCAAGGAAGCACAACATCCCTTTATCTCAAGACAAGAAGTATGACAAAGTACTCAACCTATTAAGAAACACCCAAGTAAATTTGCCCTTATCCGAGGTATTGGTTGAAATGCCTAAGTACACCAAGTTTGTGAAGGATGTTGTTTCTTCAAAGAAGAAGTTAGGCGAAATGGAGAAAAGATTGGGAGAGGAATGCTCCGCTATCATTGACGGAGGAATTCTGAAAAGCGCAAATGATCCCGGAAAATTTGTCTTAACTCAAAAATCAAGGAGTTAAGCCTCCCAAATTCTCTCAGTGATTTAGAGCATCCATTAGTTTGATGTCTCTATCTCATCTGCAAGAGATCGCACCTTGACCATCTATTGGAACCTACATCCATAAGCATCCAACTTGCGATAGATCTTTCAAGAGAGCCAACGGAGTGCTTCGAGACCTTCTCGGTCCAAGTAGACAAATTCACATTTCCTGTTGATTGGTATGTCCTGAACACTAAAGAAGAAGATACCCCCCCTCCTCCTAGGGCGACCCTTCCTATCTACTGCTAGAGCCACTATAGATTGCGATGCAGATTTGTCACCCACGTGTTGGAGATGAGGAGAAACGCTACGCTGTAGTTAAAGCCCTTAGATCACCTTCCGAAAACCCTCTCGGCTTTGTGCTTGAAACGTTAGATGATTTCACACTGACTACACCCTAGACAAGCTAGAGGCCGCCATGGAGAAGACCTTGTCAAGAGGACTCGGTGCTCTCTGAGAGAACTCTTTCTCCCTCGGAAAAGTAGACTTGCTTGAGGCAAGAGTTTTTGACCCTATCACCAAGGAGGATCTAAGACAGGAGAATCAAAGACCAGCTTTAGAGGAACCGCTGAGGACCTTGTTCTCAAACCGCTACCTCAAAGATTTGAAGTATATCTTCTTGAGAGAAGGTGAGCGCTTACCTCTGATCATCTCATCTAAACTATCGAAAGAAGAAGCTAAATTAACCGAAGTTCTAAAGAAAATGTGAGAGCTTTCGGTTGGCGAGATAGGAGATATAAGAGGAATCTCACCCGACATATGTATGCATAAAATAAGAATCAAGAAGGTGCGGCGCGTATAAGACAACCACAGAGACGCTTAAAACCCACACATGCAGAAGTGGTGAAGAAAGAGATCATTAAGCTATTAGATATGGGGATTATTTATGCGATAGTCGACAAATGATTGGGTCTCCC
This sequence comes from Gentiana macrophylla, assembly GCA_026214975.1. Classification (NCBI taxonomy): domain Eukaryota; kingdom Viridiplantae; phylum Streptophyta; class Magnoliopsida; order Gentianales; family Gentianaceae; genus Gentiana; species Gentiana macrophylla. The sequence goes on along the minus strand of CM047817.1, from coordinate 27,339,085 downwards.
CACTCAAGTTGTACCAAAAAAGGAGGCATTACAATCGAAAAGAATGACAAAGGTGAAGAGGTAGTCATTAGATTAGTCACGGGCACAGAGTCCAGATAGACTATAGGAAGCTAAACGAGGTAACCTTAAAAGATCATTTCCCACTCCCGCTTATAGACCAAATGTTGGAACGCTTGGCGGGGCATGAATTCTATTGTTTTCAGACGGTTACTCAGGTTACTTCCAAATCCCTATTGACCCCAAGATCAAGAGAAAACAACCTTCACTCGCCTTTATGGTACTTTCGCTTATAAAGAATGCCCTTTGACTTTGTAATGCACTCCCACATTTCAAAGATGTATGTCGGCTATCTTTGATGGGCTTGTAGAGAAGTGCATGGAGGTGTTCATGGACGACTTCTCGGTATTTGGCACATCATTTATGGACTGCCTTAAAAATCTAGATGAAGTAATCTGAGGTGTGTAGAGAAGAATTTGATTCTCAATCGGGAAAAGTGCCATCCGATGGTAACTCAAGGAATTGTTTTAGGTCACAAGATCTCCGCTAAAGGCATAGAGGTTGATAAAGCTAAGGTAGAGACTATTGAAAAGATGAATTACCCCAGAACACGAAGGAAGTAAGAAGCTTCCTTGGTCATGTGGGTTTCTACAGAGATTCATAAAAGATTTTTCAAAAATATCGAAACCTTTATCAACTTTATCAAGGATGACGCTACCTTCAATTTCGATAATGACTCGCTGTTGCCTTCAAAGAGCTTAAACAAATGCTTGACCTCGCCCTATCCCGATCTCTCCCGGATTGGAACATACCATTCGAATCGATGTGTGACGCCTCCAATTACGCTGTGGGTGTTTGTATTAGGACAAAGGATTAATGGTAAGTTCCAACCTATTTCCTACGCAAGCCATACCTTGAATCCAAATTTGCGAATTACACCACTACGGAAAAGGAATCGTTAGCGCTTGTGTTTTCTATGGATAAGTTCCGCAGCCTATTTGCTTGGTGCCAAGGTGATTGTATGGATCGATCACGCAAATCTGCGTATTTGATGAACAAGAAGGATGCTAAACCGAGACTGCTAAGATGGATTCTTACACTACAAGAATTCGATGTTCACATCAAGGACATAAGGGGTAGTGAGAACACCGTAGCGGACCATATTTCGAGAGTTTTGCCAGTAGCTGAGGAAGATCCTTTGGACATTGATCTTTATTATCCCTTCGAGAGCGTCATGAATATGGATGTCCGTAACCCCGACCCCCCTTGGTATGCTTCGATTGTCAATTACCTTCATTCTAGCTATTTGAATCCCGAATTTTCCTACCAGGAGAAGAAGAAGTTCTTCTCTGATTTGAAGTACTACGTCTGGGAAGAACCATATCTATTCAAGATCTGCAAGGATGGGTTACTCCGCCGGTGTGTACCTGAATGTGAGCAACGGGATATTATTGAGCAATGTCATAGTGGCCCCACCGGGCGGTCATTTTAATGCATGGAAGACCGCTGCCAAAATTTTTCAATGCGGTTTCTACCGCCCAGGATTTTTAAAGATACGGAAGCCTTCGCAAAGGCTGTGATAGATGCCAGAGAACCGGTACTTTGACCAGGCGATATGATATGCCACTTCAACCCATATTGGAATGTGAAGTGTTTGACGTATGGGGCATAGACTTTATGGGACCATTTCCATCTTCATGCGGGAATAAATACATTCTAGTCTCAGTAGACTACGTATCTAAATGGGTAGAGGGTCGCCGCAACTCCACCGAATGATCATAAAACAATCATGAAATTTCAAGAAAAACATTTTTACGAGGTTTGGCGCCTCTGAGAACCCGATCGATGAAGGTTCACACTTCATTAATAAACCCCTGGATAGCCTCGTTAGCTAAGTATGGTGTTAAGCATAAGAGTGGCACACCATATCACCCTATGACCAGTGGGCAAGTTGAGCGTAGTAATCAGAGTATAAAGAAAATCCTCGAGAAAACGGTCAACTCCCATCGAAAAGATTGGAGTCTGAAACTGGATGATGTACTGTGGGCTTACCGGACCGCATACAAAAACCCTATGGGTACATCACCATACCAAATGGTTTATGGAAAGCCCTGTCATTTGCATGTAGAGTTAGAGCATAGAGCTTATTGGGCAATTAAGTTCCTAAACTTCGACTCCCAAGCTTATGGAGAGAACGTAGGCTCCAAAGCAGATACATGAATTAGACGAGTTCAGCTCCAAGCTTATGAGAGTTCACGGATCGGCAAAGGAAAGGATGAAATTACTTCATGATAAAAAGATAAAGAAAAGAGAGTTTCATGCAGCGGTAGCCGGCATCATTATACAATACCAGCCGCATCTTTTCCTGGAAAGCTAAGGACGCGTTGGTCCGGTCCATTTGAGATCCTATCTGCTTTTCCTAGCGGCGTTTTAGAACGAGAGGGGATTGGCGATCAGCCTTTCAAGGTCAACGGTCAACGATGCAAACACTACATTGGCCAACCGGAAGGAATCACCCGAGGTAGTTAAATTCCTTGATTTGTTAAGTTGTACCACTTCAGAGAGTCGATGATCGCGATGAGTTCTCCCAGCACCTATTCTCCGATAATGGTACTTGAATCACCGCTTGAAATTTTTGCCGGAAGTCGGGACATGGAACAATACCGAAGGAAATGGATTTGAAGAAGTATAAAGTACGAAAGAGATCTCTCCAGACGAAGATCAGCAGCCTGGAAAAATGGTTGGGACGAATCCCGAGTCCGCATCGCCGTTTTGTAGACCTAATGTTGTTAAGAATTGCTTCGAGATGACCGGCGAGAAGCCAAAGTGGCCCGACCCGGTTAGACTCGAATTGAATGTCGAGCTAACGACATAAACCAAAAGCGCTACTAGGAGGCATCCTAGATATCGATCTTGTTTTAGTTTTTCTTAGTTCGTTTTGCTTCCGTATGTTATTTTAGTTAGTTTTACTAAGCTTTTATGTGTCTATCTCATCGCTTTTGCTTTCTAGTTATGGATCTTCACGGAGTTCGCCTCGAGGAGTTTCCACTCATTAGTCGGATCCCATCGATCACAAAGAGATGATGGACCAGGAGGCACTATAATTCTTCATGTAGATTTTGATATTAGTGCTCGAAGTTAAGACCATCACATACGTTATCATTGTTCCACCTTGTTCGGGAGGCGCGATTTCACGATCGAGGAGTTGCGAGGAAGCTATAGGACGCCCTTACACAATACTTAATGATTCTATCTTCGACGGATTTGGCACCGTGCCGCTGGTCGAGCATTTCGAGGTGCCGAGGTAGCCGGTGAGGATTGGTGTTTGCGGGATGAGTTCGATTTTCCTCCGGCTATCGACATGCTTCGACGCCTCATTCGCATAGTGGATCGGGCGAGATCTACGCAGACCCGTGACCTCTTAGTTAGTTTTACCTCCGTCGAGCCCCTCGACGTTAAACAAAGCGCTTCGTGGGAGGCAACCCAACGTTTCTCTTTGTTTTATTTCCTAGAAATTCTACGTGCCGCTTGATTTTTACTTGTATTTTTGAAGCTTTATTTAAGTTTAATAAGAGACGAAATTTTGAACTTGAATTGTATGGGAATTTTATGATTTTTGCAATTAAGCCTCACCGGGCGCCCGTCCCATAAGTATGGACGCCCGTCCGGCGATGACTAATTATCGACGAACGCTTCACTAGGTTTGACGCCGTCCGATAATCTCCTCCAATCTGTATGTAATTCAAAATATCGAGACGCGTCTACTAAACCGGGCGCCCGTCCGGTTCATCTAATTTCCCGGTGGGCGCCCGTCCATTTGAGTTGGACGAGCGTCCATACTCACATCCTATATATACCCCTCCTTCGAATGAACTTTCACTTTTCAGAATTTTCAAAAGCCAAAACGGTTGCTCTCCCTCTTTTTGCCCTAAATTCATCAATTCTTGACCAAATCGAGCGATTCAAAGTGCTACAGGCCGCTTTTCACCCCCTCTCTTTGATTCTCACAACCGAATCCTCCAACGCACGACATTATTGGCGAATCAGACCCCATTGCAGTACGACTTTTGCAAGAAATATGTTGATCGAAAGGGCAGTGGTGGAGACAAATGTGGATCCCTCTTTTGTGCGACTGTTGAAGGATAAGCAATGGGACGCTTTGATGAAAATCCCGACGACTCCGGTTAATGATTCTTTGGTTAGAGAATTTTATGCCAACTTTTCGTAAAGCAACTTGGATACGGGTGTGGTAATGGTGAGGGTGTCAAGGTTCCGTTCGCGCCCCAAGTCATTAATGCAAAGTATGGTTTGGCGGCTTTCGAGGATTGGATTATAAAGACGAGATTAAGCAGAGGCGGGATGCGGGACAAGACCCGTTGGAGGAGTTGAGGTTGACGGTTTGCCCCGATGTTGCATGGACACTTAGGCTAGGCGGCGATAGGAAGGAATTAGTTACTACGGCCTGGTCCGAGGATTGAGAGTTTATGCCGTTTCATCCAGAGTCGTTCTTGCCGAAGAATAATTTGACGACTTTCACATCGGCGACCTTGGGATGATGTATGCTTTGGTTTTCAAGTTAAATGTGGATGTTGGCCGAGCAATTTATGATGAGTTGGTGTTTAGTCAAAAGAATTACAAGCGCAGCTTTGATTGTACCCCATTTGATTCATCGATATGCAAATGATGCCGGAGTACCGGAGTATAGGCGGGATCACAAGCCTAAGAACCCGAGAGGTATTCGAGAGAGAAAGCTCGTCTACGGTTGAGGCCGAGGTCGCTCTCCGTTCGAGCCTGGTTCCACTTCGACACCACCTCAAGCCTCCGTTCTTTCTGGATTATCTTCTTCCGAGATTACTCGGCACAGTATGGCTCATAGTTTGAGGGCGATGTTGAGTGACATCCGGGATGGCCAAGATAATATTTTGTCGGTTTTGGAGTGTATCGTTGATGGACGGCAACCGAGAGATCGGCGGATTTTCAATGCCAGTAATATGGATTATGTCTATTCCGAGCAGATAGAGCGGGTGATAGCTGAGGTGGTCAAGATGGAAGAGAAGCCCGAGTCGTCTGATGATGAGGAGGATGAGCCTCCAGTAGACCCTGCTACTGCATCTACTACGCAGCCTGAGCCTACACAGACAGCATCTACAGCTGGTGTCCCTTCCACGGATCCTTCTCCGGTTGATGCTCCGATTCCGCCTGAGTGATGTTGGGATTTTTATGCATTCTCTGTTTGATGTATTTCTTTCTTTTCTCCGACTTCGATTTGGTTGTACTATGACTATTACTACTTTCCTTTTGGATGCTTCTATGACTTTTGCACTTTCTATTTTTCTCGCTCTTGTTGACTATCGTAGGGTGTGTTTTAGTAAATAACGTAAGTCGCCTCCAGCACCACGCCCTTGAATTGCGGTTTCATTGGTATTATGATCATATTTGGATTGACACTTGTTGTTCTATCTCTTGCATTCATTTTTTTCTACATTACTCCGTTATTGTACCTGTTCTCCCGAGATGTTTCCATGTTTTCCAAGATTGGGCAGAGTCTATTTTAGCGATTTTCCGGGCTACATTGTTACTACCTAGGCTCGGGTCCGACCAACGATCCGTGTCTCGGTTGCAATCGCCTAAGTATTCTTTTGTTGTTTAGCTCTGCACAACACGAGGGCATGTTGAACTTTTAAGTGTGGGGAGGATTAGTCGGTATGTATCTATACATTTGCTTACATGATATTATTTCTATGCTAAAATGAGCTAAATTTTCAAAATTTTTGTTTTGTCCCGAGTAGGCAATACACGTTTTTGTTCGGTTTGTTATATTCATTGATGCTGTATACCATATTTTTAGTAAGTTAGTTGTTTCACCAAGATTTATTTTTCACGAGCCATAGTGAATGATGAGCTACATTATAAAGTTATACCCCGTTTTGGATTAGTAGTTTTTGATTTTCTAATAAGTCATGTGCTTAGTGCTACGTATATATCGTGAGATTTATGATAGTTTGTATTTAGAGTTAAAGTATGAGATACTGTGAATATCTAGACGTTTGAATGTGATAAGTAACACATAGCTATTGTCAAAGTGAAAAAGTTGAATTAATAAGTTAAAAAGGGTGTGTCGGAAGCTAGTCGATGATTTGAGTGCGGTAGGGTATACCCCGTATGTCCTATTCCACTATGATGACTAAGAGCTCACGACAGTTAGGAAAAGCTGCCTTATGATTGGAGTAAGGTAGGGTATTATCTTGAAATGTCCTATTCTACTATGAGGGCAATAGCTTCTTCTAATGTGTGTTTAAAGTGAAATAGTTAAATCAACTAAAGAATCGGTACGAAATTGAATATAAGGCTTAGTTTTCGTTAATCTTATCCCCAATAGAAACTGATAGATATGCTGTAGGGAGTATCCTCTGAGTATTTCAGAAAGGCCCTAGATATGTTCGATCATTCTTTTCAGGATATGTCACGTTTGTAGGGTGCATCTTATGAGTGTCATTTATTGCTAGTCCACGAGGGGGTATTAGCTAGTTTTGCTTTGAGTTTTTCAAGTTTGGATTTAGTGGAAGTTTTCTATGGCTATGCACACACACGATGGTGAACTTCTGATTTATTGACTATGTGGTATATGTGTTGAGGTGTCTATATTCTTTCCGAGCCTTTATCTTGTTTTGTTTTGCTCGGGACGAGCCAAAGCTAAGTGTGGGGGAGTTGTTAAGGGTGAATTTACGTACTTTATAACGTTATATTTTATAATGTTTTCCCCGACATTCGTATTTATCGCATGGAAATCACGTGTTTAAATGGAATATTGGGCAAATGACGTGGCTAAGGAGTTAATCGCAAAGTTGATGGATTTGTATGTTTCAATTATGATTTTTATGATTATTAGAATTGTGTTACGCTGTGTGTTTTTGATGTGATGTAGATACATGTTGGAGGCTAAATTGATGATCAATGTTGATATAATTCGAGCTAAACCGAGATAAAGATGGAGGAGAAGAGACAAGAATCAAGAAATCGGAATTCAGTCATCTTGGACTGGCGTCCAGGTCCCGTCCAGTGGACGAGCGTTTAAAGCATTGAACGAGCGTCCAGGAGTAGATTTGACATTCAGCAAGTTTGGACGCAGTTTGGACGCTGGGCCAGACGAACGTTTGAGGAAAGCTCAGCCCGATTCGAAGTTCATTATAGAGCGCGATTTAGCGCTCGCTTTAGTGGACGGGCGTCCGACCGCCGACTGAAGCACAACCGACTTAGTTTTGACCTAGCCGTCTTAGTTCATCTATATATAGCAGCTTGTATCAAACCCTAAAGGGGGCACCACACAACATATAGTCGATTTTCATAAAAAACATCACAAGTTTTTGTCTTTTCTTTTGGTTTTCGAATACAATCAAACAGTCTTTTGATTTCAAAGTTAATATGAGTAGCTAAACTCCTGGGTTGGACGAACGGGTGAAGCAATTCAAGAGGCATTCTGGTTTTCTTATTTTTCTGCGGTTTATTTCGACAAAGGTTAGATTTATATTGCGTTTATTCCGTGCTTGACATCGATAGATAAAGCTTGTGATATTCGTTTAACGATAGTTGAATGATACCTAGATCACCGCAATAATAATCAGGTTAATTAATTTGTTGAGGAACGAAAGTTATCGAATTGTTAATCTAAATAATAGGTTTGAAAGAATTTATGCCTATCGTGCTTGAAGAATCAATCTTTGATAAAAGTTGATAAACAAATTACCTAAGATATTAGTAATTTGCGCTTTAGTATAAAGTTAATTTTGACCTTGGTTGATTTGCATGCGTAGGAAATTAGGAGCCTGTGCGATTATCTTGAATTGTGGATCTTTGTTCGTCTGCCTTTTTCTCCCCATTATTTGATAAACTTGAAATCATTAGTTCTGTGATACTCTTAGCCTAAACTTAAAAACGCATTCAACCTCACGTTCCTCGTGGGATCGACCCGGCATAACCGCTTTACTACAAGCTTTGCACTTGGAGCGACTAACCGGATTTTTATTACTTGTCTTTGTGTTTCGTTTGCAAAAATCCATAACACAACATTCCAATCTTCCCTCTGAAGGATAAAGTCTTCCTTTACCTTTCAGAAAGTCCTTGCTTTTGATTGACTTGATTGATGATTTAGTCTGCTGTTTTACTGCATTGGGTTTTGACTTCACCGGTACAGGATGAATGGTTGAAACTATGGTCTGTCCTTTTCTGAATTTTGGCTTATTTTTAGTCCTGAATTCAGAGTTGTGTTGACCATTGTTTCTACTCTCATCCTGACTATTGTAGCCAAGACCAGATCTGGATCCAAACCTTTTTGAGGGTTTGTAAACTGGTTCATTTGTTATCTTAACTGGTAGGGGGATTTTCTCAATCGATCCACAACAACAGTGTATGAACCTCTGCTTTGCTTGTTGATCATTTGAGTAGATCTCCTTACTAAATAGTTCAACTTTTTGCTTTATCCAGCTTCTTTCTTTAATCTTTTATTTTCCTTTCTTAGATCCTTGCATTCCTTTTCCAGAATTTCATGATTCATCTCAATTTCATCAAATTTAGTCATGAGATTTTGGACTAGGTCTCACTGGATCTAAAGGAGAATATAAGATTTGTGCGATGTTAGATGTGGATGCATTTGATGAAGAGTAAGAGCTAGATGTTACCTCGCCATCTCGATTCTTTGGCCATTAGACATAGGCTTGTATTCTCAATGTCCGAGCTATCACCTTCATCTTCATCTAGTTCTTTGGTCATGAGGCATAGACATGCTTTTTCATTGTCCGAAATGCCTTCTTCATCACTCAAGTATCCGAGTTATTATCATATGATTCTTCATTCTTTTCAACGCTAGATTCACCTTTTTTGCTGCTTTCTTGCCTTTCCTCGTTTCAGATGCTTTGTATTTCTTCTTTTCATCATCTTTATCATTTTCTTCACGACAATCAGCCTTGATGTGACCTTTCTTGTTGCAGTTGAAACATCTGTATTCATCATCTTTCTTTTTCATGTCTTTGTTTGAGCTTGACCTCTTGTTTGATGATGAATTTCCTTTGAATGGCTTCTTTTTGCTAAACTTGTCAAAACGTTTAACTAAGAAAGCTACATGTTCTTTAAGTTCATGTGTCTCTTTGCTGGGGTGCAATCAGTGCAGTGGCTTTTTGTGTCTCTGCCGGAGCACCATCTTCACCGTTCAGTTCGAATTCATGAGCTTTAAGTTGGGACATCAGTTTCAGAGTGTCTGATGTATACCTTGGACCCCTAACAATGAAATTGTTAAGAACCCTAAGTAATACAATGATTATCCCAAAATAAAAAGGGAAATAGAATTAGATGAAGGAAAAGACTTGAGCAAAAGTAGTTTAACTCAAGGATGAGACTAGAAGAACCAATGGCTATGAAGAAGCCAAGACCCTTCTAATGATCCTTAAACCAAAGACTACAATGAAACACTTTAAGTTATGCTCACGAACTTAAAATGCACTTAAAAAAAATTGTAAAAACTCCAAGAGAAAACTCTCAATATAATTATAATTCAAGGTGTCAAATACATATGGTGTGCCCCTCCTTTTATAGGCTAAGGATGTTGGCATTTTATTTTCTAGAAAATGAAAACAAAATAAGAAAATATAAAATAAAAATGAACCTAGACAACTCCTATGTCTAAAAGAAATAAAGAAAAAGGTAACTCCAAAAATAAAAAAAGATCTTCAAATCACAAATTAGTAAATAATCCCCCAATCAGATTGATTGATTATCTACCAAAAATAAGATGAAGATTTGATTGAACCCTAAACCTAATGGACACCTCATGCACGAAATTCCAAGTGTAGAGGGCCTTATTGGACTATTATAATATGATAAGAAATAATAAAATACAAATTACAAGCCCAAGAACTAGTAAAAGTAGGCTAAGTAGTGCCAAACCCATATTATAGCCCATTGTGCTTAAAACTTGTGTTCTGTTCACTCCAGCTGCTCTAGCATAGCCCAATCATCATTTTGACCCTCTCGAGCTTGGATTATATTCACCAATAGTGGCTCTTTCAGTGGATCTTCTTCTACCATTGATGCCTTGTCATGCAACTCAACAACAAGTGCATTTAATGCTTCTTTCATCCTTTTGGCTTGGAATCTGTCACCGTCCATCTCTTATCTTCAAAGGATCTTTTGTAAGCTCCTTGGATGGTCCTCCATCATCCCTTCCTCTTGAAAAGGATTTGTCCTCAAATCTCCTCACCAGGTAGATCCGACACTTGTAGGCATTATTATTCACTTTTGCCACAACTTAAAATGCATCAAATGGGGTTAAGTCTAAATATTATTCTAACGAAACATTAAAAGTAGAACTTACATTGTATTCACCAACGATGTGTAGATCCAATTGTAGGCATTATTATTCACTTTTGCCACAACTTAAAATGGTCCATCTCCTCTTTATATATATATAAGGTTGCAACTTGATCTCCGCTTAATAGAAACCTATCCTTTCAAGATGTAACCAAACCCAATCACCGGGTTCAAATAAAACCTCTTTCTTTCCCTTGTTGTGCTTTGTTTGGAGTAAAGTCCGAGTCCGTTTCTCAATATTAGCTTTAACTTTTTCATGCAATGCTTTAATAGACTCAGCTTTGTTTTTCCCATCCAAGCTTGCTTTTTCTTCACAAGGTATGGGGATTAAATCAAGAGGGCTCAATGGATTAAAGCCATACACTACTTCAAATGGTGAAAATTTAGTCGCACTATGCGGGACTCTGTTATACGCAAACTCAACAAAAGGAAGACAATTTTCCCAATTTTTAAGGTTCTTCTGTATTATTGAACGAAGTAATTGTCCTAAAGTCCTATTAACCACTTCAGTTTGACCATCAGTTTGGGGGTGGCAAGTAGTAGAAAATAGTGATTTAGTACCTAACTTACTCCATAAAACTTTCCAAAAGTGACTCAAAAATTTCACATCACGATCACTCACAATAGTACGTGGAACTCCATGTAAACGCACAACTTCTTTAAAGAATAAATTAGCAATATATGTCGCATAATTTGTTTTAGTGCAAGCAATAAAGTGTGCCATCTTGAAAATCATCCCACTACTACAAAGACCGAATCCTTACCACTTTTAGACCTTGGTAAACCAATAACAAAATCCATAGAGATATCTCTGTCCCAAGGTTCATTAGAATTGGGAGTGGTTGATACAAACCATGAGGTGGGTTTTGGATTTAGCATGTTTACATGTAATGCAATGATCACAAATTCTATTAACATCCACACGCATATTAGGCCAATAAAAATGTTCTTTTAGGACTTCTAACGTTTTATTCATCCCAAAATGACCCATTAAACCTCCTCTGTGAGCTTCACTTACCAACAACTCTCTTATAGAACATTTAGGTATGCAAATTTGTTTACCACGAAAAAGATAACCATCATGCCTATAAAAATCATTAAAACCAGATTGCTCACATGCAACATGTATAGAAGAAAAGTCAACATCATTATGATACAATTCCTTAATCATTTCAAACCCAAGCAGTTTAGAATCTAAAGTACTGATAAAGTATACCTTCGAGATAATGCATCAGCTACTTTATTTTCTTTACCACATTTATACCGGATAACATAAGGAAATGTTTCAATAAATTCTACCCACTTCATATGCCTCTTATTTAACTTCCCTTGACCCTTAAGGTACTTTAAGGATTCGTGATCCGTGTGAATCACAAATTATTTGGGCCATAGGTAATGCTGCCAAGTTTTCAATGCTCTTACCAACGCATACATCTCTTTATCATAAGTGGAGTAATTTAATTGTGCAGCCTTTAACTTCTCACTAAAATAGGCAATGGGACGATTATTTTGAATAAGAACAGCCCCAATCCCAATCCTAGAAGCATCACATTCAATTTCAAATGCACAATCAAAATTAGGTAATGCTAAGACAGGCGCACTAGTTAACCTTTCTTTTAAGTGTTCAAAAGCTTGTTGTTGTTTTACTCCCCAATGAAAAGAAACTTCCTTTTTAACCAACTCATTTAAAGGAGATGCAATAGTGCTGAAATCTTTCACAAAACGCCTATAGAAACTAGCTAGGCCATGAAAACTCCTCACTTCAGTAACAGTTTTAGGCGTGGGCCACTCTTTAATGGCCTTGACCTTTTCGGGGTCAACCTCAATACCGTTGGCTCCAACAATGAACCCAAGAAATACCACTTTATCCATGCAAAATGAACACTTTTTAAAATTAGCATACAAAGACTCCTTTCTAAGTGTGTCCAAAACAACACGTATACATGATGCAAATGCTCATCTTGACTCTTGCTATGGATCAAAATATCATCAAAATAGACTACCACAAATTTACCAATATACTCACGCAAAACATGGTTCATTAAGCGCATAAAAGTACTCGGTGCATTAGTGAGTCCAAATGGCATAACTAGCCATTCATATAGACCAAACTTGGTCTTGAAAGCGCTTTTCCATTCGCCTCTCTCTTTATTCTTATTTGATGGTATCCACTTTTTAGATCTATTTTAGTAAAAAGTTTAGCACCATGTAACTCGTCCAACATATCATCCAACCGAGGAATGGGATATCTATACTTGATTGTGATTTTATTAATTGCTCTACAATCGCAGTACACATATACCATTCTCCGCTTTTTCTGGGAAATAAAATGACAGAACGGCACAAGGACTAGTGCTTTCCTCACTTTACCCCTTTCCAATAGTTCACTTACTCGCCTCTGTATTTCTTTTGTTTCCTCTGGACTTGCTCTATAGGCGGTCTCTATTGGGCAATGACGCCCGGGACAAAGTCAATCGATGTTCAATACCACGTAAGGGTGGTAATCCATATGGTTCCTCGTCTGGAAACACGTCTTTATATTCCTGCAACAACTCAACAAACATACCAGGCATAGACGGGGATATGTCACCCGTACTTAACAAGCATTCTTTAAATATTATGACAAACACTTGACGCTTTTCCTGAATTGCCTTATGCACGTGAGTTGTTTTAGCAAAGAAGTTAGGTTTATTTTTAAGTGCTTTCGATGCTTCCTTCTTTTCCTTAAGCTCAGACGCAACACTCTCAATTTGCACACTACTCACCACGGCTTTTTCTTTTAGATTCAATTCATGTTCTTTTCTAGATTTAGCCATTTTTACTTGACTTTCATGGATTTGCTCTAGATTTAAAGAAGTCAAGACAATTTTTCTATTATTATGCTTAAAAGAGTATTGATTCAGAAAACCATCATGAATTGATTTATTATCAAATTGCCAGGGTCTACCAAGTAAAATATGTGTAGTATGCATAGGAATCACATCACACACAATTTGATCCTCATAATTGCGAATAGAAAAAGATAAAAGAACTTGTTTAGTAACTCTAAGCTCCCCACACTCATTAAGCCATTGCAGCTTATACGGGTTTGGATGCTTGATAGTCTCTAAACCATGTTTATCTACCATTTCTTGGCTTACCACATTTGCACAACTGCCACTATCAATAATAATCATGCAAAGTTTACCTTTAACCATTCATCTTGTGTGAAAGATGTTTTCTCTTTGGTCCTCTTGACCCACTACCTTTGGTTGGACACTTAAGGCCCGCCTTACCACAAGTAGTTCTCCGTTGTCCTCAATTGGATTAGTAATGTCTTGATCCTCTTCCTTACCACTTTCATGCTCTTGCTCCTCCTCACTTGCTGATTCATAGGTGCCATCTCCCTGTATAATCATCACACACTGGTTTGAACAATTGTTGGAATAATGTCCTCTTCCTTTGCACCCGAAAAACACAATATCACGAGATCTAGAAGGATTAGCATTAAAATTTCGTTCCTTACCCTTTTCCAATTCCTTGGACTTTTCTTGACCTTTGGGTGCATTAGTAAGAGTCTTAGGGGCATCCCTTCGACTTGGCATAAGGTCAAAGTGAGAGGAATTCCTTTGGATAAGGAATTTTTCTTCTTGAGTTGACTTTCAACTTTAATAGCCATATGCACCATTCCTTGTAGATCGTAATAGGGATGTAAGTCAACAAAGTTGGCTATCTCACTATTCAACCCACTAAGGAATCTGCCATTGTGGCTTCCTCATCCTCCTCAACATTGGCACGGATCATGGAAACCTCCATTTCCTTGTAGTAATCATCGATCGTCATGGATCCTTGGCGGAGTACCCGCAATTTTGAAGACGTTCACGATGATAATGGTTAGGTACAAATCTTTTTTTCATTATTTTTTTCATCTCACTCCACGTCTCAACTGGAACATCGCCCATTCTCCTTCTGGTTGTCATTATTTGATCCCACCAGAACATTGCATAATCAGAAAATTCTAATGCCGCCAACTTTACTTTTTGATTCTCGCTATATTTATTACAATCAAATACAAACTCGACTCTTTTTTCCCATTCTAAATACTCCTCCGGATTACTAGTCCCCTTGAAAGGAGGAATCTTCATCTTGATGTTTCGAATACCATATTGATGATTATTCCTTCTTGGCCTCTGCACCTGATTAAGCGTAAACTCATCATATTCGTCTGGTATATCATCAGGATCAAGGTCCTGATCAACTTCATGTTCATTATCATGTTCAGTTTCAAAATTAATGCGTCTTCTTGCATTGTTTGTGATCGATGCATTAGCAGCTCTCCGACCATTAGTTTGTCCTCTCGATTCCCTCAACAAGTTTTTCATATCAGTCATTTCTTCCACTAGTCGATTAACTTGTTGACAGACAGATTCAAGTGACAACTTAGAATCTACTCCCTTAGTTGAGGAAGCCTCAACTTTCTGACCGTTCTCACTTGACATTCTTTTAGAAAGAGTAAAAATAAATAAAATTATAAGGCACTTTTCGGCGTCCGGCCTCTTTTTTTTTTTTTTTTTTTTTTTTTTTTGCAAACAAAATATGAACAGGGAAAATAAAACCTCACTTACGCTCTTTGTGGGGTGATTGAAAATTCACTCTGACTTTTCTCTCCCCTCTTATAGACTCACCACACAATTGCCTTTTACCGCTCTTTCTCAATTAGAGTATTAAACGATTAAAAAGTGCACAATAATATGTTTGCAATGCTCTGTGAATCACTGTATCCTTAGTCCTCAAATCACAAGAAGAGAAGGCTAGGATGGATTCAAAAGTGAGAAGAAAAGACAAAATAATGGAAGAGATGTGGAAGGACCAAAGATGTAATGCACTTGGGGCACCTTTTGAGTGACTGGCCCTTTATATGACCTTTTTTTTTTTTTTTTTTGTGTGTGTGTGTGTGTGCTTTTTTTTTGACTCAAAAAAAACTCTGAAGAACTTGGATTAGATCAGTTTATCACCTTTTAATCAGTGCCTAAACGATTAGCACTTCAACTGGAGTTCGGTGACAACTTCCTGATTTTACCAAGAAATTCAACCCTGCACTTATTGGCACGTACAGCCCAAACAAAAACGAATTTCAACAGGAAGCAAAAAGGAAATTTGTAGAATAAAGAGATATGTAGATGATACCCAAAATTCAGATTTTTTTGGACTTTTATAGGTTGAACAAACAATCGTTTCTTTTCAACTAACTCAATCTGTCAAAATTTTCCAGAGTTGTAGCAGTGACTTATTTCGCCGATTGTGATCAATCTATAACGAATATGGAAAAACTAAAAAGATGAAAGTTGTAGAACAGGAAATTTCCTATCACTCCACCAATTTTCAATGAATTTGGAATTTTATAACCCACTCAAACGAAATTCGAAAGAAGATCTACTGCTGCAGAATTTCAGAACAGAGTATTCTGTGTTGCAATGCAGTTTTCAGTATGATCTGATTCGAATTTTGAGATACAATAAAAAGAGAAAATCAAGATCAATTGGTGATTTATATGTGATAAAAATTACAGATTTTTTTTTGAGTTTTTATGAGTATAAAACGAATTGAAATAAAAACTGGTGTCAAATCAGCAACACCAAAATAAATGGATTGAACCTTGCTCTGATACCAACTGATGTATACCTTGGACCCCTAACAATGAAATTGTTAAGAACCCTAAGTAATACAATGATTATCCCAAAATAAAAAGGAAAATAGAATTAGATGAAGGAAAAGACTCGAGCAAAAGCAGTTTAACTCAAGGATGAGACTAGAAGAACCAATGGCTATGAAGAAGCCAAGACCCTTCTAATGATCCTTAAACCAAAGACTACAATGAAACACTTTAAGTTATGCTCACAAACTTAAAATGCACTTAATAAAAGTTGTAAAAACTCCAAGAGAAAACTCTCAATATAATTATAATTCAAGGTGTCAAATACATATGGTGTGCCCCTCCTTTTGTAGGCTAAGGATGTTGGCATTTTATTTTCTAGAAAATGAAAACAAAATAAGAAAATATAAAATAAAAATGAACCAGACAACTCCTAATTCTAGATGAAATAAAGAAAAAGGTAACTCCAAAAATAAAAAAAGATCTTCAAATCACAAATTAGTAAATAATCCCCCAATCAGATTGATTGATTATCTACAAAAATATAAGATGAAGATTTGATTGAACCCTAAACCTAATGGACACCTCATGCACGAAATTCCAAGTGTAGAGGGCCTTATTGGACTATTATAATATGATAAGAAATAATAAAATACAAATTACAAGCCCAAGAACTAGTAAAAGTAGGCTAAGTAGTGCCAAACCCATATTATAGCCCATTGTGCTTGAAACTTGTGTTCTGTTCACTCCAGCTGCTCTAGCATAGCCCAATCATCATTTTGACCCTCTCGAGCTTGGATTATATTCACCAATAGTGGCTCTTTCAGTGGATCTTCTTCTACCATTGATGCCTTGTCATGCAACTCAACAACAAGCGCATTTAATGCTTCTTTCATCCTTTTGGCTTGGAATCTGGTCACTGGTCCATCTCTTATCTTCAAAAGATCTTTTGTAAGCTCCTTGGATGGTCCTCCATCAGTGTCAGTGCTTGCAAGGTTTGTGGTTCCTTTAATACTGATGTTATGATCTTCCATCTTTCAAGTAAGCCTCTCAAGATCTTTAAACATACTTCTTTCTCGTGGGATATGTGTCCAAGTGCTGCGATTCATCGATGATGTTTGGAGAATCATTGTCCATTTGATCAATGGATTCACCAGTCTTCATTTTGAAATTTTGAAATTTCTGTTTTGCAGCAGATAATTTGTTTTCTTTAACTGCTTCAGATCCTTCATTTATCAATGCTTGCTTGTCCCACATCTCATTTGCTATTTTGCAATCTTTGATTCTCTTGAACATGTTGCTATCTAGAGTCTTCAAAATCATGTCTTTTGCAACAAAGTCTAGATTTGCTCTTCTCATGTCATCCTTGATCCAATCTTTCTTAGGTTTGTCTATCTCCTTCCCTTGATCTGCTCCTGTGGATACCACAGTCATGATCATGATTGGTCCATCATTGATTACGCCCAGCATCTCCTCATGAGTTGCTGCAAGATGAGATAGCATTCTTATTTTATATTCATCAAAATTATTAACATTGAAAACAGGTACTTTTGACATAATGTTTGAGGAATCCATAAGCACAAGTAATAGGTTTATATGTGAATGAATAGAAAACTCAGATTTGAAAACTACTTTGAAAGTATGTGATCTCCTTGTTACTGTAAATTAGATCTCGAATGTGTTACGATACTAGAACACCGCTCGATACCAATTGTTGGTCCCAGAGAAGGGTAAAACTATAGTCGAGAGGGGGTGAATGACTATAGTGGAGTTTCAAAACTTTTCTTGTGTTTAAAAGCTTTTGGGCAAATGGATAAGTCCTTCTTACTAAGTTGTTTCAAAGCGCTTTAAATAAATCCAGATATAGATTATAATCTAGGTAATTTAAATGAATGCAGAAAGTAAATTACGTAGTAAATTGACACAAGGCTTATAGTGGTTTAGGGTGGTGTAATCCCTTAATCCACTCTTCTCCTGTGATGATTGGAGGAATTCACTATTGTTTTCACAGATACAATAGTGTGATTGTCCTTGACTTCCCAAGCTTCACAATCTACAAGACTATCACTCCTTGACTGCAACAGCTTCAGTGATTCAGTCTGTTTCACTGCTCTTTGAGATCAAATCCTTCAGCAGCTATCACAAGCACAACTCCTTCTCAGATGACTTCTGATTCAGTTGCTTCAGTTTATGGTGAATGAGATTCACAAACTTGATTGATCAATCTCAGTGCTGAATATGAAATTGTAGTTCTGATGTCTGAGTTGATCTCTAGATAAATCTTTGTAAGTTCAGAGAGAAGGCTTTTCAATTTGACAGAGTTTCTGCTTGATTTTCTTTTTCTGATCGTTGTATTTATCTGTCTGTCAATGCCTTCTATTTATAGCCTTGAGTATCCTTGATTTGAAATTCCGTCCATTGGCTATATTTATGAGGGGAATAATCCTTGATTTTATTCTTGATTCCCCCTTAATTATATTCTCCTTGATTTCAGTGATCGGATTTTTTCTTCAAATGTATAGCAGAAAATCCGTCATTGATTGATCCTCTATTGATTGTGCATTAAATGCATGATCCTCTGAATCTTCATCATTTTTCAATTCTGTTCTGATAAGGATTACTTCGCCGTTCTTTGAACGGTCGAGTGATCCATCTGACTTTGCCGTTTAGGTCTTCCTTCACCGTTATTGCCTTCACTTTGCCGAAAGTTAGTTTACTCTGCCGATTCACTGTTTCCTTCATCACTTTAGTTTTAAGGAGAATCTTTGTACTTCACTGATCATTGATTTGGGTGAGATCAGTGTACACCATACTTGAACATTGAATTTCATCACTTGAAACATACTTAGACTTATCCAAGGTCATCACCGACTTCCTTGGTTATAAGTCATACCATTAAATCTTCACTGCTTTTCTGCTGGGGCTTGGCTGGCTTTACTCTGCCGAATGTCTGTTTTACTGTGCCGTCCTACCAACTAGTATAGTACTTGTCTGACTTAACTTATACAATATGTCAGACTCTAAGTAAAGACTTATACAGAGAATTTCTAACTTATTCCAGGCTTGCTATAACAGCTAGTATGGCCATCATCAAAACATAATAAAATGTTCCTAACAGTTTTGCTTAACTCGATACGATGACATTGAAGCTTACATATAAAATTGAATTTATTTAATATTATACGTGCCGAACGTTCTTTTCGGGATAATGACTCGGTATCCGGGAGCGGGGCGTTACAGTTGACAATGTTCAGTAACGTTTCTGGCCAGAAAGCAAGTATCAATAAATCAAAGTTTTATGTGTCTCCTAATGTAAAGCAAACTTTGGTGTCTTATATGCTGAAATAGTGTCCTAAACCCAATCGGGTTGGACCGGATCCGACCGGGTCGGATCATTTCTACTATTTCTTTACGTTTATACATATATTAAAAGGCTTTTCTGTTGTCATATTATGTTCTTTTAAAGAACCCATTGTGAATTGTTATATGATAACGTCCTTAGTATTAAACTGTGATTGAGAAACCATGATAGGCGATTATGGTTGATGAGATCTCTAATCACTTTAGTAAGTTTGATACTTAAATGTCTCTGGGCTGATGTACTATTAAACAGGGCGTTGATAGTACGAACATGCTAGCACGTATTAGATGTCTTCTATCTTTAAGGGCTGGGATAGATCTCGTTTATCAGAGTGTACAGACACTTGGACTGTACGTGGACATGTATTAGAGAATGCATACGTTAGACTGACCCACTTACACTGTTAAGTGTCACGCTATGTGGCAGTTGTGTAATTATCCTTAGGACCGGAGTCTACATGGCATCACGGTGTGGATTGTCATGCTTTGACACTATTGAGGTTTCCCCTAGCCATGGGGCGATCATGCGGTTGTGATTGTGTGTGATACTGAAGCATGCGGAGTATACGTGTTTGGTCGTCTGGAAATCACGTACCCTATCAGTAGGGGTGAATATCCGAAAGGGCCTTCTTATAAGGAATGTCTCACTCTCGTGAATCTTTTCAAAGTGGAAGTAAATGAGTTACTTTGAGAGAGAATGATATCCAGATTATAAGATATGGTCGTTGATGTTTGACACTCGACAAACGACCGTATGGATATTATTACAGCGATATGATTCTATTTACACGGTAACTGTTTCACATGAAAGGTAGTAGTTATTGCATTTGACTCTTCCGATGATTGGGGGTCACGGTGTGTTGCTAGACGCTATCCCGTGATCGTTACGTATGAAGGGCATTTTCGTAGTTTGCACTTTGTGCCTGATAGCAAAATAACTAACCGCTAACTTTGACCGACAGAGTATCGGGTCAACGGTAGTATAGTGGTCTCAAGGTCGAATCCACAGGGAGTAATGTTCAAGTACCAAAGTCGACTTAGAACTTAGTTCAGGTCAAAATAATGGTGGAGAGTATTATACTACTGCAAAAGTAAAGATTATACTAATGAGTTAACTTCTAGGTATTACAGGGTATAGTCGAACTATGATCCCACGAGCTACTTTTACCCCTAAGAAAGGACTTAACGGGAAGCGTGTCTTAACCGACCTACCTATCCAATGCAGTTTAACGATATCCACGGGTGCCAACTCCTAATTCTAGCGATTAGACTGAACAACTCGATCTTACCACCCTATGTGAAGTTAATTAATTTTCCATTTAGAAAACCGATTAACCTAACATGATTAAGCTCTAGAGTCGCTCGAACAACGATGACAAACCTCTGTATTGGAAACGGACCTAACAACTAGGCCGAATCTACGCAACGATCCTAAAACCCCTTATCCCACATCTCACTGCAAAATGCATCTATAAGTTCGATGTGTGTGACAGTGAACTAGGTGATCCATCTAATTCAAAGACGTTAAAATAAGTTTTAGGACGTGGATTAATCGTTTAAACAATAATTTACGCACTACACAACTCCCTATCTCATCCCCCTTAAGGTTTTCGCTCGCTTTCACATAATTCGACTACACATGAATTTAGCTACTCATAATTATGCTAATAACGGAATAAATAATGGAAATTGAACTAAAGACAATAAATAAAAGAAACATCATTACCATATAACTGCTGAAAATCTGATCCAGAAAATATGAAGAAATAGTTGCACCCAAAAAGTTGAATCTTTGATCTTGTAATGCAAAACTAAGCTATAAAAGATGTGCAGAATCAAATGAAGTTATCTAGGGAATCAAGGGATCAAAGGGTGTTTAATCTATGCTAAAATCGCCCTAAATCGCCTAAGAAAAGTCTAAAGTCGGCAAACACATGAGTAGGGCTGAATGAGCTGCGTATTTATAGTAGTAGGTCGAAAATCGATCTTTGTCGGTTCCGGACGCCTGCCTGGTCCTTGTCAGACGCCCGTCCGCCTGGAAAATATTAAGATATTAGGGTTTCGTCTTCAGTGGACGGGCGTTCGCATTCCTCTGAACGCCCGTCTGGTGAATCCTGACTTGAGGCTTTTCGAACCCTGAACGCCCGTCTGGAACCCTGGACGCGCGTCTGTGTTGTATGAGCTTTTTGAATCGGGCTGAACCTACTTAAACGCCCGTCTGGGGGTCTTTTGGACGCCCGTCCAGCTGAAAATGAAACTTTTTGAATGAAGTGCCACTCGCGGACGGCGCTTTATGCGGAATGTGCAGACGCCCGTCTGATATAGCTTCACGGCAGACGCCCGTCTGGAGTATAGCAAACGCCCGTCTGGCTCGTCTTCACTCCAAACTTGGTTTTTCTTCACTTTTTGTGCTACATTCGGGCCACGAACACGTCTTATAGTCCAAAACATCGCCTTCTGGGTCCTCGAGTCACCTAAGTCCTGCAATAACATAGACAAACAAACACCACGCGTAATTCCGCAAGACAAAAGTGCTCGGAAAAGAGTGAAATGTCGCTAAAAAGGCGGAGTTTATCATCGATATGACAGTTTAACTCCCCGTGCATATAATTCTCGATATTACTCTCGAGACGGTCTATATCTACCCAAAACATGCCAATAAGGTGATAAATGGGGGTTAAACTGCACACCAAAGTACAGTAAAGTCGACTCCCATCAACCACCCCACACTTAGCCTTTGCTCGTCCTCGAGTAAGTTAGGCGCTCTAAAACAGACCATGGGATCAACTTTACGAAACATGCATAGCGCTCAAGACATCAAGGCAAAAGTAAAGTAGACAATGAACGTACACCTCTTGACTCTACCTTACCACGAAAACGAAGTGTGTGTGATATAAACCGAGGGCTACACTCAAAGTGATCACTGGCTTTGAATACCGGCCAAATGACTACACACAGCTCATACCGGGCTAGAATCTCCACTATTCGAGGCAACCGAGGCTAAATATGGTCAAGTAGGACTTGAAGGGTTATAATGTCAAGCTCGGGACGGGGTTAATCGAAAGGAAATTTTTGGGACTGGAGAAAGAGAAAAACACGAGTGAACCTAATCATTTCATGTATTCTTGCTTTGAAAACATACCAAACCACACCGAAACTCTTTCGATTCTTTTCTATTCTCATTTATAAACAACCACAACTTTAACGTCATATTTTCATCTTCTCAAAACATCCTCCCTTGACCTTGTTTCCAACTTTATTCAAACTTCTTCTTTTTTTTCCATTGCTTTTCATTTTTTTCTTCTTTTTTTTTTCTTTTTTTCGAACCACAAGCCTCACAATACATTCCTCGAGCTCCTCTCCTTCATATACTAGCTCGCACTCACTAACTCCTCTCGATGCACGCACCAACTCCCACCCCACACTTGCTTCAGCAAGTGTGTCTAAATCAACGACTAAGTCCACTCGCAGGGTGATCAAAGGGAACGTGACCAATAATAAAGCTCAGGGTTAGGGTAATACATGCTAAGTAACCAAACGGCTCATTTCGGACGGTGGTCAGACCGTCCTATCAAGGCTTAGAGGGGTTACGAGGGTATAATGTTGGGATTTTGGCTTATTTGGCTCTGGCTAGGTCAAAGAAGCGCCATAACTCTCATCCCGTATCCGGCCTAGGTCAACCTTTCTATTTCACCTCGAAACTAGTGGTACAAGTGCGTATAGAAACCAGACTAAGTGCAACCAAGGTCTACGTGCAATAAAAAGGGTTCGTATCGTGACAAAATAAAATCTCCCGTCGTACATTACTCGTTTACTAAGACATCTACCAAATCCATCATGAGAAACATGCATATAACGCGGTGTCAAACCGTGAAAAGTTTTAAAATTTTAAGCCACGAACTGACTCGAAAACGGACATTAACTAAGCATATCACAATTAATGGCACATTTAAGCATATCACAATTAATGGCACATTTATCAATCGAAACAATAAAGCTAAGTCGTATCCACCCCCCACTTCGAATGAAGCATTGTCCTCAGTGTATGAATGAGATAGAAAAGGAGACTTAGCTTTAGACCCGACAGAAAGGCGCTATCGAATCCCGTAACAGCCGTGAGAAAACACGACCTGAATCCCTATCAAAATAGAAACTATGCAACACGTGCACGGGACTTAGTCCACGTGCCAAAATATCGAAAAAGGATAAGGGGTATAATAGTACAAAGGCCCTGTCACGTCAGAAAACTCGATATGCAATGGTAACGCACATAGTGGATTTATATAGATGGATAAATGACCCAAACGGGTAAAGCACAGAATTTTCGATCCCTTTTGATTCTAACCTTTGTTTCAACATAATTTATTATCAAAACCTCGAAAAACTCAGATAGTGGTGGGTTGCCTCCCACCGAGCGCCTTTGTTTTACGTCGTTGGCTCGACCGGATGACGCTTAAGTAGACTCAAATCACTTAAGACTCAAAACAACTCAAACATACACTCATCACATATCATGTACGCTTATAGCCACTCAACCAAACTCCGCATTCATCAGTTTAAACATGCTCGTAGATATCCCAAGGGCAATCATAAAAATAGTCGAGCTAGTGAACGGCTTACCTCTTGCAACTTGCGCCGCTTTCTCCTGCCACCTCACACTTTCTTTCTTTTCCGGCTTTTTAGATGGCTTCCCTTTAAATGATCAGGCGGTTTATCAATCCGCAACTTCCCCAGCTTTGGGAGCACCGATGCAACGGGTGATTCCGATTTACTCTTCGTCTCGATCTTGCCATGATCGACGACCTCTTGTACTTTCACCGCGTCTCCTTTTAACGAACTCTGACTGTCCTGCATGTCAGTACACACCACAACACAAGAAAACAAAGATTCTGTGTATAAACATTCATCAGCTATAGCTTGACGACCTCTATCCTTGTAGACATTTAAACGCTCTCTCTCGCCCCCAACTCCAAACAAAATTTCTCCACTCGTTACTCCTATCTGAGCATCACTAGTGGTCAAGAAGGGACGACCTAACAGGACAGAGGTCCTAGAGTCCATCTCCATTTCAAAAATCACAAAATCCACAAGGAACACGAACTTGCCTACCTGAACTAGCACATCTTCAGCTACCCCCAATGGTTTCCTCACCGACCTATCAGCCATTTGTAGGGTCATTCCCATAGGCTCTAAATCACCTAACCCTAATTTTTCATAAAGCGCTTTAGGCATCAAGCTCACAGAAGCTCCTAAATCACATAAAACATTTTCAATCACTGTATTGCCTATGGTGATAGGAATGGTGAAACCTCCTCTATCTCTCATCTTAGGGGGGATTTTACTGTCATAAACTGCTGAACACTCCTCCCTCAGCTTAACTACCTTACCCATTTTCTCTCTACTTGCCAACATCCTTTTCAAACACTTAAAATAATCAGGCACACTAGCATCTGCCTCTAACAGAGGGACATTGATCTCTACCTTCCTAAGAATGTCGAGGAACCTATGCTGATTTTCAGTAAGAACTGGCTTCTTAGGGCCTTTAGGTGGGTATGACAAAGTATTCTCATCAAAATCAGGAGGGGGAGGGGGCAGAAAATTTTTCTTACCTCGAGTGTTTGGCCTTGGAGGCCCAGATGTAGCTTCTTTTGTCATCACTGGCTTGCTCGGTTCCTCATCTTTCATATCCAAAACTATGAAATCCCGCTTCTCCATTGCTTCATCTCTTCTGGTTTGAGCTGCTTGCTCTCTCTCAGCTTCCATTGCCCTTTATTTCCTAGCAATCGTGAGATCTCTCTTAGCAGCAGCTAACTCTCTTCTCACTGCTTCCAACTCAATTTCCATTATCTCTCTCTCTGCTGCCTTATTTTCATCCTTTTCATCCAAATATTTCTTTGCTTCGACCCCTCTCTTTGGCTGGTCCACTCCCAATTCTCTACCACTTCTAGTGAATATTGCATTCACTTGTCTCGGGTTCTGCTCAGCGTCACTCAAATTCTTCTTCAGTGTGTTCATGATGTGCCCAACTTGGGTTTCCAAATTCCGAATGGCGGAGTGAGTGGCCACTTTTTGCTCAACAGCATTTTTATTTAACTCAGATACAGTCCTATCCAGTCTTTCCAGGATTATCTCAGCGGACGTCTTCTGAGCACCAGAATTGTTTGATTGCTGACTGTTTTGGTTGTTCTGTTGCAGATGAGCATTCGGATGCTGATAGGTGCTAGAATTATTATTTCTCGATGGCTGGCTCACTTGCTGATTCTGATTACTTTGCTGGCCCTGATTCTGATTCCAACCTTGATTCTGGCCTCAATTCTGCCCTTGATGTTGCTGTTGGCCTTGTAACTGAGATTGCGGATTCTGACTATTCTGATTCTAGCCTTGATTATGATTCTGGTATGAACTCTGATTCTGGGGGTTCTGATTCCAAGGTCGGTTGTACGAGCTTTGGTTTTGCCTAAAACCTTGGTTCTGATTACTGTTACGATTCCAGTTCTGATTCTGCCCCTGGTTCCAACCTTGATTCTGCTGATTCTAATTCCATTGCCCCTGATTTCCTTGTCCAACATAATTCACATCATATTGTTGTGAATCATCACCCATACCATAATCCATTTGCGGCCCTTGCTGATTATCAAAGTTCTGATTCCACTGTTGCTGGCCAAACTCTTGCTGATTCATATTTGTCTGCCCCATCGCATAGACATTCATTCGCTGTTGGTCATTCTGATTGCCAGACTGTTGTTGTACTAGAGTAGGTGGCAACTGTTGTGGATAAGTGGGTTTTTTCGATGATGCACATTCCATGGCAGAATTTCCACCTCCACAAAGTTGGCATTGCTGTGCCTTCTTTCATTCTAACTCCATTCGGTCCATCTTCAGTACCATTTCTTGCATTTTGTCATGCATGGCAGATTCCCGATCGAGTTCCTCTTTCAGCGACTTTACACTTTCTAGTGGGGCTTTCTTCTTCTTTCTGCTCGACCCCCATTGTCCTTCTCCATCTGCCGCATTCTCTATCTGTCTCATAGCTTGTTCTAGCGGCAGATTCATGATATCTCCGCCGCTTGCGGCATTCAGCTTGTTTTGGTCCATTGGCTCTAAGGCCTTGAATAATATAATGACTTGCTCAACAGTAGAAAAACCGTGTGGAGGGCATCTTTTCAGTTGACCCCTGAATCTCTCATAAGTCTCTTTTAATGTCTCTCCCTCGAGACCGTCAAACGAAGAGATTTCTTCTTTCAGATCTAAAATCTTTGCCGGAGGAAAATACTTTTTTAGAAACACTCTCGTTACATCTGTCCATGTATGTAATGAATCATTCGGCAGCGAATCATACCAATCTTTAGCAGCTCCTCTCAGTGCAAACGGGAAAACTATCAGCTTTATTGCCTCGTCACTAACCCCAGTATATCTCATCATCCCACAAATTTGAAGAAAATGATCTAGAAAGCTGTTTGGGTTCTCAGTCGACTTCCCGTGGAACAGGGCATGTTCCCCCAACATATTCAGAATGTTCTGCTTGATGTCCAAGTTGTTCGCATTAATTGGGGGCACTCTAATTGGATTGTGCCCTATAACTTCCTGTGGGGTGGTAACATAGTCTCGATAGACTCTCGGTCTCTGTACCTGCTGAGTCATCTGCGGCTGATAGTTCTGCTGTTGTTGCTGCCGATAAAACTGCTGCACAAGGGGTTGCTGAGGGTACGGGTTTTGGAACCCCTGTTGATTCTCCTGTTCCCTTATCATTTGTAGTACTCTTTCGACTGTAGATTGGTCATCTTGCCCGAATCATTGAGAGTGTTACTCGTTGTTGCAACGGTGGTCGCCGAAAGTACGCTCGGTGTTCCTGCTCTGCTTTACCCCTAAGTCGCCTATCACCGGGCCTCCCAATCGCCCAAACTGGCCCACCTCGGTTACTCCCAATTCCGGTTCTCTGAGTGTATTGAGGGTCGATCGTTTGCTGGAGTCTCAACCCATCATTCTCCAATTTTTCTATACGATCACGGATTAGGGTCAATTGTAAAGTTGTATCCCTGAGGTTGGATGTACTGCCCGGCGCATTGTGCTCAGTCAAAGGCTCAAAATTATCCCGACTATCCAAATTATCTCTACCATTGAGCTCATCCATCTCTTCAGAGAATTCTGACATAGATGTATCAATTAATACTTCTTCTTCGTACAGAGGGTTTAGAGTCCCGACAACGATCTCCTTTCTTCTTTGACTGTTCCGATGGCGTGCAAAGGCTTCAATCTCTTCAATCGGCTCGATGAGAGGTTGATTCGAACTTCTCGTGGTCATGCACTGTCAAACAAGAAACAACAAGAAAACAAAATAAAAACGACCTAAGCCCAAGCTTTCGGTCAACTTACAAGATATCAAACATTACTCCCCGGCAACGGTGCCAAAATTCTTGATAGCAAAATAACTAACCGCTAACTTTGACCGACAGAGTATCGGGTCAACGGTAGTATAGTGGTCTCAATGTCGAATCCACAGGGAGTAATGTTCAAGTACCAAAGTCGACTTAGAACTTAGTTCAGGTCAAAATAATGGTGGAGAGTATTATACTAATGCAAAAGTAAAGATTATACTAATGAGTTAACTTCTAGATATTAAAGGGTATAGTCGAACTATGATCCCACGAGCTACTTTTACCCCTAAGGAAGGACTTAACGGGAAGCGTGTCTTAACCGACCTACCTATCCAATGAAATTTAACGACATCCATGGGTGCCAACTCCTAATTGTAGCGATTAGACTGAACAACTCGATCTAACCACCCTATGTGAAGTTATTTAATTCTCCCTTTAGAAAACCGATTAACCTAACATGATTAAGCTCTACAGTCGCTCGAACAACGATGACAAACCTCTATATTGGAAACGGACCTAACAACTAGGCCGAATCTACGCAACGATCCTAAAACCCCTTATCCCACATCTCACCGCAAAATGCATCTATAAGTTCGATGTGTGTGACAGTGAACTAGGTGATCAATCTAATTCAAAGACGTTAAAATAAGTTTTAGGACGTGGATTAATCGTTTAAACAATAATTTATGCACTACACAACTCCCTATCTCATCCCCCTTAGGGTTTTCGCTCGCTTTCACATAATTCGACTACACATGAATTTAGCTACTCATAATTATGCTAATAATGGAATAAAGAATGGAAATTGAACTAAAGACAATAAATAAAAGAAACATCATTACCATATAACTCACTGAAAAATCGATCCGAAAAATATGAAGAAATAGTTGCACCCAAAAAGTTGAATCTTTGATCTTGTAATGCAAAACTAAGCTATAAAAGATGTGCAGAATCAAAGGAAGTTATCTAGGGAATAAAGGGATCAAAAGGTGTTTAATCTATGCTAAAATCGCCCCTAAATCGCCTAAGAAAAGTCTAAAGTCGGCAAAACACGAGTAGGGGCTGAATGAGCCAACGTATTTATAGAGTAGGTCGAAAATCGATGCGGTCGGTCCCGGTCGCCTGCTGTCCATGTCGACGCCCGTCCGCTGGAAAATATTAAGATATTAGGGTTTCGTCTTGAGTGGGCGGGCGTTCGTATTCTCTCGAACGGCCGTCCTGGTGAATCATGACTTGAGGCTTTTGAACTCTGGCGCCCGTCTGGAACCCTGGCGCGCTGCCTGCATGTTGTATGAGCTTTTGAATCGGGCCGAACTTACTTAAACGCCCGTCTGGGGTCTTTTGGGCGCCGCCCACGGTGAAAATCAAACTTTCTCGAATGAAGTGCCAATATCGTGGGCGCCCGTGCGAATGTGCGCGACGCCCCGTCGATATAGCTTCACGGCAGGCGCCGTGCTGAGTATAGCAAACGCCCGTTTGGCTTGTCTTCACTCCTAACTTGGCTTTTCTTCACTTTTTATGCTACATTCGGGCCACGAACACGTCTCATAGTCCAAAACATCGCCTTCCGGGTCCTCGAGTCACCTAAGTCCTGCAATAACATAGACAAACAAACACCACGCGTAATTCCGCAAGACAAAAGTGCTCGGAAAAGAGTGAAATATCGCTAAAAAGATGGAGTTTACCATCGATATGACAGTTTAACTCCCCATGCATATAATTCTCGATATTACTCTCGAGATGGTCTATATCTACCCAAAACATGCCAATAAGGTGATAAACGGGGGTTAAACTGCACACCAAAGTACACTAAAGTTGACTCCCATCAGTGCCTACGGCCAATATATTCGGAAGCCTATCAGGTCACACACATATGAACATCAAGTCGGATTAAAATGCGGTTATAGCGATAACCAAATAAGGAAAGAATTTATCTCGTACTATAAAGGTTATAGTGGTAAATTAATATGATGATATTTATTTATTATGAAAAAATTAAATACAAGATATTAATTATGTTGATTAATTAAATATTGATACATACATTTTGAAATATATATATATATATATATGATATGCATGTATTTTGTGAATTAATTAATCATAGTATTATATTAATTAAAGAAAATCTCAATTCCCAAATTAGTGGGAAGGGGACGCCATTTCTATTTGTATTGGATACATTTGGTTTGTGCAATTTAATTAATAAGATTACCATAATATTAATATTAGATATTAATTGATTTTTGAAAAATAGATTTATGGTAATAGATATTGTCAATATATATCTTGGAAATATATTTATTATAATATTAAATGAGATAAATCAATAAAAGATATTTTCCATATTTTATTAGGAAAATGTTTTCTTTCTCCTCAATCTACTAGGAAGCCCAATCTAATAGGAAGCTATTCCCAATCCGGTTGGGAATCACAAGAGGCGCACCTATATCTATATAAAGGAGAGACTGGCTAGCTCTTTTGTACATCACAATTCCTAGAGTTAATAGTTATTGTGAAAAATAGAGAGCTTCTAAGAGAGAGATTAGAGAGAAAGAAAAGGCCGGTCTAGCAACCGGATTTTTCTAGTAGCAATCCATGATGGGATTCCGGCAGACTGTTCGTGTGGATCACCAGTAGAGGCCGAACGCTTGGGCGGCTCCGTGCATCGCTACTCTCCTCAGACGGTCAAAGCGTCGATCTTTTAGATTAACCAAAGTAACTACCGTTTACTAGCTTATTTGTTTATTGCGTAAACGAAGTCGATCCTGGTTAAAAAGAAATAAATTTTGAATTCCACTGCGTTCCCGCATAGATTTCCTAACATTATATTGCTGTGAAGTTGAGTATGGATCGCACGTTGAATATGGGAAAATATCTTGGTATACCCATTCAAGTAAAGAGGAAATAAACAAGCTATGGGTTTGTTGTTGATAAAGTCTGATCTAAACTTCAATTATGGAAGGCTAAAACCATTTCTAGAGCGGGACGAAGCATTCTCATTCAACTAGCTCTTGTCTCCATTACTTATTATTTCATGCAAATTGTTCGACTGCCTGGTGCAATTGCGGAGGAAGTGATAAACGGCTCGTACTTTCTTTTGGGTGTGAAATGAACAAAAAAAAGAGGTATGCATTATGTGGCTTGGCAGGACATATGCCGACCTAGAGCCTATGTTGGTTTGGGTATACGGTGGCTTAGGACCATGAATATTGCGTTACTAACGAAGATTTCCTTCTTAGCGATAAAGATACTCTATGGGTGAATAGGTGCTCAAAGCAAAATATGGGAGCCCAATGGATGCATGCTCCGATCGAAGCCCCCGTGCTCCTTAATTAGTGTGGAGAAGTATTTGCATGGCAGATAATTCTTCTCTTTGTGATTTTTTCGAGCTTAACAGTGAGGGCAAATTTGAATGGATGGCTATGACGTCGTCGCGAAAGTTCACCGTTAGTAGTGCGTATCATGCTCAAAACCCGGGGCCGACAAATGATGAGAAGAAACAGTGGGAATGCATTTGGTCTATTAGAGGTCCAGAACGAGAGAATTTGCTCGTATGGTTTATACGACGATCGTGGTACCTTACCTACTGTGATATTTCTCTTTCAAAGGCATGTAATAGTTGATGATATGTGTGTGATCTGTCAAAGCTACGGTGAGACGCTTCTTCATGTGTTTCAAGATTATGGTTGGACCCGTTCGATTTGGATATTGGTAATTCATGCAAGTTGGCTGTGTAAATTTTTCAGTAAAAGTGATGATCACACTTGAGTAGATGAATGCATTAATATTTTTGAGTAAAGCTGTGTGTGTGTATATATATATATATATATATATATATATTGAGTTTTATTATATGATCTGGTATTTTTTCAAGTGGCTGCGCTGCAGCTTCTTCCTAAATCAAATATTTGAAAAGGCTGTAAATTTATTCCAAACAAAATTTGGAAAGACCATTATTATTTTAATCTTATGCAAGATCCCAATCGATCAAACTATTTGAACAATTGGTTAGTATTATACGCATAAGTAAACAAAAGACAAATTACCAATCACAACTATGAACCATATTGAATCACAAAATACACAAAACAAAAATTTGAAGATCCGCCAGCATTGACCGGTCAACCGATCGCCGGCAAAGTAGGTCGCCTGCTTTGCCATTGCCGCCGACTTTGCCGCCGTCGATCGGCACCCGAGCACCACCGATCTACTTTTTTTTTTTTTTTTTTTTTTTTTTTTCCATGTATCACTTTTGTGAATAAAAATCTTTCATCTTTTAATAATGTGATTTAAACGATAAAATTAACTACGCATAATAAATCGCTTATTGCTTAAGCTCAAAACTCGCTCGATACCATCATGTTAGAAATCTACGCGAACGCAGCGAATTCAAAATTTGATTTCCTTTTACCCAAGATCGAATTCATTTAAGCAATAAACAAATAAGTTAAAGACGGCGGTTACCTTGGTTGATCTAAAAGATCGACGCTTTGACCGTCCTGGGGAGAGTAGTTCAAGATAGAGCCGCCCAAGTGTTCGGCCTCTACCGCTAGTCCACATGAACACCCCGCCGAATCCCATCATGGATTTCTATTGAAAAACTCCGGTTGCTAGACCGCCCTTTTTTTCCTCTCTCAACTCTCATAGGATGCTCTATTTTTACACAAGAACTATTAGTTCTTGGAATTGTGTTGTCTAAAAGAGCTTGACACCCACCTCTTATTTATAGTGTGGGCGCCCCATCTAGGTGTGGAGGAGAAAAAAACCTTTCACAATAAAATAAGGAAAATATAATTGATTGATTTATCTCATTTATTATAATATCTTATATCAAATAAATCTATGATATTGTCAATATCTTATATTGAATATTCCTAAGATATTGTCAATATCTAATATTGATTATCTTTATTTTATTACCATAAATCAATTTACACACGTGTATATATATATATATATATACAAAAATAAATCTATATAAATATATACAGTTGGTGCGCATGCAAATCACAATTTGCATTGATGCCCACACGCCTATATATATATATATATATATATATATACATATACATATATATATATATATACATATATTAATATCTAATATTAACATATGGTAATACCATTAATTAAATTGCACAATCCAAGTGTATCTTATACACACACAAATTGCGCCACCTTAGCCAATAAATTGGCATCCGGAGGGTAGAGTGCTGTATACCCAACAATCTCCCCAAAAGACTCCGCCACCACAAACCGCAGATATTTACACAAGATATCTCGTTACCGGGATTCGAACCCATGACCTGATCTGCTACCAGTTTTTAGGATCAAGCGCTTACCCTTGTACTAAAACCGCTTGGTGTTAGTAAATGTGCTACTTTATTTCCTTATACCACACCTTCACAGCGCCATGGTTCGAATGCACACAGGTAGGTAGAGTGTTGTTTACCCAACACTTACATTGTGATGTCTGACAGTACCCTCAGTTTTGCAAAATGTATCAAACTCAGTCCATCAGAATTCCAGACCAAGTCGTCATTGAATAGTCATCTATGAATGACACAAAATATCTGTGACCACCCAATGACTCCACCTTACAAGGCACCAACAATCAGAATGAATGTAATCAAGTGATGACTTTGTGTTGTGTATTCCTTTGAGAACTTGCCTCTGTGAAGCTTCCCAAACACACAATGCTCACAAAATTCCTAATTCTTGACCTTACATCCTCTAAGAAGATTATTCTGAGAAAGAATCTGCATCCCTTTTTCACCCATGTGACCCAGTCTCATATGCCACCGTTTTGTAAGATGTGACTAATGAATTTCAGCAGATGCTGCAACATCAGATCTAGAACTGAGTTTCTGAAGACACTCAGTTTTCCACATTCACCCTGAAAACTGAATCCCATGATGTCTAAAAGACTGAGAGCTACCATGTTCTTGGTCATTTGTGGAACATGTCTAACTTCACTCAACGTACATAATTTACCATCCTCTACCCTCAACTGAACTGAGCCAATCCAACAATCTTGCAGACCCTGCTGTTTGCCATGGCTATATGATCACCATCTATCTGTTGATAACTTGAGAACCACTCTTTGTGTGGACAAATATGATAAGATGATCCGGAGTCCAGAATCCACACATAAGCATGATGTGATGATTCTCCAGCTACTAGAACCATATCCTCCTCTGAATCAAACTCAGCTGCAACAACAGTTGTTCCAGAACTGTTCTCCTGCTGCTTCTTTTTCTTTGGACAGTTGGACTTCCAATGTCACTGATGAGAGTCAAATTGGCTATCATTTTCTATGTAATTATACCCCGTTTATACCTCATTTTATATGTTTCCGGGGATATTTGGTTGTATTTTGATGTATTTACACCTTGGTTATCATTTCGGGACCTAGGACGTAAAGTCCGGGATTCTCGGTCTTTTTCGGTGTAATTTACTATACTCTCGGTCACCCTAGTGTCCTGTAGGGATTACGTGTGGTTTTTGTTATGATTTTGTACAGGACTTAGGTGTTTGAGATGACCGGAAGGCGAGATACGAGGATTGGAACGTGTGCCCGAAGCTTAAACGTTCAAACGGATCAAAACGTGTTGGTACTACAACATCACCTTCCACTTATCTGCATTTTGATCCACCTTAGAAGCATTTTCTAGGCTGGACATCTTCATGAAAGTTGTAGACAATTGAATCAGCTTTCCAACGCAACTTGAATAACTCGATTCGGAGGTCTGCACACAAAGTTATGACGGATTTACTGAAGGTGTGTCACCATAGGCAGATGCTGTTATGTTCTGTCAGTACAGGCGCCCGCCTAGCAGTCCAGATCTGCATAACACACTTTAAAAACCCCCATTTTGGATCTATTATCTATCTATCATCTTCCCCAACTCGTTTTCTGCACTTTTTCTGCAGTTTTCATTAGATTAGCTTAGTTTAGAAGTATATTAGCTTAGATTAGTTGTAGATTGTTGTAATCCGGAGGATCTCGAAGATAGCTTGACGCGTTGTTGACGGGATTTCGTTCGGTGGATCGATTTTCTACGGCATAATATATTTGGTATTTTGTTTTCATCTTTTGTTCTTGCTTTTAATCTTGCTTTTGTTAGCTTTGATTGTTGATTTCTTGTTGTTTTTCTTGTTATGATGAGTAGCTAATCCATTTATAGCCGAGATATGTGATAGCCTTCGAAATCGAACCTCTAGCTTGTTGATTGGAATGATTTTGATGTGTTGATTGTTAGATTCTCGGTGTTGTTAATGTTCTAGAACTTATTCTTAATGACTTTTGTTGAACTGATCCCTCAATAATTGTGTCACACGTATCTTCTTTACATATGTATTTTGCGAGAGGGTACGGGAAAAGGGGTTCTAGGATCACCGTGTAAAACCGAGTGAGTTGTTCAGATTCGGTTTCGTGTGTGAGGTTTATATCGTTGTTAAGGAGCATCTCATAGAGCGTAGACCGTGTCGGGTCAGTTAAATCCGGTCAGCGGACTGTTGAATTCAACATAGGAAACTAGGTTGTTGAAATTGGCGCTTAGTTTCGAAAATAGGAGACGACATCCTTTAACAGTGCCAAGAACATTAAAGTTTATCGAAATCACTTCTGGTTACAAGTTAAGGCTCGATAGTAGTTGGTTGGATCATAGCTCGGCTATCTCTTTTATACAGTTTTAAACTCTTTTATTTTGTGTATATTTAGTGTTAGAACCGGTGATCTGACAAATCACCGTCTCCAGTAGTTGTGTTGACCTAAACTAGGAACGAGACCGACTTTGGTACTCAACCAGATTCCCTGTGGGATACGACCTTGACTCGCCAATTGTAGGCTACAGTTGACCCGGTACACTGCCGGTGAGATTGGACACTTAGAAACGGCCGATCAAGTTTTCTGGCGCCGTTGCCGGGGAATCGGGTTGATATCTTATAAGTTAGTTAAGTTCTTAGGATTAGGTCGTTTTTCATATTTGTTTTTTTATGTATAGTTTGTTTTTTTTATTTGTTTTTTTTGAAGTGTCACACCATTTACATCGGTAGTGGTAGTGACTAGATACCATGATTGTGTTCGTGTTATTTCCCTGTTTGCAGATAATGAATCCATACTACAATTACGGCTTCTATCCTTATCCATTCGGATATTACAATTACGGTGCTATGGGTTACCAAACACAACCATTTTATCAGTTCAACCCATACGCCGCATCATACGGGAATGCGTGGGATAATGCCTCAAGTTACTACAATCAACAACCGCCAACTTTGGATCAATTTATCGAGGATGGTTTATGACAATGCTAAGGAGATGAGAGACAATAATAGAGAGATTCAGAATTCAATGACTTCAATGCAAGCCTCGATACAGAACTTGGAACATCAAGTTGGACAGATGGCCGAGAATCGAAACCGACTCCGACGGGTGGCCCGCCAAGTAATACGGTTAGAAATCCGAGAGGTGTGAATGCAGTGTCTATTGAGGAGTCAACGTTTGGTGATAATGATGATGATCTAGGTCTCGGAAGGGATCTTAGGCCAGCTAATCCAGTCAATGCTATCTTCACTCGAAGCGGTATCACCCCGGAGGAACACTACGAGGATGGTATGACTCTTGTATCTATTGAGTCACCTGTTCCGTCTTCATTTAGCCCTATTGTTATATCTTCGGGGGTGAACCCTATTGAGTTTGTTGTTGATGTTGAGCCTATTTGTTACTACTTGGAGCTAGAGTCGTTATTGGTTGGAATATGTTTTAGTTCGGGGAAAGTGTGATCGTTGTTCTATGCAATGGACTCATCGAACAAATCGTGGTGGTAGGGATTGAGCCCCATATTTTTATTCTTTTATTTCAAGGGGTGCTCAATTCCTATGATTTTGTAGGGAGACGCAACGGTTTGCTCTTCTTTGGTATAGCTATCCTTGATATAGTTCGGGGTAGAGAGTCTAACTAAGGACTATAAACTCAGAATGTATTTTTATCGCTTTTCTTCCCCTAGTGTGTCATTGTGTTTCTTTAGTGTGTATTCGGGTAAATTTTGTTGTGATATAACCCGATGTAGTGTGTATTTTGAATCTTCGGGTAAATTTTTTTGTGATATAACCCGGTGTAGTGTGTATTATGGGGGTTAGTGTGGTGTTTTTGGTTTTTGATGAATCGTGGTTGTCCGTCTAGTTTCATTTCGTTATCTCCATACCTGTGTATCTCGTGTAGTTGTTGTTTCTGTTGATATTAGCACAGGTACCCTAGGAGGACTTTCTATGGATGCCACGTGATCGTACTCACGCCATTTTCCGGTTGTAAGCTAACTTTTCTACCCTTATCTTTTGTGTTTCATCTTGAAGTAGGGGGTGGTTAGTTTAGCTTAAATGTCCCGTATTCATGTCGAATGAATTATACTTAGCGATTGTTTTCCCTTTAGTCTAAATGAGTCAGTTTCCAAGAATTTTGATGGCTTTGACATTGATTTTGATACATCAAGCCTTCGGTATTGTTTTGATAAACATATAGTTATTGTATAGATGCATTTCATTCGAGTTGAGATCTTGTATTGAGAATCGAATAGTTCTATCACGTTAGCTCGGCGTCATTTATCACCATGATTAGTGGACGATTTTAGTTGTCATATGACCCGGTTACCTAGAACTTATATTAGTAACTTCGAGGCGAAATAGAAAGGTCTTCGTTGTTAGGTACGGGATGACGGTTTTGGCATTTATTTTGACCCGATCAGAGCCAAATGCCATCCTTAACGTTAATCCACAGTTACCCCTCTCAGCCTGTTGTAGGGTGGTTAGACCGCCGCCCGAACTGACCATTTTGTTACTAACCCGTATAATCGATGTCCCTAGCCTTATTTCGGTCTACGTATCCTTGACTACCTTGCAATTGAGCTTTTATTTCCGCACATTTATACGATGTTGCGAGATGTTGTGGTATGGGAGTGCTGTTACGACATTGTATTATTCGAGTTATCCGGTATGAGAGTGTGACGGTGTGTTGGTTCGACTTTGTTCGGAATTTTGATGTGTATTGTTTTATACATACAGGTATATAGTTTGGAAAAAATATAAGAAAAAAAAAGAAAAAAAAGTGAAAAAAAAGAAAGAAGAAGAAAAAAAAATGAAAAAGAGAGTGTATATATATTTATCGTATGTGTTTTTATTTTTAGAAAGTGTCCAGAAATAATGGACCAAGTTATTGTTGTTTAGAGTTGGAGTTGGGGTTTATTTCGGATATCGAGATTGTTTTTATAGTTGGAGAGTTGGAGGCGTTTGAAACCGAGTTTCATATTTATTTTACTTGGTTAAAGCTCGTTTGCACCTTCTCTTTCTATTTTTATCGTAAATATCCTTTCGTAGCCCTAACCTAAGCCTAAACGATATAACCTTGCAAGTCCTGCCTGACTGTACTAGATGACGATAGACCTCGATTAGTGGAGATGTTTACGACGTATAAGCCTATGGTGTAATCCTGGTATGTACACGTCTATAATCTAAACCGGTCATTGGTGATAAATGTCGAAGAAGCTATATATATTGTATCTATTTATACTCCTTCATTATCATTGAATAAAAGATAAGTTGAAGTTTACTCTTGTGTTAACACATTCTCAAACTCTTCATGGTATCGGAGCTATTTGTGTTCTAACTTTTTCCGCTGCAAAACTCATATTTCTGAAGAATGTCTTCCACATCCGACATTACTTCAACCTCAAAGAGACTCAAGAATCGGTGACTCAGAGTACTGACACAACTCTCTTCTTATACAAACCATAGACTTGATGGTAACAACTATCTGTTATGGTCAAGGTCTATGAAAATGTACATTTCGGACAAAGTAAGATGGGATACTTATCCGAACAAAACACGCACTTTGGCGACCTGGTTTTGAAGCATAGGACACAACAAATAATCAACTCATGACCATCCTCACGAGGTCAATGACAAAAGAGATAAGTGAAAACTTTATGATGTATGATAATCACCAAAGAAATCTGGATAATGCCGAGATCTTTACTCCAAGAAGGATAATACATCCGAGGTATATGAACTAGAAGCTCAGATTCAAACTTGCAGGCAAGGGGATATGACTGTAACTCAATATTTCAATCAACTATCTAAGGCTTGGCAACACTTAGATATGTTAGAAACTCACTCATGGAATGATGTCAAGGATGCTGCTCTTTATAAAGACATCATAGAAAAGAAGAGAGTATTCAGGTTCCTCACTGGATTGAATCCTACTCTTGATGATGTTAGGGAAGAATTCTTGCCACCAAACCTCTTCCAAATCTCAAATCCATGTTTGCTGAGGTCAAACATGAAGAAAGTAGGAGAAAAGTCATGCTTCTGAAATCCACTACTAACAACCCTATCAAGGTGCCGCTCGGCCGATCGCCGAGAAGGCTGCGAGGTTGCCGAGACATACAAGAAGCCTCTTGAGAAAATCGAAAATCGCTCGTGATCACCGCAAACGCACAAATCACACCAAGGACAACTCTTTGGAAGCTCCATGGCAAGCCTAACTCCTCAAAACCTCAAAACCTATCGGGAAAGTCAAGGCGAGACACATCGCTGAGGATGAGAATGACAACCGAGATGAATGCTCGGCTTGTCGCATTCAAAGCCTTCTGAATCAACAAAAGGAAGGTAGTCACTCTACCGATGTTGCTACTCATACTCATACTGTAAAATTCTACTCTTCCCTTAGCAATGAAACATGGATTGTTGATTCTGGGCATCCTCCCATATGACTGTAATAAAAACCTTATAACCAACTATATGCCTTGTCACCAAATTCATAACATTAAAACTCTGGCCGATGGATCTATCTCTCGTGCAAAGGTGTTGGAAATGTTAAACTCACTAATAAGATATGCCTACAGGATGTCCTATTTGTTCCAAACTTAGATCGCAATCTTATATCCACAAGAGGCTCACTAAAGATTTGAATTGGACTCGTTGTTTTTAAGGAAAATCAGTGCACATTCCAGGATCCTACTTCACAGGAAGTGATTGGGAAGGCTAAACCTTGCGCTGGATTGTTTCTGGTCAACCTCGCCAAGACAGAAGATCAAGATCGACCGCTTCAAAGCCGCTCCCAGACTTTAGACAATATCATGTTATGGCATTATAGATTAGGACATCCAAGTTTTGGTTACTTAAAATCTTTAACTCCTGAATTGTTTAAAGGATGTAATCTGAATGACCTTCAATGTGACATTTGTCAATTTGCTAAACTTACAAAATCTGTGTATGCTAAGTTACCTCATTTGCATTCCTCACCCTTCACCTTAATACACAAAGTGATGTGTGGGGACCCTCTAGGTGAAAAGTATAACAGGAAAAGGTGGTTTGTCACCTTTATTGATGATCATACCAGAACACTTGGGTTTTTTAATGAAAGACAAATCTGAAGTTGGTCATATCTTTCAAGAATTTTATCATATGGTCTCCACTCAATTTGATACTAAGGTCAAGATCTTAAAGACTCGATAATGCTCTAGAATACTATGAGTCTAATCTCGCACCTTCTTGACAGATAGAGGAATTGTTCATATCAAGAGTTGTGTGGAAACACCTCACAGAATGGGGTTCTTTGAGAGAAAGAACAGCACTCTTGAAATGGCCAGATCAATCATGTTCACCACACATGTTCCTAAATATATGTGGGGTGAAGCTATACTGATCGCAACTTATTTACTCAACAGACTTCCCAAAGAGTGTTAGGTTTCAAAACTCCACTCCAAACCCTACTGACCACACACACCCTGCCATCATCTTGTTTCCCGATTTGCCTCCAAAGATCTTTGGTTGTACTGTTTGTGTATATCCATGCTCAACATGTATAAACTTGATCCTAAAGCTCACAAGTGCATTTTCCTAGGTTATGCAAAGGACAGAAAAGGTTACAAGTGTTATTCCCCTATTGAAAAGAAATTTTACAATTCTATGGATGTAAAATTCTTTGAAAGGACCCCTTATTACAGCAAACCTCATCGAGCCATTCAACGATGGAAACCTCGATTGAAATTGACCTAAACCCCTTCCCTCAAAGAAACTCTTAACCTCAAAGAACCCCATCGATCCTCAAGAGATCGAACTTGATCAGATCTTACTCGACTCTCTACAAATTTCATACTTCTCAAAGAACCTCCTGAACAAGAGTCTCTCGACCCAGAGCCTGGCCGAACCAGAACCTCAAGAGCCTCATCGAACTGTAGTCCATTGGACCTCAAACTTATTGACTCTCGCCAGCCTGCACTGAAGTGGATGACAGACTATTGCTCTAAGGAAAGGAAAAGATCATGCACCGATCATTCTATTCATTCTTATTTATCTTATGATCGCTTGTCTCTGTCTTTGCCATGTTTACACAGACTGGACTCTCACTCTATCCCCGTAAATATTCAGGAGGCCCTTCAAAATGATAAGTGGAAGGTCATTGTTAAAACCGAGATGATCGCCTCCCGGATAATCATACTTGGGATCTCACAACTCTTCCAAAAGGCAAGAAGACAATCACCAGCAAATGGTTATTCACTATCAAATACACTTCTTGATGGCACTATTGACAAGTACAAAGCCGATTGGTAGCTGTGGGATTCACTCCACACACATTCTTTTCTCGATACAAGGTAGAACTTAAATCTTATGCATTTATATCAATTACTTGTGTTTTACCATTTCAATTCTTATAGTCAAATTGGCTATCATTTTCTATGTAATTATACCCCATTTATACCTCGTTTTATATGTTTCCGGGGATATTTGGTTGTATTT
This sequence comes from Gentiana macrophylla, assembly GCA_026214975.1. Classification (NCBI taxonomy): domain Eukaryota; kingdom Viridiplantae; phylum Streptophyta; class Magnoliopsida; order Gentianales; family Gentianaceae; genus Gentiana; species Gentiana macrophylla. The sequence continues at coordinate 27,297,562 of CM047817.1, read as the reverse complement.
TGATGTATTTACACCTTGGTTATCATTTCGGGACCTAGGACGTAAAGTCCGGGATTCTCGGTCTTTTTCGGTGTAATTTACTATACTCTCGGTCACCCTAGTGTCCTGTAGGGATTACGTGTGGTTTTGTTATGATTTTGTACAGTACTTAGGTGTTTGAGATGACCGGAAGGCGAGATACGAGGATTGGAACGTGTGCCCGAAGCTTAAACGTTCAAACGGATCAAAACGTGTTGGAACTACAACCACACCTTCCACTGATATGCATTTTGATCCACCTTAGAGGCATTTTCTAGGCTGGACATCTTCATGAAAGTTGTAGACAATTGAATCAGATTTCCAACGCAACTTGAATCACTCAATTCGGAGGTCTGCACACAAAGTTATGACTGATTTACTGAAGGTGTGTCACCATAAGCAGATGCTGTTATGTTTTGTGAAGAAAAAAATTTGACAGGCGGGCGCCTGTCAGTACAGGCGCCCGCCTAGCAGTCCAAATCTGCAGAACACACTTTAAAAACCCCCATTTTGGATCTATTATCTATCTATCATCTTCCCCAACTCGTTTTCTGCACTTTTTCTGCGGTTTTCATTAGATTAGCTTAGTTTATAAGTATATTAGCTTAGATTAGTTGTAGATTGTTGTAATCCGGAGGATCTCGAAGATAGCTTGACGCGTTGTTGACGGGATTTCGTTCGGTGGATCGATTTTCTATGGCATAATATATTTGGTATTTTGTTTTCATCTTTTGTTCTTGCTTTTAATCTTGCTTTTGTTAGCTTTGATTGTTGATTTCTTGTTGTTTTTCTTGTTATGATGAGTAGCTAATCCATTTATAGCTGAGATATGTGATAGCCTTCGAAATCGAACCTCTTGCTTGTTGATTGGAATGATTTTGATGTGTTGATTGTTAGATTCTCGGTGTTGTTAATGTTCTAGAACATATTCTTAATGACTTTTGCTGAACTGATCCCTCAATAATTGTGTCAAACGTATCGTCTTTACATATGTATTTTGCAAGAGGGTACGGGAAAAGGGGTTCTAGGATCACCGTGTAAAACCGACTGAGTTGTTCGATTCGGGCCAGTGTGAGTTTATATCGTTGTTAACGAGCGTCTCATAGAGCGTAGACCGTGTCGGGTCAGTTAAATCCGGTCAGCGGACTGTTGAAATCGACATAGGAAACTAGGTTGTTGAAATTGGCCCTTAGTTTCGGAAATAGGAGACGACATCCTTTAACCATGCCAAGAACATTAAAGTTTATCGAAATCACTTCCGGTTACAAGTTAAGGCTCGATAGTAGTTGGTTGGATCGTAGCTCGGCTATCTCTTTAATATAGTTTTAAACTCTTTTATTTTGTGTATATTTAGTGTTAGAACCGGTGATCTGGCAAATCACCGTCTCCAGTAGTTGTGTTGACCTAAACTAGGAACGAGACCGACTTTGGTACTCAACCAGATTCCCTGTGGGATACAACCTTGACTCACCAATTCTAGGCTACAGTTGACCCGGTACACTGCCGGTGAGATTGGACACTTAGAAACGGCCGATCAGTCACTGCTCCTTACAGTAAATGCATACATTTGTGGATTTAGGACCTTTTGACCCTGTCTTCTTGGATTTCTTCTTCCTAGACTGTCCACGTTCTTTTCCACTACTACTGCTGACTACCAGCCCAACAGCCTGATTGTCTGCCCCAGCTGCCTTATGTCTCAGCTCCCTGGTATGTAAAGCTGACCTTACATCTTACAATGCAACTGTATCCTTCCTAACTATGAAGGAATGCACAAAGTTCTCATAAGAAGCGAGTAGTTATACCAACAAAATCAGAGCTGCATCTTCATCCTCAATCTTTACATCAATATTCTTGAGATCAAGTAATATTGTGTTCAACTAATCAAGATGAACTCTCAGCGGACCCTCCTCATGCATCCTTAGGCTAAACAGCAACTGCTTTAGCAGCAACTTGTTGGTCAATGACTTAGTCATATGCAGTGTTTCAAGCTTTGACCATAACTTAGCAGCAGTGTCTTCCTCAACAAATTCTGTGATAACATCATTAGATAAGCACAACATGATGGTAGGATGTGCTTTCTCCTCCAGACTGGCATAATATGTTGCACTGGCATCCCCTTTACCGGATAAAAGAGTCCACAATCCTTGTTGTTTTAACAAAGCCCGCATCTTGATTTGCCACAAACTAAAACTGTTCCTCCCTATAAATTTATCAATCTTTACGTTAATTGCTGACATCTCTTGTTAAAAAACAGAAATTTGATCACAATATCCTAGCACCGGTCACCGGTCTTGGTGAAGATCAACTCCGTTCAATCTGCAAATCTCTCTGAATCTTGAATCTCACGCTATGATACCAGTTTGTTGAAACACAGACGAGAAACTTGCACTTGAAGAAAGACAAAACAGATGCAATCTAACAGAAAAGTAAGATAGAAATTGATAAAACACAGAAACAAAGAGAACACGGTGATTTAACGTGGTATCCGGCGTTATGCCGACTAATAGACGGGCAGAAAAGAAGATATTTTACTATGCACAAAAGTTACAAAGTTTTTCACGCTCTTGAAAAACACACACAACATTGATTACAACGGATGATATTTATAGACACAAATCCCTAAACCGTAGCCGCCATATAATCTCTGTCGGATTGTCATAAATGCCCCATATGTGGATCCCAGCTCAAACTGACTCCACCAGATGAAACTCACTTTTCTCTTGTAATCAACCAACTCAGATGTAGAACTCACTTGTATTCAGCAATCTCATTTTTCTAAGTTTCCACCAAAACTCAGTTTCTCCAAAACCCAGTTTCCACCATAACTCGGTTTCCACTTCACAAAACTGACTTTCATATTAGTTCCACAAGTTTTAGAGATCAATTCATTAAACTGACAGTGTGAGTGTGAGTTTTTTTTTTTTTTTTTTTTTTTTTTTTTTTTGTGTGACTTATTTTATTTTATTCCAGCAATGTATTTATTAAAAATATTAAATTAACTTATGATATCTCAACGGATCTGAAGAGATGTGTGCTCCATACTTGGCAAAGTCTAAAAAAGTTTTGGGGTCTCTATTCTATTCCACACATAATAATGGATCTGATTCTTTATTCTGTATTCTTATTTTCCTCTCTTTTTTGACTTTCATATTAGTTCCACTAGTTTTAGAGATCAAGTCATAAAACTGACAGTGTAAGTGTGAGTTTTTTTTTTTTTGTGTGTGTGTGTGTGTGTGTGTGTGTGTGTGTGTGTGTGTGTGTGTGTGTGTGTGACTTATTTTATTTTATTCCAGCAATGTATTTATTAAAAATATTAAATTAACTTATGATATCTCAAAGGATCTGAAGAGATGTGTGCTCCATACTTGGCAAAGCCTAAAAAAGTTTTGGGGTCTCTATTCTATTCCGCGCATAATAATGGATCTGATTCTTTATTCTGTATTCTTATTTTCCTCTCTTTTTCCTTGCCTAATCTTTTAGGATAATACAGGTTTAGATCATCTATATAAAACAAAATCATGTCATGTGATAGGTAGACATAATATACTAGTGGTTATGATTACGCCGTGCAAGGCACGGCGTGCCCGTTAAAGCCGTAAACATAGAAATCGATGGTATTTTTACAATCATCGAGATGATACAATCATGGATTTTTTTATTTATTAATATGAAGGCATATAATTCAAAAAAACATTAGTTTGGCTATCATTATTTACAAAGATAGTGGAATACAATTATTGTAAGCACTCATAGTTATGTATATCACTACACAATTAAACATTATTGATGACAAAAGATAATTGTGGTAATATACTAACTATGTTCCCCACTACATCAAAGTTTTGCTTTTAAAAAACTTACAAAACAACCATGATTGCATTATTAGTACATAAACATACACCAACTCTTAACTTGTCTTTTCCTTCACCATGTATCTGTTTAGGTTTCGGGGGCGTTGCCCCCGAACCCCCACGAGTTGGCGCTGACCGGGCAGGTCGAACCCCGTTTCGTTGCGATAACATTAATTCGTACGACAACTCATATGCAAATGATTATAAAAACATTTACTTTATGAAAAAATATCTAACAGCTTTTATTTCAATAAATCGATATCATAAAAAAAACAACACAACACGAATCAATTAATGATTTGCAATCTCTAACTCTATGTTATCTTTGCTTTCTCAAGAACAATATTTGAGACGACACATCAATATATTTCTAATATATGCTCAAAATAGTTACATTTCATCTATCTCACCGACTTACGGGAAATAATACGTTGATATTTCTCCTTGGAACTCACTGAAATACTATTTTGTCTTAAGTACGTTGTAACTTTTCTATGTTAATTATTCAATGCTGTAGTTGGTAGTTTTTTTAAGGAAGATGTTCGCTCGATATTAATAATGTGTCGGTGTTTAATGTTCATTGGTGAATTGAAATGAGAAAAATACGATTAGTTATTATCTTGACTAAGCCTAGTTAAGACATGCCATGGTAGGTAACCCATGTGTTAATTTGGATGATGGATGATGGTTGGGAGTATGGGGGGGCGGGGGGGAGGGGTTGTTTTGATTTTGGGATCCAATTTTAGGATTGGTATGAATTAGTTCAATATAGATAATTTGTTATATCATCTATTCGGGTTCAATCACATAGTAGTATTGATGTAGCACCTATATTACCATATTTTTATTTTGGATAAGTAGTCATTTTTAATCGATAATTTAATTTGTTCATGAAAAACCGAAGCAAAGTCATACCAAACCGGACCGAACAATGGTTTTAGCCTAATGATGTTTTTTTTAATTATAATTAGTCATTTTAAATCGATAATTTTATTTGTTAATGAAAACCGTGAAAAATCAAAACAAAGTGGAACCAAACCGGACCGAACAAATGATTTTAGCCTAACGATGTTTTTTTTGGATAAGTATTCATTTTTAATCGATAATTTTATTTGTTAATGAAAACCGTGAAAAATCGATCCAAATTCGAACCAAACTGAACCGAACAAATGGTTTTAACCTAAAACCCGTTTCAGTTTAAAATACTTACACTTCTGCCTGTTAAATCTGCGATTAATAGCACGAAATTTAGCCAACCTTTGCATTAACAGAAACTGATTCCTCTGATCCATGAACAAAGGGCCTTGACAGACAAATTTCTCCCCTGTCTCTTGACATGCCCTTAAGTGTGCCAATTGTGACGAAATCCAAAGATCTACGCACATCGCTCTTAACCCTTTCCAACTCGTGGGATATTCGTCCACATCGTATATACGTAAACCCATTTAAAACAGTTATTAAATTTAACAACGTTGTGAATAAACAGATAATAAGCCACAAATTATAACTTACACAGATTTCTTCCATGCAATGACTGAATGACTAAACAATCAAAGAAAGTATACTTATAAACAGTGCTTGCTTGCAGTGCACGCAATACCAAATTTAATTTTATTTTTTTTCAGCTTCCAAAAGATTCTTCTTAACAACTTCCTCTGAAAGTTGGACTGATCTCAGATCACGATAAGCCCAACATCAAGTTGTTAGAGCCAACTGTTTCAGATAAAACATTAATAGAGGTTGTGGCCTTGTTGGGGTTGTGACAAATACTGGGCCTCTCCAAATGACTAAACAATGATCTGCTATCTGAAAATGCATCTCCAGGTCCACATGTTATAGCCTTGGGCTTTCCAATGTTGTCAGCTCGAGCACTAAGACAACGACTCAGGGTGGGCTTTTTAAACCCACAGTGCCAAACATCAACATTATCCCTGCTGAAAATTTTAGACTTTATGTCAATTACTGGACCTCTGAATGCTAATTCATTGGGCCTCTTCACTGTTGAAAGCTTTAGAAAAGCTTTCATCTTGCAGTAATTCACATCGGCCTTAATATTAGCATTTTCCAAAACATAAGTAATTGACCAAGGACATTCCTTGTCATTTAAACTGGCATAGGCATTACCAAAATACGTCATATTTAAACAACAAGATACTGGGAAAACGAACTCAGCCTGTTTGCAATCAGGTTCGCATAATCTGTTGTCAAAAACTCTAACCCTAACACATCCTTCGGAATTCATTGGGCATTGAGGTCTGTACATCAACAGACAACTATCTATCATTACCGAAAGATTCTTCATCTTGTTGAATGCCCTGTCAATAAAACTAGGGTATTTTAACTTCACAGATACAACAGAGGATCCTGACTTGATATCAGTACAATCAGTCTCGTAATCACCAGAAACGGATTCGGCTATTGGAATTTCCATACTGTTGTAGATGCTTTTCCAAGAAATTCAACACAAAACCAATCAATCAGAAAAAATATCAGATTTTTCTTCGCTCCGATCAATTGCTACAGTAAAAAGTCGATTTATGAATAGTAACCTAGGGTTTTATTCAAATCTATAATGATTGTCAGAAAGACAATAGTTGCTAAAGCAGAAAAGTTAAAATAAAAAGCGTTTTCACTATTGCTCAGCAGTAAAATAGTACCGACAGGCACTATTGTACAACAGTAAAACATAAGGGTTGGCCGACAATCAGATACTGAGTCCACGTGTGTGGGGACAGATGTATAACACCATAGCCCAATCAAATGCCGACACGTGGGCCACTACAGACTCTAGCATAAAAAATGTCTAGGTCTTTCAGTAAATTAAATAAAAAATCTAAGCAGAAAATTGGAATGATGGGGCAACGTGGGTATATATATATATATATATATATATACACGGTAGTTTTTTTTTTATGTATATATAAATATAATACAGCAAATTTTTTTTTTTAACATTAAAACCACTTCTCAAAAAAAAAAAAAACATTAGAACCTTCTGCCACGTGTCAAGCTCACAGCTTGCCATATGGCAGCCAATGAGCAAACCAAATTTAAAGGTAAAGGGAGACGTACGTGGAGCGTTGTTATGCATTTTTTTCTCATCATATAGTATATAGATTAGGATGAATTCTATTGACACCGTTAAAATGTTTCGGACACCCCTTTTTTTAAATAAAAAAGTTTGTTTTATTGAATAAAAAAATAGGAAAATACATTCAGGCGCCCTAGCATGTCTTTCAAAAAGCAAACGCACATCCCAAACACCTAACCCTGCCTTGTTAAAATCTTATACTAGCATGCAAACTGCTAAACTGCTTAAGGGAGCGTTTTAGAAATGGAGAAACTATGTCGAAGCTTCTTATGGGGAGATGATACGGGACAAAGACGAATGAACTCCATTGGGTGGAGTATACTCTGCGCTCCTAAATCTGAGGTGGGCCTCAACTTCATACACTTAGAAGCTATGAATATATATTGCCCTTCTGAGTAAACTAGTGTGGCAACTTTTGACAAATGACAACAACTTGTGGGTTGAGGTTCTGGCGCAAAAATGAAGAATTCCTAACTTATTAGGAATTAAAACGAAACTAGCAATGGAAGAACTAGAAATGAAGAACTTAAGCAAGGAGAAAGTAAAATAGCTTCATTGATTAGAATTTTGAAAATGATACATTGATACACATATTTGTTGATTGTTTCTGATCCTCCTAGACCTATATATACACTTTAGAATCACCTCATCTAGTTACTTAACAAACTAACCGCCCTCAACTGACAACTAACTGAACTAACTGAATTTGAAGAGAAGTGTTCGACCATATGCCTTTAAGAGGTTGTGGCATCATGATGAGCTAAAATTTACCCCTCAAAAATACATTTATAAAGACTCGCAACTGTGGGTAAACTAACTCTCTAACCAGCAGAGTACCGGGTCGATTGTTAGAATAGCTACAGGAGTACGAGGTCGATCCTAAGAGAAATGTGGTTGTGAGTACCAAAGCGAACGTAAAACTTAGACTAGGCGATCAAAGTTTAGGTGGAGTGTTTATAACTAATGCAAAAAGTAAAGATTATTCTAACGAGATTAAAAAGCATAGCCGAGTTATGATCCAAAAAGGTTATCTCCCCACAGGAAAACTTGATAAGGAGTGTGTTTTATCGAGTTCAGTTTATATGATATTCACGGGTGTTAACTCTCTATTCTTGCGTTAAGATCTGAACAGCTCTCACTTAACCCCCATACTAGGTTTATTAACCCTCCCTTTAGAGAGCTAACTTGCCTAACATGGTTGACCGGAATAAAAAAAAACCGCTGAAAAACCTCACAAAAACATAATTTTAATAATGTGTCACTTAGGTTGCCAATCTAACGATTAAGACTATGGTTTAGTGATTCTAAAACATGTTTCATTCATCTCGTAAAGATAAGAATCTCACATAGGCATAGTCCAGATCTGTCACTCAGGTTGTCAATCTGACAATGAAGACTATGATTAGTGATACTCATATCCCACATCTCGCCGCAAAATGCATCTATAAGCTCGATGTAACAATGAACAAGGTTGTCAATCTCGTTCAAGGTTATCAAAATGATCAAAACAAGTTTAAAACATGAGTTTATCATAAAAACGTTTAATTAAGCACAACACAACTCCCATCTCGTCTCCCGAGGGTTGATTTCACCTGTTTTCACATAATTCGGCTATGTATATATTTAGCTACACATATAGTTAATATATATATATAAATATATATATATATATATATAAATACGTATATATATAGATATAGGTATATAGATCTATAAATATATATATAGATACATACATATATATATATATATATATATATATATATATATATGCGTATAAATATATATATATATGTATGCGTATAAATATATATATAATATATATGTGTAGATAGATATATAAAAGAAACAAAAATGAAAGAAACAACAATGAAGAAAACGATAAAAAAAACAAGCTTACTATTATAACGGCGATATCAAAAGCTTCGATATTACAACTATTTCAAAGAACAATCTAACTTCGATAATTCTCCGAGCATTACAACGATACTAATATTACTAAATTTATTTCTGCATAAGCGCCTTATTTACAACCTAAAACTAAAGAAAATAAGAAGGATAGATATATATATATATATATATATATATATATATATATATATATATATATATACGCTATGTATATATATAATGGTGCCCCGATCTGTGCTCTCTGAATGCTCCTTATATAGGCAAAGCTTCTTGGGCGGACCGGGCCGGGTAGGGCCGGACCGGGCGGACCGGCCGGACGGGCGGGCCGGGCCGGACGGCCGGACGGGCCGGCCGGGCGGGGCAGGACCGGACGGGCCGAGATGGCCGGACAGGCGGGTGCAGGACGGGCCGGTTTCATCATTACATTCATCCCCTTAATTTCCAATTTCCGGATATAAATTATATATTTTGGAACAAAACTTCTAAAATTCATATCTTGAGTTCTGGATCTCCAAATGACATGATTCAAGAGGCATTGGAAAGCTCGTTGAAGAATCTACAACTTTAATGAAGGACTCTTCTTCAGAAAATGTCTTTTTGATGGGCCATTCGCTCGTCGAAGATATTTCTCGATTTCCACTAAATCGAATCGATTAGCCACTTGACCACTTGACTTAATGATACTTGAGTTGTAGAAGTCCGATTGACGTGATTCAAATACGTTGGAAAGCTCTTTCAAAGATCTACAACTTTCATTAAGGACACTTCTTCAGAAAATTCCGTTTTAATAAGCCATTTGTTCGTCGAAGATATAATTCGTTAGTGGTACCACAAATCACTGAGCCACTTGACCACTTAAGTTAGTGGCACACTCTTATATCCCTAAAAATACCTCTTTTAGGCCTCAAAACGTGTCATTACTCGGGATTTTGGTCAACCTATAATTCTGCAATAAACCACCAAAATGCCAAACGTAAATCCGACACGACACTCCGGTTACTAAATCGATACAAAAACTAATAAAAACACACAAAAACACGATATTTTATAAAATATTCATGACTTATATATTTTTATGAAATTTAGGAATCAAAGACTTGAAATGATACAAAAGTGCTCAAAATGATATCAGAAACGGGGTGAAAAGTTATAAAAATAACAGTGAATTTTTCCGTCATCACATCACTCTTCTTTTCAAAATGCAGCAACATCAGTAGCTTCTACTGTAATACCCCCTGCAAGCTGAGAAATCTTCAACTTCACTCTATTCAAAATGCAGCAGTAGCAGCAGTAGCTTCATTATGTAATAGAGGCAGTTGGATCACTTTTGGAATGAGTGACATGAGTGGGGCTGAATAAATAGCTGATGCCATTGTGATCCAGCAAATAATAGAAGGCAGGAGCATCTAGGGGTTTCGTTAGGACATCTGCAAGTTGATGCTGCGTCCTTACTGCCATTAGTTTTAGAAATCCTGCATGTACCTTGTTTCTGACTATGTGACAGTCTAATTCAATGTGTTTTGTGCGTTCATGGAAGACTGGATTTTGTCCAATATGGATTGCACTTGCATTATCACAGAACAGGAGTATATGTAATGGTACTGAGACTTAGAGGTCTTTTAAGATATAAGTGAGCCATTGTAATTCACATGTTGTGTTAGCCATGGAAATGTACTTAGCTTCAGAGGAACTTTTGGCCACTGTGGTTTGTTTCTTTGCCCTTCATGCTATAGGAGCTGATCCCAAAAATACAATATAGCCTGTAATAGACTTCCTAGTGTCACTACAACCTACCCAGTCTGAATTTGAGTAGACTTTGAGGATTAATTGATTCTATCCATGGAAGAAAATGCTTTGTCCAGGGTTCTGCTTCACATACCTAAGGACCATGTGTGCCGCCTGTAGATGATTTATAGTAGGAAAGCTCAAGAATTGGCTGAGTTGCTGTACAGTAAATGTGATATCAGGTCTTGTAAATGACAAGTATATCAGCTTACCTACTAAGGATCTGTACATACTATTGTCTGATAATAGCTTAGAGTCACCCAATGCAAGTTTCTGTTTTGTAAGCATTGGAGTATTAATAGGTTTGCAATCCAGAAAACCAAACTCTTCCAAGAGATTGACTGTGCACTTTCTCTAGTTTAAGGAAATACCTTCTGGTGACCTGGAACTTCAATGCCAAGAAAGTATTTAAGTTGCCTTAAGTCTTTGATCTGAAATCTGGAATGTAGATAGTTCTTGACTTCTTGTATTGGTTCCAAGAAAGCACTAGCTGCAATAATGTCATCAATATATACCAAGAGTGCCACAAAGGAATTGCCTTGAACTGTTGTGAAAAGGCTATGGTCATGAGCTGATTGTGTGTACCCTAATTCTGTAAGAGCTTCCATGAGTTCAAAGTTTCACTGCCTACTGGCTTGTTAATCCATATAGGGATCTTGTCAACTTGCATACCTGATTAGGGTTTTCACACTTGTATCCCAGTGGTAACTCCATGTAGACTTCTTCTTCTAGATCGCCATGTAGGAAGGAATTATTTACATCAATTTGATGTAGTTGCCAGTTTTTAGCAGCAACAACAGATAGTAAGGATCTGATGGTTGTGTTTTTATCAACAGGAGAGAATGTGTCATGATAATCTATTCTATGTGTCTGTGTATAGCCCTTAGCTACCAACCTTGCTTTACACCTTTCTAGTGATCCATCAGCATGGTATTTAACTTTATATACCCACTTACAGCCTATGGGAACTTTGCCAGGTGGTAGTGTAACAACATCTCATGTTTTAGTGGCTTGAAGAGCATCTAACTCTTTTTGCATGGCCTCTTTCCAGCATTCGTGTTTAATAGCTTTATTGTAGGTTTTTGGTTCTGTTGTGGCATCTACAGAGCATACAAACTTATTGTAAGATTCTGATAATCTGTCATACTGTAGCACTTTGTCCAATATGTGTGGAGACTTCTGAGTTGTGCACACATATTGTTGAAGATAGGTAGGAGAATGCCTGGCCCTTGTAGATCTCCTTGTATTGGTAGTATTGGGTGCATGCACCATCTGTTCTTCTTGTGTAGGAGGGTATCCTACATGATTCATTGTATTCTGATCCCCAATGGCATGAACACCCTAGTGAAGAGAGTCATTAGTACAAGTGTATGGTACAGGAAGTGGTAAAGATAGATCATCATTATAAGAATGGAGTTATTTGTTAGCATGCAATGGAAAGATGGTCTCATAAAACTGGACATTCCTAGACAAGAATATGTCCCTTGTGTATTTATCCATTAAAATGAAATATTTTGTGGCTTTAGGCTGTCCTAAGTAGATGCATCCCTACTGGTAAACTTGGTTCTATTAGCAGTCAAAGTGCAAGCATAAGCTAAACATCCAAAAACTTCCAATGCAGCATAATCAGGAAGCTTATCATACAATAACTGATAAGGAGTAACATTATGAATAATGGGGCTAGGGGTAATATTTATTAAATTGACAGCATGCAAAACACAATACCCTCAGAGACTGATAGGTAGATTAGCCTAAAATGTAATAGCTCTAGCCATGCTAAGAATGTGTTGATGTTTCCTTTCAACCACCCTATTTTGTTGGGGTGTTTCAACACATGATGTCTGATGTATAATCCCTTTTTCATGGTAGAAATCAGTCATGATAAATTCATGTCCATTATCAGATCTAATGATCTTAATGGGCTTATGAAACTGGACAAGAACAAATTGATGGAAGGATTAATTAATAGGCTAGCTTCTGATTTAGATTTCATTAAGAATATCCAAGTGAACCTTGTAAAATCATCCACAATAGTTAAAAAAAAATAGGATTGTTCATGCACAGTGGGATGCCTATAGGGACCCCAAATGTCTACATGAATTAAATGAAATGCAGAATTAGAAACAGAGGCACTTAAAGGAAAAGGATTCTTTTTCTGCTTTGAAATATGACAAACATGACAAACATTGTTATTATGGTCTACTATTACATCAGGATGTTGTATCAGATTCATCCTTTTATTTGAAAGATGTCCTAGTCTATAATGCCATAGACAAGAATCAGAAATATGTGCTTCACTAGCATTTACAGAATGTGACTAATGAAAACATTAATGTCTTGATCTAACACATATAAACCCTTTGTTTTCTTAGCTGATCCAATCACATTCCCAGTCTTCTTGTCCTGTATCACACACAGGTTAAGGTTAAATACTATCAAAGTGTCAGAATCACTAATAAGTTTAGTCAGGGAAATGAGGTTGAAGTTGAAATCAGGTATGCAAAGAACCTATTTCAAGATCATACCACTATTGAAAGAAACAATACCAACATGACTAACTACTACAGCAGAACCATTTGGTAAAACTACCATAATTCCTTGGATACATTGACAGGTGGTTAACAGACTTTTATCACAACTAATGTGATCTATTTCCCCTAAGTCTACTATCCAATGGCAAGATTTGAATGTACCTGATGCATTTGCAATAGGTGCGAAATTGGCTGTAAGAACAGTAGCCTGATTAGCAAGGTGATCATAGACTTATGGCTTCTATGTCTCCAACAGCTTCATTAATTACTTATACTGAGATCTGTTAAGACTGAAAGATTCATGGTCCTATGCAGGTAACTGGGGCAAGGAAGGAACTGAAACTAAAGCAGTACTCTGATCAGTGAGATTGGATCCCACCATGTTAACTCTACTCTTTGGCTTGTAACCTGGTGGAAATCCATGTTTCTTATAGCATGTGTCCACTCTATGACCTGTATAACCATAGAATGTGCACTGGACCTTCTTGGACTGGCCATTGGAAACCTTCCTAAACCCAATATTAGCATTATGAGTATTAGGTGCTTGTCTATTCTGATAATTGTTCTGTCCAGAACCTGTGTTAGAAACATGATTAGCAAGATTCTGATTCTGATAAGATCTACTAAAGAGAACAGCATGATCCAAACTTCTTGTCTGATTCATAGCATATTCCCTATGAGTTTCCAATTTTAAAGCCATAGCAAATACAGTTTGTAAATCTGGCACTGGTACCATAAGTTGTGCCTGAGTTAACACTTGAGAATATTCACTATTGAGCCCCTTCAAGAACTTCACCATTTTCTCAGTTTCAGCATAGCCATTAAAAATCTGAATAACATCACAATGGCATCTCGGTTCACGTTTACAAGAAGGCTCAGGCCTCACAATGTCTATTTCATCCCACAAGGTTTTCATCTTAGTGAAATAAGTTGTAACATCAAGATTACCCTGCTTGAGAGTATGAACGTCTTCTAGTAAATCAGTTAAATGAAACAGGTCCATTCTAAAGAATCTTGCAGCAAGATCTAACCACATTGCCCTTGCAGTTTCCAAATACATAATACTTTGTGCAATAGATGGAATCATAGAATTAATCAACTAAGTTTTGAAAAAAGTATTACAATGTTGCCATACTTGAAAATCTGGTGAATCTACTACAGGAAGTGTGATAGTGCCATCAATAAAGCTGATTTTGTTCTTGGTAATCAGTGCCATCTTGATTGAATGACTCCAAGGATGATAATTCTTGTTTGTCAGCAAGGGTTGAACAAGAATAAGAGAGGGACTCTCATTAGGATGCACATAGAACGGGTGCCCAGGAAGATAAACCGGGTTATCAGCAGCCATTGCCTAGAATCCTTCAAATCAACTTCAAGAATCCAGAAGAAAAAAAACACAGAAAGTGCACAAGTTGAACACAGTGGTTCGGAGAATCAAGTTGTAAAACATCAATGAAGAAACAAGAAACAGAGTTTGTAGCTTCACAATAGCTCTAATACCATGAAGAATTCCAGATTTATCAACTAAAAATGAAGAACTTAATCAAGAAGAAAGTAAAATAGCTTCATTGATTAGAATTCTGAAAATGATACATTGATACACATAATTGTTGATTGTTTCTGATCCTCCTAGACCTATATATACACTTTAGAATCACCCCATCTAGTTACTTAACAAACTAACCGCCCTCAACTGACAACTAACTGAATTTGAAGAGAAGTGTTCGACCATATGCCTCTAAGAGGTTGTGGCTTCACTATTCTATTCAAAATGTAGCAGCATCAGTAGCTTCTACTGTAATAAAAAAATATGGGAACCCTTTTTAACCCTTAAAACAAGCTTCCTCCTCTCTACTTGGCGGGGCATCCAAAAAGCAGCTCATGTGCTCATAAATGGCTTCGGAGCAAAGGATGACAGACTCTTTTGGAGGAATGAGAGTGAAGACAAATATACAGTCCAGAGTGCGTATCAGCTCCTTACATCAGCTGGCCAAAGTCAAGCAGATAGGGAGTGGGACAATCTGTGGAAACTTAAAGGCCCGATCCATTTCAATTATCACATCTGGCTGATAAGACACGGTGCTCTACCAACCATGGAATTCCTTTGGAAGAGGTGCGTTAATATGACCTCAATATGCCCGATTTTCCGTCATCAAATTGAAACACCCTTGCATGCTCTGAGAGACTGTGCGTGGCTACGATTGTTGTGGAATGTAGTTCTCACACTTAGCGATAGAGAGACGTTTTTCTCCTCCAGAGATCTGAGCTTGTGGCTCGATGGCAACATGACTGATCTTATGGGGAAGAAGGATTGGCCGTATGTTTTCAGGGATACAGTTTATACCATATGGTACCGGCGTAACAAGCTAGCTCACGAACCAGATTTGGAACGCCCACCAAATCATGTCCTTCAGTTGCAGATGCTCCAGATAGTGAAGAACCTTAGGCTTGCCTAGAATATAGTACCTTGATTGAATTGTAACATGTCTTTGTTTCTTCCATTTTATGCGTTTCTCATTCTTCTAGGAACTTGATCTAATACCTATGTTTTTCTCTGGTATAAGAAATATGGATCGTTTTTTCAAAGCAATTTGTAGAATTTTGACTAAAGTAGTGGATAAGTCAACACTCACAAAATTGTTGCTTGCCTATCCGCTAAAGGACTCATTCAATACTTCCTAATTCCAAAGAAAAATGAAGCTCAAACAACAAGGTTGAATTCCAAGTTGTACTTGGCTTTCTTTTCATAAAGAGAAGTTCAGTTTGAGGGGTGTTGAAACTCAACAACAGGGCCGAATTTCATGCTGCAATTAAGTTGAAAAGAAGTTGGAACAAAATGCTAAGTAGTTCTCTTAGGACGACATCAAACACCTTGTGCACAAAGGTGGTTAAGTTGGTTAACAATTCAGTTAGACAGTTGTTAAAACAATTCAGGCTATTTAAGAATCGATTAAACAAGGAATCAACATGATTTTAAGCTCATTTATAGCCTTTTCTTCATGATTTTTAACGGTTATAATGATTGGCAAGAGGAAATTCTACCATATGATTCTTGTATGATACAACCCAAAAAAAAAAAAAAAAAAAAAGAGATTGTAACATGCAACTAAAATGTAAAATCTAAACCAATTGATTATATGGACGATGGGATGCCTAACAATATCAAACGGTTGTCATAAACACATTAATGAACCAAAAATGACAAAAGAGACGAGAAAAACTTATGGATGGAGGTGGTGTAGTGCGCACTCTATCTTTTAGACGAATTACGCTGAATTCGTGCCTACGGTTATCGTAATCGTCTTCAAGATACAACAATTATTTTCTTATATCCAAAACATCATTTCAATCGAATAGAGACGGCAAACTCGAAAATATGGTTAGTAATCTCCAAAATGACTTTTAAAGTTATGCAGAATTTATTCATGGATGGCTTAACATCATAATTGGAGCCTTAAACTTGTAAGTTTGATATTTAGTTATCTAAGATTGATATATGACCTAGCTAGGCTTGATTAAGCTAAGTAAGATGATTTAGGAAGACCTTAAGGAGAGACATGTCGTTAGAATGGGTTTTAATTTTAATTTTTATTCAAGTTTAACTTTATGTACTAATAT
This sequence comes from Gentiana macrophylla, assembly GCA_026214975.1. NCBI lineage: Eukaryota > Viridiplantae > Streptophyta > Magnoliopsida > Gentianales > Gentianaceae > Gentiana > Gentiana macrophylla. The sequence goes on along the minus strand of CM047817.1, from coordinate 27,280,757 downwards.
CTACTCCTTATAGGATGGCTGATGCACACTCTGCTCCCCACGACAGTAATTCTAGAAACCACACTCCAGTGGGTTCCCAGCATGATCAGAACCCTCCACCCACACCCACTATACCTCTTGAATTATTTCAAGCTGCCCTTACCGCTTACCTTCAACAACAACAGCAGGCTCAGCCGCAGGTCCAAGCTCACTAGGACGTTCCACCTGTAGTTGCACCTCAGCCTAAAGGAACTATCAATTGGTTTTCTGAGTTGAAAAGGAATAAGGCACCTGAGTATGATGGTCTTGGAGACCCCCTCCTAGCTGAGGAATGGGTTGGAAAATTGAGACTTATTTTGATACTATGTTCGTTCCGGAAGAGATTTGGGTATCCTTGATTAAAGGATTTTTAGTTGGACTAGCTAGGGACTGGTTTGAAACTGTAAAAGAGATTTACTTGAGTGAAGGCAAGACTATCAGCTGGGCGAAATTCAAGGAATTGTTTTATCAGAACTTCTTTCCTATGTCTTTGCGAGCAGAGAAACAGAAGGAGTTCTACAATCTTAAGCAAGATAACATGACACTGATCCAGTACACTAATAAGTTCACAGAGTTGATACAATTTGTTCCTAATGTGATGAGAGATGAAATAGTGAAGATTAGCAGGTTTGAGGCAGGACTGGCCCCTGCCATATTAGTGTTTTTTGCTGGAGCTAAGTTTGATTCATACCAAGAGATCTATGAAAGGGCTATTAAGGCTGAAATGTTCTAAAGAAAGCGTTTCCAATTGTGTCTGCGAGCATGAAGAGGAAATGGGATCAAGGTTCTAAGGGGAAAGCTGGACCATCTGGAAAGAAGCCAGTTCATGGTAAGCCGAGGTATCCACAGTGTCAAAAATGCCAGAAGTATCATCCCGGTGAATGCAGGATGAGACTAGGGGTTTGTTATCAGTGCGGTGAGTCAGGCCATTATTCACGTGACTGTCCTAAAAAGTCGCATGCAGCTAATCCTGGAGTGGCCTAGGGAGGTCAGAAGAAGGACAAAGGATCCGTTAAACCCAAAATAGGAACTGCCAGAGTTTTTGCTTTAGATGCTAAATAGACTCAGAGTGATGATGCAGTGGTGACAGGTATACACAATTTATTTTATTTTATGCTTTCAATCATTCTATTATTCTAGTACTTTTATTTATTTATGTTTCCTATGGGTTCAAGGGTTATTAAAATTAGTTCAGTTCCTGCTAGAGCTTTGTTCGACACAGGAGCCTCTCATTCTTTTGTGTCCAGGAGATTTTTTCGAAAATTAAAAACAGTAGAAGATAAGATGGATATTACCTTGTCGATTTCAACCCCTGTCGGCAAGACAGTGCTAGTAGATAAATATGTTTCAGGGGTAAAGTCGAAGTGGGTGAAAAGGAAGTTCTTAGTGATTTCATAATTCTAGATACCTTGGACTTGGATGTAATACTGGGATTGATTGGTTATCCCAACAATATGTACACTTAGACTGTCGCCAGAAGAAAGTCATTTTTCGATCTCCAGAGGAGAAGGAAATTGTATTTCAGGGAAATTTGTATGAGACTAGTAAGACTTCCCTGGTGATATCTGCAATATCAGCAATGCGGGCAATCAGGAAAGGATGTGATAGATTCATGGTTTATGCCTTGAATATGGAAGATGAGAATCATAAGTTAGAGAACATTCCAATAGTTAGAGAATTTCCAGACGTGTTTCCTGAGACATTGCCTGGTAACATGCCAGATCGAGGAGTGGAATTTGAGATCGACTTAGTACCAGGAGCTGCCCCAATATCTAAGAAACCATACCGAATGGCACCTACAGAGTTGAAGGAATTGAAAGAACAACTGCAAGATATGTTAGAATGAGGAGTTGTTCGGCCTAGTGCATCACCGTGGGGAGCCCCTGTCCTATTTGTAAAAAAGAAGGATGGAACTATGCGTCTATGTATTGATTATAGGGAACTTAACAAGATCACCATTAAGAATAAATATCCATTGCCCAGGATTGATGATCTTTTTGACCAGCTTCAGGGTTCTCGAGTATACTCCAAGATTGACCTAAGATCAGGATATCATCAGTTGAAACTTCGTAAGGAAGATGTACCTAAGACTGCCTTTAGGACACGTTATGGACATTATGAGTTTCTAGTGATGCCATTTGGATTAACTAACGCGCCAGCAGCATTCATGGGATTGATGAATCAGGTCTTCAGTCCTTATCTTGATAAGTTTGTGGTGGTGTTCATAGATGATATTTTGATATACTCCAAGAGTAAAGAAGATCATGCTGAGCACTTAAGGATTGTGCTTCAAACCCTTAGAAAGAATAAGTTGTTTGCCAAATTTAGTAAGTGTGAATTCTGGATTGACAAAGTTGCTTTTCTCGGGCATGTGGTATCAGGAGACGGGATTTCTGTAGACCCAGAGAAGGTCAGAGCGGTAGTGGAATGGCAGAGACCAAAGAGTGTTACCGAGATCAGAAGTTTTCTTGGGATGGCAGGTTATTATCGGAAGTTTATTAAGGACTTTTCTTTGTTAGCCGCCCCTCTGACTAAGTTGACAAGGAAAGATGTACAGTTCCAGTGGAACGAGGAATGTGAAAGAGCATTTGAGGAGTTGAAGAAGAAGTTGGTTACTGCACCCATTCTTACTCTACCAGTGCCCGACGGTGAATATGAGATTTATTGTGATGCCTCACACCAGGGACTTGGATGTGTTTTGATGCAAGGGGGTAGGGTAGTGGCATATGCTTCGAGACAGTTAAAGACTCATGAGAAGAACTATCCTACGATGATTTAGAGTTGGTCAGCAGTAGTTTTGCTCTCAAGTTATGGAGACATTATCTTTATGATATACCCTGTAAAATTTACTCAGATCATAAGAGCCTTAAGTATATCTTTACTCAGAAGGAACTTAACATGAGACAGAGGCGATGGTTAGAGTATCTTAAGGATTATGATATCTCTATACTTTATCATCCAGGTAAGGCTAACCGAGTGGCTGATGCTCTAAGTAGGAAAATGGTTGATGGGACGGTGGCATCTATGACCATTCAACGACAGTTAATTGAAGACTTTGATCGTTTGCAACTCGAAGTATACAAGCAAGGATCAGGGGAGATGTTAGGAATGATCACTGTAAAGTCAACACTTATAGAAAGGATTAAGACTGCCCAAAGGAATGATGAGTTCTTACAAGGGGTACAAGAAAAGGTACGAGATAACACTGAATCAGACTTCAAGATTCAATCGGATGGATCTTTGTGGTTTAAGTCAAGACTATGTGTACCTGATGATGAGGACTTAATGGAAGAAATGATGAATGAGGCACATCAGATTGGGTTTGTGATACACCCAGGTACCACGAAGATGTATCGTGATCTTCGGAAGCATTTTTGGTGGAAGAATATGAGGAATGATGTTGTGAAGTATGTTGCTCGATGTCCTACCTGTCAACAGGTGAAGGCCGAACATCAGAGGCCAACTGGGTTGCTTCGACCTTTAGAGATACCTGAACGGAAGTGGGAACATATCACCATGGACTTCATCACCGGTCTACCAAAGGCTCTAGGCAGAAAGGATACTATTTGGGTTATAGTAGACAGATTAACTAAGTCAGCTCATTTTCTGGCAATTGCCAATACAATGACCTTAAATAAGTTGGCAGAGTTGTATGTTCAAGAGATAGTCAGACTACATGGAATACCAGTATCTATAGTGTCAAGCAGAGATGCCCGCTTTACATCACGGTTTTGGGCAAGCTTACATAAACAGATGGGTACTAAGTTACGATTGAGTATCGCCTTTCATCCACAAACCGATGGTCAATCAGATAGAACAATACAAACACTTGAAGATATGTTACGAGCATGTGTTTTGGAGAATAAGGGTGTGTGGAGTGATTGTCTGACTTTGGCTGAGTTCGCATATAACAATAGTTATCACTCCAGTATTGGTATGGCACCATATGAGGCGCTGTATGGTCGCAAGTGTAGGTCACCTTTATGTTGGGATGAGGTTGGAGAGAGAGCAATGGCAGGACCAGATTTAGTACAAGTGACTATGAGTAAGGTATCAATGATCAGGGAAAAGTTGAAAGCTGCCCAGGATAGACAGAAGAAGTGGGCAGATAAGAGAAGACGGCCACTAGAGTTCGCGGTTGGTGATAAAGTTTATCTCAAGGTAGCACCAACAAAAGGAGTACAGAGGTTTGGTGAGAAAGGGAAGCTTAGTCCGAGGCACATTGGACCTTTTGAGATCACTGCAAGAGTAGGAGAGTTAGCTTATCAGCTAAAGTTGCCTTCACAAATGTCAAGGGTTCACAATGTCTTCCACGTATCTATGCTCCGAAAATGTTTGGCAGAACCAGAGAAGGTTGTTGATGTGGAGCCAGATTTGATTAATGTGGACCTTAAGTATGAAGAACAACCTATCAGAATCCTGGAAGAAAAAGAAACAGAAGTCGCGGGTCGAACTGTTCGTTTGGTCAAGGTGCAGTGGTCAAATCATACTGAGCAGGAGTCAACATGGGAAAAGGAAGAGTTCATGCGTCAGCATTATCCAGAGCTCTTTTAAGCAGGTATGACAAATTTCAGGGACGAAATTTTTTTAAAAAGAGGAGTGAATGTAATACCCCGACCCAATTTTTGATCCGACTCGAGTTTGAAACGGAATGAATCGAGGAAAGTATATATATTCTTGAATATGAATAATATGGTTTGCAAATATTGAGGAATTAAATAAGTAAAACACATTAAAGGAACCATTTTCAGTTTTGGAAAAACGGATAGTCATAACAATTCTTTATGAAGGAAACATAACATTTAGTAAATATTCAATCCACGTCCATCATCAGAGCCTTTGCCTTTTCACTTCCAAGTCTTCAAATACCATTTAACTCATATTCCTTCATTTCCAAACCTTAGGCATCTTACTTCCCAACTTGCAGAAGCATCAATTACGGGATGAACCAGCATCTTGAGGCCAACCATAGGAAATAGTGATTGGTAAGATTTAAATTCTAATTTCAAGTCTTGCTTTTCAAATGATTTTGGATGTTTGAGTTCATAATTCCTTATATGAACACTAAGATCAGTCATTGTCTTTATGAACAGCAATAAACAACGGGGAATCAGAAGATATACGGAGTTCTAAGGACTAGTAGACGAATTTTGGTGAGAACGTTTACGTTTTCGAAATTTCGCTTCCGATAATCGATACCCTTGCTTAAGTATCCAGTGTCATCCTTACCTATAACCCGTTCATATATATATAGCAGCAAAACAAGGTGTTGAAGGATCTAAGGATCACACTTAAGACACTTTTGAAGAGATTAGCAACCGTAATCCAAGGTAAGGAGTGATTGTATCAAGAGATGTATTTTATTTATGTTTTGCAATATCTTTTTTTAAGTCTCCGACTTACGGAAACTAGGTAGACCAATTTTCATGATTTCAAAGATACTGGGACTTAACCTCAATAAATTTATCTTTTTTTTTTGTTAAAGGCTAATTTACATTTTTATTATTTGTGTATATATTTGTATACAAGTGGTGGTTTTTATTCTACTATCAGATAGCTATTATTTGTTATTTTTGAAAGATATTTGTTGTAAATACTACCCAGATGTGTCGAACACACTTTTAGGTAGTAAATGGATGACTTAAGAATCTTTACAGTATGAAGAGTCTATTATTATTATTGTATGTTGATAGAACAAGAGAACAAAGAATTTCTTAAGCCAAGTTTTATGTTTCAGATCAGTCTCGATCATTTCAAGTTAATAAAAGAATAAAAAGAACCATTCAAATGTTTACAAGCAGTATATATATATATATATATATATATATATATATATATATATATATATATATATATATATACTAGCTATATATATATATATATATATATATATATATATATATATATGCTATATATAGAAGTTCAGACTCAGCTAGATATTAGATATATATATATATATATATATATATATATATATATATATATATATATATATATATATATATATATATATATATATATATATAGAAGATGATAGAAGTTCAGACTCAGCTAGATACTTAGAAAATATATATATATATATATATATATATATATATATATATATATCTAGAATTTTTAAGAGTAATGATACGGTTCGCCAGACAAACACCCTACTCTCGGGTTAGAGGGAGAATCAGATTTTGTGCAGTGAGTTCTCGAGAATCCCCGGCATCAGGCCTTGCTCCTGGGCTATAATAAGGAGTGCAGTTTATATGCCGGAGCCGGTCAGGAAATCCGGTCTGCCACCTCAGACAGAATCAGAGCCGTTAGAGGCACAGTTAGAACCGTAGCATTATTCAATTTTAATTCAGTACAAACTTTTATTTCATTTACAGTTTCACTTTAAGTAATTTATACATTGTTCATTTTTCTACAATAACAGCATTTCCAGACTAACCAATAGTGAACTTTGGAATATAAGAAATTCCTTAGTTCCCTCTTGATACTTTTACACTGCTTATGGAGCATTCGTGCTCACTCCTATAGTTGTATTATTTTTCAGATGAAAATCAGAGTTCCGAAGAGGAAGAGGGGAATTGCCTTGCCTACTACCTTAGTTAAGTGGATGTGGATGTCCTAGTAGATCTGGATGCTTATCCTTTTGTGGAAAATGAACAAACATTATCATTTTGGGACTTTTATTATTAATGATGTAATAATTAGGGTTGAACCCTAATAGTCGTACTTTTTGCATTTTCGAAATCGAGACTTTGCAGTATTATTATTTTTTATGGAATAGTGTTACGTATGGATTTTAGTTTTTGATTTCCAACAGTAGAAGGCTTCGTGATTCGAATTTTTTCTAGTTCGGGTCATGGCCGAGCGATTCGGATCCGGGTAATTGGAAAAATCCGGGTCGGGTCGTTACAGTGAATAAATAAAATCTATGCCTTAATTACTCGTTCATAGAGAATTTTCAGATAAAATTTAAATATATGATTCCCTTCGTGTTTAGTTGCATCAGTTCAAACGATCAAGAGTTGAGCAAAAAAACCGAAAACCCAATCCGAACCGAAAATCAGTCCGAACCAAACCAAAAAAACCAAACCAGTAACAAACCGAATGAATTGGTTTGGTTTGAAACCAAACCGAAAAATACTGGTTTGGATTTGGTTATTTTTATTTTACCCCAACCCAACCCGCACCCAAACCGAAATCATTAATACAAAAAGACGTATTTTTGTTATTGATATATAACCTTATAAGCTAACCCTGAACCCAACCAATTTCATTCATCATTAATCAAACCTATCGGTGTCTCTCCTTTATCTGCTCCATTTCAGCTTCCATTATAATCGTTTGCCTTATACACTACGTTAGTGACCCTTCTAATATGTTATCATCATCAGTTAATGTGCTTTTTTCCCTCTTAGTAATTTTATTGTAGTTAGCTTCAATGGATTCTTAATCCTAAATGTTTTCTTCTTTGTTTAATCTATCGAGTCTTTGTGTAAAACAAATGGTAAACATATAACATAAAAAAGATGGGTTTCTTCTTTAAGTTATTGTGTAATATTTTCTCATCCTTTGTTGCAGCTGATTGTGTAATATTGTTTTGAATCATTACACTTTTGTACTTATTTTTTTCATGGATAACGTTGCTACCTTTCACATCTTCTGATCTTTTTGTTTCATGTCCGGTCCATTGTGTTTTGTGGAATAATCATGCATAATATATTATACATATCTTTTCAACTAATTAAATGAAATAACAACAACATTTGCACCAAGTATGTTTTTTTACAACAACGTAGACTTTAGTTTTAACAATTAAGATGAAATTGCTTGTTTGTCATAAAAGTATATCTTTTAGAAAACTAGGCATGCTAAAACCGAACCCAAACCGAATCCAACCCGAAACCGGTTTGAACCAAACCATTGGGGTTGACTTCAGTTTGGTTTGGTTTGGTTTGGGGTACAAAATATAGCCCCCAAACCGACCTCGCGCTTTCCAAACCGAACCAAACCAGCCCAAACCAACTCATGATCACCCCTCAATCAACACCACACAAACCAAATAGATATAGGTTGCACGAATTCAACCAACACCACCTAAACCGAAAGGGTAAGGGTAGCACCGATTCGGCTCCCTCCAAATATTGACAGTGATTTGTCTAAATTCTCCGACAAAATGTTCACCCATGATTTTTTCTTTTCTTTTCGAAAGGGATTCATCACCATTTTTTATGCCTCATTTATTTTAGTTATGCCAAATTTCTAATTTTGAAAGTTGTTGTTCTTGTTGTTGGTTTTAAATTTTTATTTTTTTACTTTTTTTTAAGAATTCTAAGCTTGAAAGAATAAATTTTACTTAATTTCAACTAAACACTAGCACTTTAAACCACTGCAATAATTAGCTTTCCATAGGTCCAATCTGTATTCCCAATAATGATAAATCAACCTTACCTATCAATGATTATTACCTAAACCTTAACCTTAAACGGAAGTTAGAAAAAAAGGAAGGAAAATTTGGCAACATCCATGCTATTTTGAGAGATTTATCAAAGGATTTACAATAGAAAAAAAAAAAATTACGAATCAGTGGAGATTTGGTTAGAGAAAAAGTGCATTACAAAATCACAATTTTCCGAAGCAAAAAATAATCGATCGTCTAAAGTATCATTCCTATTTAGCAAATAATTCAATCAAACCTACACAACCCACTCTTGTAGCCAACCTAGCCTTCTCCCTTATCCTCCAAACCCCACCACCTTATCTTTTAACCATTCACCTCGACCCTTACCCCTCAACCCACAACCCATCCACCCCCTCCCCCCACCCCCCCCCACAAAAAGAAAAGAAAAGTAAAATGATAAGTCCATTGACGGAGGTCGGACTAGTACCTCACCATGTGTCATCCCCACATTAATATAGCAATAAATGCAGACAGAAGATACGAACAAGATTTAAGGCCAGACCTAAACCCCAGGTGGGAGGTCGGCTCAGCTAGCTTCCCAGTCCACCGCAGGTCGGCTAGGGTGCAACGAAGCTCAACTAGTGCAGCTCAGGCCTCACAACCAAAGGGACTCGATGCAGGTCGGCCTAAGTATCCCTTAGACAGAGTAGCCCACGTGCATAATATAGCAAATAAACATGGAAAGAATCCTCAGCCATAAAAGCTCTGATCCCACATTTAGACTACCGTGATTATCTTCTACAATCAAGGAGATTTAACCATATTTATTCATTCCTTAGGGAACACGAAATCAGAGTCCAATAAGGACTTGGCCTATGCAGGCCTAGGGTACACGCCCCCTCTATATGAACAATCCTTAAGGAAATATGAGAGACTTGATTCCTGATTCATACACAGGATACGTAGGAAAATTGAGATACAACATCTCAGGCTTATTCTAAAGATCACCTAAACACCCCTCCGTTCGCATATGTTTGTATTCTTAGATCTTGAATAAATTGTCACTAGGATTATCCGGCTCAGATTTGTTACCCGACGGGATCCAGCATCGTCAGTTGGCGCTAGAAGGAGGGCTCTCCTACTGGCAACTTTGTTCAAAGCTTTTCGACATCATAATGACAAGAAGACTCTGGATGAAATCTTATATTACCTCCGGTCTAAAATTTAAGTCATCCTAGCAATTTTAATCCATCTCATAATATAATTCATTCTCACATTTTAATGCTATAATTAATACACTTTTTCCTATTTTACCCATTTCAATGCACGACCTTTCATACACCATTTAATAAATCCTAAGGGCATTCTAGTCTAAAACTATCAAATTTGGATCATTTATCGAGCTTCTTAATATGTGTGTCAAAATCTAGGACGACTTATATTTTAGACCGGATGTAGTGCTTTCTTTCAACTTTATTCCATATAACAATTGTTTCTACTTTCTTTCTCCTTCTTCTGTTCCTCGTACTCATAATCCTCCATCCTGTTCACCCTCCTAGTTTCTTTTTTCTTTATTCCTCTTATCATCAATAATTGCCCAATTGTTTCTTTTTTCCTTTATTCCTCCTATAATCAATGATTGCCCAATTGTTGCATGCTCCTCTTGCACAGACTTACCAACATTTTGTGTCACATTATGATTGATAATCTATGATAGAATAATCCAATTCTTCTATACGATTATGCAACTCCTGTATTGTGCTTGCATGTGATGCTACCTCAACGTCTTTCATTCGTGCACTTTATTTTAACATTTCATTTAGTTCCCTTTGAGCTTTGATCTCTGCATTGAGGCCTTCGATCACAATTTCATTTTCAAGTAAGTTCCTCTGCAGTTGTGCTACCGATGCTCTAAGTTGCTCGATTACTTTCTGGTCATTATCAAGAATTGACTTTAATTACCCTCCCTGGCTTCTTTCCTTCTCCTCCGCCTCTTGTAACTTATTCTATTTCTCGGCTATCATGACATCTTTTGCTTTTATCAGATCTTCTAGCATCTCAATTGTTGAAACAATCATTGTCATTTCATCCCTCATTCTGTTCTTTCCATTCTTCAAAGCTTCAATTTCCAATTCGAATTCAGTTTTCTTTGCAGTTCTGACATCCAATTTCATTATGAGATCTATACGTTCTGCATCCAAGTCATTCGATTTTTGAATCATGCTAACTTGATCCAACTTCAATTTCTCTACTTCTGCAGAAAGTTTTTTGTTATCACTTTCTAGCTGTTCCATCCATCCTTGCATCATCTGAATATCATGATAACGAATCATATCCGTTACCTGCACATATGGATTACAAAAATATCACCAAATTAGCGAAACTTAATAACAAATTGAGTGTCATACAATGTTTAGTGTAATACTACACATTCCATTTCCTATTATATTCATATTGGCCTGCTCCAAATTAAATTCATCACCAGTCACGGGAGTTGGTGAAATCAGTGAAAATGTTGGTGTGCTACCGATTTGTGGTTGAGGATCAGTAACAGCTAGCATTGATCCACTAGCTATGCACAATTGTCCAGTTGCATCATGAACTGCATCACGCATGTCGTCACATCCAAAGTAATGTTGCTTTTCTGATTCTAAATCATCCATTTCTTTCTCCATTGAATCTTTATCAACAACCTTTGCTTTCTTCCTAACATGTCTATTTCGTAACCTTTTCGTTGTCCTTTTAACACTTGTTATTTTTCCCTTGCTCTGCACAATGTACTCTTCAAAATCCAGGTCATCCATGATTAAAACATCCTCGCTGCTTTCACCATCATTGCTCTAAGCATCTGTCAGGCTTGGGATTAGTATGTGCTGTTTGACTGTTGGTTCGAGTTCAATATCATTGAACTGCATACAATGGTTTACTAATTATGAAACAATTACATATACATTAATAAACAAAAAACAATCACCATAATACTGAACAGCATCTATTTATTTTACCGGGAACATATAAATAACTCATTTCATAATCTACATACAATTTACGTACCTCATCGTCCTTCATGGCTTGCAATTTGCTCTTTGTAAGCACATTCTCCAGCCTTTTTAGATTCCACTTTGTAACTCTTGGGATCCCTTTCAAAGAAATACTTTGCTTACCATGTACACCCATCATCCACGTCGTTACTAAATATATCACTTACGAGATTCGAGTGTTCGCACATCCAATACTACAAATACAAACAATTGTTAGGAACATTCCACATGTTTACATTTCACGATACTACATGTACTAAATTAGAATAACTTACCAAGAGAAATATTGTGCAGCCATTTGCCTTTCTCGGATATTTCCAATCTCCATTCAATCCGGTAATTAGTTCTTTCAATATATGACTCGACCAATCGTACAAACTCAACATGTCTATCTTATCCACATAATACAGAAACCCCCATAGAACATACTAGCCAGTGTTTGTGAATAAAATTGATTGGAATATGATTAGACACAGCATTTTTATTGTGTCCTCAATTGATGTTTCATCATCTTTCACTACCAGTTGCTTGGCTCTAGATTTCACCACACTCGCCTTCAACCTATCTATACCTGCAAATAGCCTTTCTTCTATTTCGGAAGCTTTCCTATCATGGCGAGTCATGTCGCCAACTTCCTCTACATCGTCATCTATCCCAAATACAAGCATCATATCCAACCTTGACGGTTTGTTGTAGTTAGCTCCAAACTTGAACTTTTCTTCAACCTTGTCATACATTTTAATCACTTCATCCAGCATATCATTTTTTCTTTTTCCTTACAAAATTTTCCCCTCATCCAAGCTTTGAATAAGAGCCTGAAGGGTGTTATTTGCATGACACTCCTATGCTTTTCTGTTATCGACTTGGAGATGGCATCATATAAGTTATATATTGACTTCAACGTGCACCGGTACTGATCTCTAATCCTGTTTCATTTACTTTAATCGTTAAGAAGTGATGATATGAAGTAACATGCAACAACATGACAACATACAACAACATCAACGCGGTGCCACCCAAATGCAGTAACAGCTAATACATAGTGACATCAATCCGGTCACACGTAATATGTAGAGACATCAATTCAGTCACACCCAAATGCAAGAACAACCAATTGACAGTACGGCCCAACAAATATTATTGCAAAAATAATTAATATATCATAATACAAAATCTATAGGTTGATCCAAATCAATAGAAGATCTTAATAATGGAGTTGAACATGTACCGTGCATACTAACTGATTGTAAAATATAGTTACTACTCAAACATGGCAAGTTTATTCAAGAATGTTACACAGGTAGTAACATTAAGGATAAATAGCGCACTTGAAATATGGGAAATCTTAATGATATGTTCTTCAAGGTAATTTTACTTCCAATATATCATTAAGTAAACTTCATCCACTTTTTGTTTTCAACATAAAGTGCAGAAAAAGATAACTATGGCAGCACAACAGCATAATATGACTCCAAAATACTTCAAGAAATATATTAATTAACAGCATTTATTAACACATGTACTAACACGCCTTTTCCATAATGTAGTAACATCACTAAATATGTCTAGCGGTTTTGTTTCAATTTGTTTGGAAGTAGGTTTAGCCATGTGTATTTTGTCTTGTCCAATTCAAACATCCTTAATCGTTTTAATACACTGAGACATAGTGACACATTCATACAGCGAATACACTTAAACAATATACAATGCACGTAGTAACACATTCATACACCGAATACACTGAGACGTAGTAACACACAATACACTTACAATGAGACGTAGTTACACACTCATACACGTAGTAACGCATTCATACAATTTCATGCAATATCGATATGGGCTATACGCAATAACACATTCATAAACGTAATAACACCGAATGCATTTACACCGTCGACAAATCAAACATATTACCAAGAGACACAATCAATTTCACTGTACAACCATAATTCGATTCAAAATCCACCCAAATTCAAACTAGTTTCTTAATACTGCCAAATCGAAATTGGTGAAATAGGACGGTTTCAAAAGTACATGGTTGAAAATGACAAAAGACCGGTAGATGTATAGAAACACACTTATTTAATATATAACAATTTCCCCCTAAAAGTCGGGCCAGAAGCGGCATAATCCAAAATATTTCAAGAAATATTGTAATTAACAACATGTAGTAACACATGTATTAACACATCTTTTCCATCATATAGTAACACATGTAGTAACACGCGTCTTTTCCATCATGTAGTAACATCACCAAATATGTCTAGCAGTTTTGTTCAAATTTGTTTTGGAAGCAGGTTTAGCCATGTGCATTTTGTCTTGTCCAATGCAGATTTCCTTAATCGTTTTAATACAATGAGATGTAAAAACACATTCATACACCAAATACACAATACACGTAGTAATACATTCATACACCGAATACACTGAGATGTAGTAACACACAATACACTTACAATGAGACGTAGTTGCACACTCATACACGTAGTAACACATCCATACAATTTCATGCAGTATCGATTTGGGCTAATACGCAATAACACATTCATACACGTAATAACACTGAATGCAGTTACACCGTCGACAAATCAAACATATTACCAAGAGACACAATCAATTTCACTATACAACCATAATTCAACTCAAAATCCACCCCAATTCAAGCAACTTCTTAATACTGCCCAACCGAAAAATCCTCTATAATAATTAGAAGGAGTTAAACAACACATATATCGATTGATGCCTAACTAGAAAAAAAATGGATACTTACTCGGTGTTGCTGCTTTTCCCTCTCCCTTTCGCCATTTTGTCCTGTCACTTCACTTCTTCCTGGTCGGATTGTGATTAATTTGCTGTTACTTCTGTAGAATTGCATTTGAATGATCAGAACCCTAAATCTTCGCCTTGAGTTTTTTTCTTTTTCTTATTTGCTGTTCGAATTGTGTAGAATCAAAAGCAGTAATACCGTCCGTTACAATCAAGAGACGTAGATACCAGGAGCACGATTTCTGGTGGGTAGTGATCTCACTTGTCTGTTACGCTTTTATGAACACTAGAATTTTAGGAAGAATAATAAATTATTTTTATATTCACCAGACTTTTAGGAAGAAAAAAAAATCTTTTATATTAAATAAGGGTGTTTCTGTACATCTACTTATTTCTTTTATCCTTTTCAACAACGTACTTTTGAAACCGTCATATTTTACCATTTTCAATCTTATCATGTCCTTCTGGCCCAACGGCTAAAAAAAAAGATTTAACCTATACAAAATTTTAATATAGTTGCACGAATATCATGGAAAGGTTACACTTCGTGGTATGATGCCCACAATACTCATTTAATGGTGTATAACGGCTACACGAGACCGATGACGACTTACACCACATCAGTTGTAACTTTTAAGGGATTGAGGACGACCTGCGTCATGTCAGGTAATTGACACTCCAAAAAAATAGATCTTTTTGTGACAAAAAAAACCGTCAGTAAAAATGCGATTTTTTGTCACTAAAGTCCTTTTGTGACGAATTTTTAATTGCGACGCTTGTTACATATGTGGTGATGCTAAAGGGTTCTATACAGACTAGTGTAATATTAATCGCAAAAAGTTTTATAACCCTACTAAAGCTTTCTAGATCTTGTCATTATAAAGCGCTAAATGTGACAATACTTTGGTCACAAAAGACTCCATAATTCATCACTGAAGGGTTTCTCTCACCGAAGAGTAGAAACACATTTTTTCTATAATAATAATAATAATAATAATAATAATAATAATAATAATAATAATAATAATAATAATAATAATAATAATAATAATAATAATAATAATAATATTTACAGGTAATAAACAGTGTTTACCTACAAGAAATTTACAACTACAACAACAACAACAACAATAATAATAAAAAAGTCATTTACACTAACCACATAATAAATTTAAATAAATAAAAAAACCATAATGTCCTATTGTTGCTACAAATAAAGCTGATACAGGTGTCTTCCTAGAACCTTAATTAATACAACTAATCATTCAATAAAGCAACATGTTATACCTATATCAATCAGAATGCCAAAAACAAGTTGATTAGTTATGGATACCAACAATTGCATAAGAATTCTTGTAACTTGATAAATTAAGCTACCTGAGATAAGTGTAGCCTTCCCTGATCACGATTGTATCGATGGATATAAGCTTCTTCTTGTTTCACTTCCACACCTGAGAATGTTAATCGAAATCTGAAAATAAGAGATTTTGAAGTTAAAGGAGAAGGAAATGCTAAAAATACTTGAAAACGAAGAAGAAATATTACGAGACTCACCCTAGAATGGGGATGCCATCGTAAAGAAACTTGCTACAAAAACCATCATATTCCAGATGATCTGGTAATGCATTTGGGCTAAAGGGCAATCAAAAAAAAATGCATCGGGAGGAAGGTGCTGCCTTTGCATATGCCCTTGCTGCTTAATCTAAAGATGCCAAATTGCCAATAGCAGGCTAAATTGAACCTGAGGCTGCAGACGGTCTTGATGAATAAAACAGAGGCACACTTGATCAGGTAAACAGACTTGGACCAACAATACTGTATCAGGCAGACAAGCAGGTCCATGTCTTAACCAGATGCAAAAGAGTCTACACCAGGTTCTAATGCAAACCACTAATCACAACAAAAAGCAACGTAGACTGACACAAGACATAAGACATTCAAACTAACAGTCATACTGCGACAGAGTAGTAAGCACATAAAAGATAGCAGCAGACGGGTTTTGACATTTATAACACACAAAGCACATATGCAAGCAGGTCAAAAACACATAAGCATGTTAAAGACTATGTCGCAGAGCATGACACTTGTGTAGAAAATTTACATATGTTACAAGTCAGTCAGTCAGTCATACATGAACTCCAAAAGGAAGAAGAAGATTCTAGACCTTTCGATTAATGAGCATTTGAGGGCTCCATGAACTCCAAAAGGAAAATCTAAACAGAATTGCGCACTCAAGAATGCTATTTGAACAAGACAAGCAGCAGACACAAGGCCTAGTAAGAACCCACTACACGATATAAAGGTGGTATGCACCATGTCGGAGATGAATCATGCTGAAGACAACAAACGGAGTAGCTTGTTAGATGATTTGTCTTATGCAGGGCCGGCCCTATGGTTAGGCCGGCGAGACCCGGGTCTTAAGCCCAACGGTGTTGGAGGGCGTACATGTTTCGCTAAAAGAAAAAAAAAAATCGTATAGATTTAATCCGATTCAACCTAATATAATATGTTAATTTTTATTTTGATAAAGGCCCAATTTCTTTTTTACCCCAATCGATAATGGTCTCAATAAAAAAATTTACTTGGCCAAAAAAAAAAAAAAATACAAACAAGTTTTATTAGTTAATTTTTTGCATTTATGGATGTTTAAAACGCGATAAGTGTTGGAAAAAATGTATTACTTAGGATTTGACAGAAAATTAGAAACTCCAAGACACGTTAATAACATTGTCTTTTAAGAGATGTTTCGTCCCACACGATTTGTCACTAAGGGATCAAATGAAAATCTCTTCAGGATACAATGGGGGTGTTTGATTCAAACAGTGACTTGTTTGAATCAAACCCGAGGACACTCAAAGTTTTTCTGATGATGTTGTCAAACTTATGAATTTTCGTCAGCATACTTATGCCTTTTATAGGTTGCAAGTACCCCATAAACGGATGTGGGTACTCCTTGCATGAAAGGGTAGGGTTGTCACTGTTCACCGGATGAAAGCATGCAACCTTACATGAAAGGGTAAGTAAATATCAGTTCGAAAATGCATGTATCTGAAAATGCATATCCCTTCATGAAAGGGTAAGTACATATCCCGTTTCGTTGCGATAACATTAATTCGTACGGCAACTCGTATGCAAACGATAACCAAAATATTTATTTATGAAAAAACTTCTAACAATACCAACAGCATCTCCAAAGAGTATGCAAGTCCCTCTATCACCAATCAACATAACAAGAAAGAGAATCAGCCCCCATCACAAGAACGTTATTAAAGACACCACTTGCAATATACATAAGTCTCTTTAACTCAAATAAGTCCCTTTTGTAGAGTAGTGTATGCCATTGTTAACAAAAAGCTCGATTTTCACCTCTGACATGACAAGCAGCAGACACAAGGCCTAGTAAGAACCCACTACATGATATAAAGGTGGTATGCACCATGTCGGAGATGAATCATGCTGAAGACAATGAACGGAGTAGCTTGTTAGATGATTTGTCTTATGAAGTGTATCGACTAAGGTAAGTGGTGATCCACCCACTCTTTCTCTACAGTAAGCTTTGGATTTAATGCCCGTGAGAGGGATACGACTTTCATCGAGTGCGCCATCATGACATGACTCAAGGAATTGAGCCCCGGCTAACTCTGTGGACCGTTCATTGTTGAAAATACTGTTACCAAAAATAATAATGATGATTGATTCTACATAATCCTTGTATTGAATATGATTGATCTTTGCAATAATTATATTACTTTCCTACTAAGTATCCTAGGCTATAAAGCAAGCATTGTATCATTCAATTGAATCAGTGGAAAATATTATTCTCTTTTTATAATTTGTTATGGTATCAAAGCTTTTCAACTAACATCTTTCAGATCCTGGTCAATCTTAAAGAAATTCGTTTGGGTGGGGGTTCGTTACCGTAATCTACACGAACCCTCACCCCCTCAACCGTATTCTTTCACATAGTTTTTTTGTTGATTTTTTAGTCATCAAAATAAATTGCTCTATTGTCATTATGATCTCCCATGCCCTCTGCAAATTATTCCCAAATCTTCTGCAAATTTTTCCCAAATCTTCAGGCAGGTCCAATGTCCCTTCCCTTTGGATCACCAATTTTGGATATGATGAGAACAATTGGATGAAGGAGAGTAGTAGCAGCAACACAAACACAACATACAACGACGGAGCTTAGAGTGCAATCAAATATTGTTTGAATCATGTTTTCTTTTTCTCCTTTCATCAAATTCTTCCCAATATTTCTTCCTCTTTTTTTTCTTCTTCCATTCTATTCTCTCATTTATAATCACTTTATTTTTTAATTTATTTTTTTCTTCTGAAAGAAGTTTTGTCTATCGTCAAACTTCTTTTCAATCCGGTATTTTTTTTAGGGGTTTTACAACCATCAATTCCAAATTTTCTTAATTAGGGTAAAACCCTCAATTCCACAAATTTTCTTAATTATGGTACAACCCTCCATTCCAAATTTTAGTAAGTTTTGTCCCAACCATGTGTTGATCACAAGGGTGACCACACATCAAATTTTTTTATTCGGCTATAAATTAGCTATAAATTCTTTTTTTATTTTCTTAATTAGGGTACAACCCTCCATTCCAGAAATTTTCTTAATTAGGGTACAACCCTCCATTCCATTCCAAATTTTAGTAAGTTTTGTCCCAACCATGTGTTGATCACAAGGGTGACCACACATCAATTTTTTTTATTCGGCTATAAATTCTTTTTTTTAGGGTATCACAGTACCCTCAAAGATGATATTCCCTCCAAATATTTATTCCTCTTGATTACTTCTTCTATGGCTTATTAAAAAAAACAAATTGAGTCATCAATTACAGATTCAAACAATAGTAGGTTGATGTGTAACGCCCCGTTCCCGGACACCGAGTCCTTATCCGGAAAAGGAACGTTCGGCACGTATAAAATAAAATAAATTTCACTTTATACGTAAGTCTCTACTACGTCGTATCGAGTTAAGCAAAACGGAAGCAAAAGACTCGGGTAATTTTTTCAAACATCCAAGAATAGAAACTCAATATCTAAAGTAGGAAATGTAACATTTATTACATTGGAAAAGAAACCAACGAAAAACAAAACGTACGAAACCTCAAAAGTACTAAAAATAAATTACAAAGTTTCCCAATAATCTAGTCATATAATAAAACAAGACTAAATAAAATCTTCAACTTCGGCGTCTTTAAATTTCGTCATTGAAGTCCTCCTCGAACTCCAGATTTACCTGTTCGTCTTATCTCCCCCAAACACATAAATAAACATGCATTTGGGGTAAGTACATTGTACATAGTAAGAAGTAGAAGCTACAAATTAACTAAGGCTCTTTAACAAGTTTTATTATAATAATTATCTTTATGAGACCGACTCAATCTAGGGTTCACTTCATGCTCATCGACATGTCATGACTATATGTTTCTAACTTAACTTATCTTGGTTACGTCATCACTCAAGGGCACTACGCATGGCGTTCACCAGCCTGAAGATATACTTGCTAACTAACGGTGATTAGCACCGATTAGCTCCGGGGTCTCCCCAGTATGCGTATACGTTTGATGAATTTCCTCCACTACCCTTCAGCCTTTTGAGCCAGTAGCGTTGTTCACCTTTTATGAACGTATCATATCGCCGATATGAAATAGTGCCTAACCGAGAACAAGTGACGTTGTATCTTTTACTACACTTATGTAATTATTATTGTGTATTAACTAGCCACCTAAAGGTTTTCAAAGCAAATCTCACCTTATCACCTTTACTCCCTCCCTTAGACAGCTAGACATCACACCCTATCAAGTACACAAACATTGATAAACTTTAGTTCATCAAGGCACAAGCCCTTTCATGCTTTTCTGACGGATCCGAACTTCAACTCCCTTTAAGAGTACATCCGGTACCGAAAATAAACGAATCGGAAACTCAATCGAGGCTAGTTCATGTTTAATTAATGTTATTAAATTAAATGATTAACATTTAGAGCTCATTACAGGATTTAAAACCACATTCTCTTTAAAACAGGGTCCAGTGCGCCAGCACCGGGGTTCAGTGCGCACGCACAGAGCCTCTGTATGTAAAATTCAAATTCTCGTCGCCCAGCTGGCGCCCAAGATCGGGTTCGATGCACACGACCGAGCTTCAGATGTAAAATTCAAATTATGGTCGTCCAAAGGCGCCCAAGACTTTGAGTATAATGTGGATTTTCATTTTTTTATTGTATTGATAGGAATTCTTTTGTTAAGAAACCTATGAATTGATTAAAACCTCAGATTCATACTAGAACCTCGACGATTCAATAAAAAAAACCTAAGTTAAGTCAAGGATTCCCTGAGTAAGAACCCTTCGACTATCACCCATTCCATAAATAGATAGAATGCCTAAAATTTCAAAGACTTCCATTTTAAAATTTTTTGGAATCTGGATAGGAGATCTGAACATTAGGTATGCCCGCACTAACTCTGTGAATGTAAAATTCACGTTCAGGACCTCCGGTGCATCCGCACTGGGCTTGGTGCGCCCGCACCAAGTGCGGCAACTCCCAAAAAACTCAGTTTTCGAACCCTAATCGATCCCTAATCGTTCTCAAACTTCTCCAACATCATGATACTAAAAAAAAGACATAAAAACTCAGCTTTTATCTATCATGACATCTGACGATGACAAATTATGCCACCTTAAAGATTTGAGCCCTAACTTAATCTAGTGATGAACACGCAAGAATCCTAATGCCAAAAAGAGGAATGAGGGGGTGGATTTTATGTATGCGGGCCGAGTCCAAGATCAGATCTTGGATTGCCTACGATCTCGTTAGGTTCCGGTGAATCAAGCCTTACGTAGTTCCCGGAATGGGGTATTTATAATGACAATACTTGCCTAAACCCTAAGGTTCGACCGGCTTGTGTTATTGTCACCTTTACCCTTAAATGGGCTTTGACCCCTTGCCCAAGCTATCGCTGTGGGTGGGCCTCGACAGGTGTGTGGACCCTCGCCCTCGAGTCGATACTTCCGACCTGTGGTGATCGACTCTAGACTCGTTATCCCACACTGCTAGCTGGTGTGGACTCTGTCCGTATGGACTTGTCATCTCACACTGCTCGGTATTCGATAGTCGATAGTCGTAGACTGGCTTTGATATGCTGGCCTTGGCCTCGAGCTTGGGCATCGACATGGATGTACTGATGTTATTTATAGTGCGATGACCAACCGATAGACGACACGTGGAGGGAGTGAAACCCCGTATCGTCATAAGCCCCCCAGACTTGAGAGAGGAGACTCCGTTGTCCGAGGTCGGGTCTGTCACTTGAATCGTCTTCGAGTTGGGTTTTTATTTGGGCGGGCTTTTTCCCGCCGCTTGTTAACCCTAACTGCTTATTGACACGTGGCACGATATCCTAGCAC
This sequence comes from Gentiana macrophylla, assembly GCA_026214975.1. Lineage (NCBI taxonomy): Eukaryota > Viridiplantae > Streptophyta > Magnoliopsida > Gentianales > Gentianaceae > Gentiana > Gentiana macrophylla. The sequence goes on along the minus strand of CM047817.1, from coordinate 27,259,118 downwards.
ACGACGCCAGATCCCATAACACGCGTTACACGCTTTGATTCTCGCGATTCCCGTGGGGTTATAACTCCCATTATCTCCTGCCTTTTCAAATCATTTGCAAACCTTTTGCCTTCATATATAAAAGGAGAGAGGCTAAACGTTGTCGCAAACCTCGCTTGCTATTTCTTATCATCATCCCCAAATTCAAAACACCAAGTAAGATTACTTTTTTCAAGGTGTTTATCTTTTTCTTTTGATTTATCTATGTCACGTAGTAGTAGCAGCCGCCACGTAATCTGATAGAGATAGCGATACACCTTCTCCATCCCAAACTCCAAAGATTCACGCCTCCGGTCATCTTCCCGACGGGATTCCGCGAACCCACGCCTTCCCCTCCCCCCGTCCCTAACCAAATTTAAAAAGCTAGTAACTAGGATGGATGGAAAGGGTGCGAAAGGGTGTCCGAGTACACTTTCCCGAGGAAATCGTTAAAGTTTGTCAAAAATATGATATCAAGCCCCACTCAAGCTCGACTTCCATCCGTAATCATATATTTGCCGACGAGCCCCCGTAAGGATTCTCGGCGGTTTATGAGAACCAAATGGCGAGTGGATTGAGGTTTCCACTCGCCCACTTGCTCGCCATCATTCATCATTATGAGATAAGTGTTTCCCAACTTGCCCCGAACGGTGTCGAACTCTGATGGGTTTTATCATAGCCTGTCGAGTGGCTCAGGTCTGCTTCTCGGTGCCCGTGTTCCGATACTACTACAAGATTACTACCACGCCCGACAAGTTGTGGTATTCCTTCCAGAGGAGAGCAAATCGACATGAGTTCATAACTAAGGGGCCTTCTTCTCACGGGGAGTGGAAGCCTCGATTCTTCTTTCTCCGTCATGGTTTGGATAACCCCTACATCGGTCGGTGGAGGTCAAGAGAGGGGAAACAGACAAGCTTGGGAAGGAACCGGCCTCACGAGGCTCGACTTTTGAGTGGACACGATTTCGAGGTGTGTACTCGAGACCTGAGTCTCCTGTATCACCTAGCTCGCTTAGAGGAAGCTGGGCCTATGCCATATGTAGGCCTGAACGTTCCTGATCACGAGAATCGTAGGATGTTTACTTATTTGCTTGTTTTTGCATACTTATTGTTTGCTGAGTTGATAACTTGTGGTATGTCGGTTAGAACTAACTTGTCTTTTTTTTTTTTTTTTGCAAGGTGGGCAAATTCTCCGGGTCACCAACCCCAACGCATTCCTCGAGTCGACGGTCGTGGTCGCTCCGCCTCTCGAGGGTCGTGCCACTACCGACTTGCCGCTGGTCGAGATCGCATGCCTTCCTCTTCTCGAGAGGGGGCCTCCTCCACCTAGAACAAACCTTGCTGCGATCGAGTCGCCTGGCCGAGCTGAACGACCGAGGTACCCTCGACCACCGGCGAGCTTACCGTCCGATTTGGCTCTCTTCGAGATGAAGATGAGGAGGAGCTTGTCGATTTAACCTCGAATGTCGGAGTTAATGTCGAGGAGCAAGCGGCGCGGACTAAGAAGAGGCCGACTGTTGCCGAAGTGGTAAAGGAGCAGCTTCGAGAAGCGAAGAGGAAGAAAGTTGCTGAGACCTCTACCGAGCCAGGAATCGGTGTGGACTGGGTTTTTGATGATTACGCTGGTGTGGGTGACAAAGACTTGTCTTATGTTCTGTGGAAGCTGAATCGCCTCGTAAGTCGATCCTTCCTTTTATGTTTGTTTTCCTCGAGGTCCATGCCCTGTTTATCTATTAACTCGTTCTTCTATTTTGTAGCATACCCTTGTTGGTCGAGAGGCCGCCCGTCGGCTAGCCAAGACTGGGGAGTCGGCGGATGAGATCAAGAGGGAGAATGGCAGACTGCTTCAGGACAACGTCGCCAAGAGTGCTGCCCTTTCTGCTGTGGAGAAATAGTATAACGAGTTGAAGCAAGAGTCGGTTGCCGAGCTCGAGAGGCTGCAAAATAGGTTGGCGGTCAGCCAAGCAAAGCCGCCACTACCGAGAAGCGAGCTGGACCGACTGCGAGACGAAAGGCAAGATCAGGGTAGAGAGCTGCTCAAGCTGGCTCAAGACTACGAGAGGCTGCAGAAGTGTCAGAAAGCTGCGGAAGAAGAAGCTAGGAGGGCTCGCCAAGATCGAGATGCGCTACAGGCTGAACTATATCGAGCGCAGGCGCAGGTCGAAGAGGCTAAGACCGAGGCCATCATGGAGTACCGCAAGTCATCCAACCTTGAAGATGATCTAGAAGTGATCATGCGGGCTTCGATGATGGGTGGATATACCCTGGCCGTGGATCAGGTGAAGGAGGCCGTTCCGAGCTTCGACATGTCGACTCTCCAGACGCCTATGTTCTACAATCCTGACTCGGAGAAACCAGATGACCGGATTTTTTGAGGAGTTTCAGCGGGGAGAGTCCTTGGCTATAAAGTATGCTCCTCCTCGCCTGCGCCCCTGCAACGATCCAACCGCCATCGATCCGACCCCGTCACTCATGAGAGCCGACTCGAAGCGACCCTTGATCTTGATATTTCCCAATCTTTTGTTGATTTATAATTCAAACTTGAAGTTTTGTAATGTTATTTTGATAATCAACTTGGGCTGGTCTTTCGACCTGGTCGTGTCCTTATGCTTTAACTTTTCATTTGACTTTGCAATTTGTTTCTTTATCTTCTCTCTTATTGCTTTGCTTGTCTTCTCGATGTTCGCTACTCGCTATTCACTTTATTCGCTGTACTTGTTGTTCTTGTTGTTGATACTATGTTGCCCCCCAAGTGTATTATGAACCCTTGGTTCTTATTGCACTTGAGATCGACTTGCTTGCCTTAGTCTTTTGCCTATTAGGCTTATTTGACCTTTAGGCTGAGCATTTTAATGTAAACTGTCCCTGGCTTTATGTCTTTTTTGCCTCTTAGGCTTTTTCGACCTTCGACTGGGACAGGTGGCCCGACTATGCGAACCGTCCTTTGTCTAGGCATTTTTCGCCACTCGGGCTCATTCGGCTTTTGATCGGGACAGGTGGCCCGACTATGCGAACCGCCCTTTGCTTTAGCCTTGTTTGCCTCTTGGGCTCGCTCGCTCTTAGCTTGGACCTTTGGCCCGACTCTCGCGAACCGCCTCTATGCCTTTGCATTCGCCGCCCATTAGGCTAACTTTGCTTTGGCTTTATCGAGATGTCCGACTGCGGATTTCTCTTCTCGCTTTCAATTGTTTTGCCTTTAACTTTTTTCATCACATTGGACTTGTATCGTTTTGGCTATAAATCCTAACAAACACAGTAAAACATCTCGGAAAGATACAAATTTATTAGAATACTCATAAAATTGTCTCACGGACTTATTACAAGATTCAGAATGGAAAGGTAAACGAGTTCATCAAAGTAAAGCTTATCTCAAACATAATATTTCCTCAGATTGTTGGCATGCCAATGTCGAGGAACATGAGTTCCATCCGCCTCGACCAAGTTGATAAGACCTTTTGGGGTGGACCTTCGTGATCCGATAAGGTCCTTCCCACCAAGTTAATTTTCCGGCCGCCTCCTCGTCGACTTGCTTCATTCTTCCTTAGAACCAAATCACCGACCTTGAAGTATCGATGCCTCGACCTCGTGTTGTAATACCGAGAGATCTTCTGCTTATACCTTGCCATTCGGCCGAGGCTATCTCTCTTCGCTTCTTCGACATTGTCCCTTTCTTGTCGGAGTTCGGGATCATTTGTCTCCACTTTGTAGGCCAAAGACTCGAGGAGAAGGAACTCCGATCTCGGCGGGAATCACCGCTTCACACCCATATACCAAAGAGAAAGGAGTTTCCCAGCTTGATGAATTAGAGTCGTCCTATATGACCATAGGATGCTCGGAAGTTGAACTCGCCCAATCTCGACCTTCGCCTCTAGTCTCTTTTTTAGACCCAGCTTGATCTGTCGATTAGTTTGCTCGACTTGACCGTTTGCCTGTGGATGAGCTACCGAGGTGAATCGTTGGTCGATATGGTATTCACTGCACCATTCTCTGACTTTACGATCTTCGAACTGAGTACCATTATCCGAGATCAGAGCCTTAGGGATTCCATACCTGCACAAAATGTCGACCCACAAGAATTTTTTGATGGTTGCAGCTTTGATGTCGGGTATAGCCTTAGCTTCGACCCACTTCGTGAAGTAATCTACAGCCACGACCACATATTTAAGATTTCCCGGAGCTCGAGGTAAGGGTCCAACGATATCGACCCCCCACTGATCAAATGGCCATGCTGACGAGATGACATTCATATCTTGCGCTTGTTGATGGGAGATATTATCATGAACCTGACAAGTGTTGCATTTTTGGACAAGATTATTCGCATCTCGTTGCATCGACGGCCAAAAATACCCAGCTAACTTGCATTTTCGAGCTAACATTCTAGCTCCACAGTGGTTTCCACATGATCCTCTATGAATTTCTTCCAAGAGATATTCACCTTCGGTTTCGGATACACATCTCAACCATGGACTTACAAAAGATCTCCGATACAAGATATCGTCAAAAAATGCATATCGAGTTGATTGAAGTCGGACTTTCCTGGTCTGCACTTTGTCAGATGGCAGTATTCCGTTCTTGAGGTAAAGAGCGATCGAGTCCATCCACGTGTCCTGCTGAGTGATCGGCTGGGCCTCCGTCTCGATGTAACTCCGGTCGGTCAATAACTCAACCAAAACCTTCTTACTTGACATGAAGTTTGATGCCAACTTGGAGAGCGCATCGGCTCTCTTGTTCTGGCTTCGGGGGACTTGCTCAAACTGAACTGTCTTGAATTTTGGTATGAGGCTTTGGACAACTGCTAAGTAATTCTTCATGGTTTCTTCCTTAGCCTCATACTCCCCTTTCACATGATTGACCACTAATCATGAGTCATCAGAATCGACATATCTTCGACACCCACCTTCAAAGCGAGCTTTAAGCCGTTGATCATAGCCTCATACTCGGCCTCGTTGTTCGTTGCTTTGAAGTCGAATCGAAGGGCGATGGAATTCCTCGCTTTCGGCTTACTGTATGAGCCCTCGCCTCGCCCCTCCTTACTCGATGCTCCATCGACTTGAAGAGTCCATTTTTCCTCTGGGCTTTGCTTTTCTTGATCGAGTTGGACGGAGATCCCTTCAGCTAAAAAATCTGCTAAGGCCTGTGCTTTTATCGAGGTTCGAGGGAGGAACTCAATATCGTACTGGGCCATTTCAATCACCCATTTTGCCAATCGACCTGAGGTGTCGGGTTTTGCCAATATTTGCTTTAGTGGCTGGTCAGTGACTACCACAATGGGATGAGCTTGAAAATAGGGCCTTAACTTCCTCGAGGCATGAACCAGGCATAACGCTAACTTCTCGGCTGGCGAGTATCGGACCTCGGGGCCATGTAATGCTTTGCTGACGAAATATATCGGTACTTGCCCATGTACCCCTTCTCGAACTAGGACCGCACTCACTGCCTCTTCGCATACTGCCAGATAGATCAACAACTTTTCCCCTTCTCGAGGAGAAGTGAGGGTAGGTAACTCTGATAAATAAGCTTTCAACTCTTCAAAGGCTGTCTGACATTCATCATCCCAATGAAAAGGACTGGCCTTTCGGAGTATCTTGAAAAAGGGTAGTGCACGTTGTGCGGATCTCGATAGAAATCTGTTGAGAGCTGCCATTCGACCCGTGAGCCTTTGTACTTCCTTGATGTTTCGTGGTGCGGGCATATTCTTCAATGTATCAATTTTATCCGGGTTCGCACGAATCCCGTCCTTCGAAATCATATAACCCAAGAACTTACCCGACCTAACTCCAAAAGTGCACTTCTTCGGGTTTAGCCTCATCTGCGTTTCTCTCAATACTTCAAAAACCTCTCGAGCATCGACCAGGTATTGTCTCATAGATCGACTCTTGATAAGCAAGTCGTCTACATAGACTTCCATGCATCTTCCAATCTGTCTTGCAAATATCTTGTTGACTGCCCTCTAGTATGTTGCCCCAGCATTCTTTAATCCGAATGGCATGGTCACATAGCAGAAGGCGCCGAATTCTGTAATAAACGCTGTTTTTTCCGCATCTCGAGGATCCATTAAGATCTGGTGGTATCCTTTATACGCATCTAAGAAACCAAAAACTTCAAAATCAATGGTTGAGTCGACTAACCTGTCGATTTTGGGCAGCGGATACGAGTCTTTTGGGCATGCTTTGTTCAAATCTGTAAAGTCTACACACATGCGCCAACTCCCATCAGCTTCTTGACTAATATCAAGTTAGCTAGCCATTCGGGATAGAATACTTCTTTCACTATCTTGGTCGCTAGTAGAGCTTGCCGACTTCCGCCGATTGCCTCAAGTCGATCCGACGCAAAATTTCTCTTCTTCTGTTTGACTGGCTTTTTAGCCTGGTCAATTTCGAGTTTGTGAACTGCAATGTCGGTAGACAATCCCGGCATGTCGGTGGCTTTCCAGGCAAAGACGTCTCGAACTCGATTAAAAGTTCGACCAAAAGCCGTTTTTCTTTTCTCGGGATCCAAATCCCGACTTGCACACACTGATCGTCCTCTCCTTCCCAGAGTCGGATGTTTTCGACTGCGTCACTGGAGACCCAATTCTTCTCCTCTTCTCCTCCGAATCAATTCCTCGACTAAGACTTGTTGAACCGCCATCTTCCCATTCATGACAACATAGTTACAACTCCGAGCGACTTCAACGTCTCCTTTTACTTCGTGGGAACCATTCCTAGTGGGAAACTTCATACTATTATGAAAAGTCGATATGATAGCACGCAGGTCGAAGAGCGCAGGTCGTCCTGGGATAACATTATAAGCAGAAGGAGCCTTGACCACCACATAACTTAATTCAAGTGTCATTCCTTTCTCGCCATCACCAACTGTCGTGAGTAACTTTATCGAGCCCATGGGGTGGACTGCTTGTCCTGTGAATCCAAACAGGGGAGACGCTATGGGGGCTAGATCCTTCTCTTTCAACTTCATCGCTTGAAACGCCGAGTGATATATGATGTTCATCGCACTCCGTTATCGATATTGCACTCGATACACGGGCTCGCTAATAATCGCCTCGATAACTAACCTTCGCTATGACTCGACTTGGGGATATCATCTCGAGGGCCGATCCGACTTCGCCGTGAATCAGCCGCTTGGCGCTCTCTCGAGCTACAAGTCGGCTCTTCACCGTCCCGGTCTTTATCACTCTCACCAGACCAAAGATTGTGTTGACAAAGTTAATCGGTCGATTATCTTCATATCTATCTCGACCAAAATTCTCTCTCGTTGTTTCCTTCTCGACCCGGGATCGATTCTCTCGAGGTGACCGATCCTTCGTCTCTGGACATCTCGACCTCGGTTCCTATCTTGATCGGAGTTTTTCCTCTTAAATTCCCCGCGCCCTCTGGGCCCATCATAGCGAGATCTGTCAACAACTTCGTCTAGCTTTCCTTCCTGAATGCAGACGTCGATATCTCTCTTCAGGTCGATACAATCCTCTGTTGTATGGCCTATGTCTTCGTGAAAATCACAGTATTTGTTTGCATTCCTCTTTTCTCGAGGTTTCTTCAACGGTGGCGGTTTCTTCGCCAAATTTTTTGAGAGCATAATCGACAACACCTCGGATCGAGGTCGATTGAGCGGGATAAAGTCCTTATCACGTGAGGGTCCCTTCTTGCCCCCACGATCTGAGGTGGACGTGTCGATGCGGTCCCAAACTGATGGCTTACTCTCGACATCCTGCCTCTTGGACTGACTCCTGTTCGGGCCTCGGGTGTCTTTCTTGGATTCCATCCAGTCGGACTGGGTGTGCCGTCGCACTGCCTCTTCCCCTTGACAGAATCGATGCACTACATTGGCACATTCGTCCATGGTATGGGGGACGTCTCTGCTCAACTTCATGTATAACTTAGTGTTACGCAGCCCCCCTACGAATGACGTGATCAGAAGTCGGTCATCTGCGTCCTTGACCTGCATGGCCTCGAGATTAAACCTCTTCAAATATTCCATCACCGTCTCATCTCTTTGTCGCTTCACGCTCACGAGGTGCGTGGCACTCGGATGAAACTTCTTGTTGACTATAAACGCATCTCGAACTTTCGAGCGAGCATGGCAAAACTGGAGATCGACCCTGGTCGTAGCTTCGTGAACCATTCTCTTGCTCGACCTACGAGTAGCGTCTCGAATGCCCGACAACGCATTGCATCGGGTGCCCCATCCAACCTCATTTGAGACAGATACCTGTGGAGATGGTCCTCCGGGTCGGTGGTGCCATCATAAGGTTCTATCTTTGGTATCTTAAACCCCTTGGGTTTAGGAAAGCTCTCGATCTCCTTCGTGAAGGGAGACTCGAGCCACAACGACACCTGACTCTTTCCCAAAATTGCATTCAACTCCTCCTGGCGCCGCATCGCCCCCTCTCTCGGTGTTTTTGGTGGATCTCGCGTCTCTTCCTTTCCACCGAGCTAGATGATGCGCTTTATTTCTTCCTCGTGAGTCTGCTTTGGTTTGTCCACAACTTCTCTCTCGCCGCTTCCGCCATAGCTTTCTTCTCAAGCGGCGCGCTCGCTTCTGCGCCGCCAGAATCGCTCGGCGATTATCTCCGACATTACCTCCAAGTCCGCCGCTTTAAACCGATCCAAGCGTCCGATATTCTGAGCAAGAGCTTGCTTTTCTCGTTGGTGGGTTTCTGACAGGTTCAAAGCTTGATCTTTTCCCTTGTTTTTGCCGAGGATCGTGGTCTTGAACAAGATCCAAGACGGATCTTCTTCTCCTTGCAAATCGTGGATCGGTTGGCTCATTCATCCGGGAGCTTTGATCGATCGCTTTGGATGCGCTTTTGATGCGCTTTTCTTGGGAGGCATCGTGTTCTCGAGTATTCGATCAATAGAAGGCCCTCCTTCTAGCGCCAATGACGATGACAAATTATGCCACCTTAAAGATTTGAGCCCTAACTTAATCTAGTGATGAACACGCAAGAACCCTAATGCCAAAAAGAGGAATGAGGGGGTGGATTTTATGTATGCGGGCCGAGTCCAAGATCAGATCTTGGATTGCCTACGATCTCGTTAGGTTCCGTGAATCAAGCCTTACGTAGTTCCCCGAATGGGGTATTTATAATGACAATACTTGCCTAAACCCTAAGGTTCACTGGCTTGTGTTATTGTCACCTTTACCCTTAAATGGGCCTTGACTTCTGCCCAAGCTTATCGCGTGGGTGGGCCTCGATACCGGTGTGTGGACCACGCCCTCGAGTCGATACTTCCGACTGCAGGTGATCGACTCTGACTCGTTATCCCACACCGCTAGTTGGTGTGGACTCGTCCCAGATGGACTTGTCATCTCACACCGCTCGGGTATTCGATAGTCGATAGTCGTAGATCGGCTTTGATATCTTTGGCCTTGGCCTCGAGCTTGGGCATCGACATGGATGTACTGATGTTATTTATAGTGCGATGACCAACCGATAGACGACACGTGGAGGGAGTGAAACCCCGTATCGTCAACATCTGTAGATCCTTAGACAATACGAATGTAACAATTCTAGCATAAAATTATCTCCAATCCTAACATAAACCCTACGAAACCGTAATTAACTTGTAGGAAGACCTTCTTACCTTATAAGCAAGCTAATCCAAGCCAAAAATTCAGAAAGACTGCAGCAACGATCCTCCTTCTCACAGAAAACCTATGTGATCAATTCCAAAAATGGTTAGATTCGATCACACGGTTCGATTAACACAATACTACGAAAGATATGAGTTTTGATCTCCAAAACTCATCTAAAACAGCAGCTAGGTCGAAAATTCATACCTTAACAAAGCTCTGAACTTTGAGTATTGAAACGACGTTCCTTTCACGATGATTCCAACGCTCTACTCGAATTTGAAAACAGTTGAGATTCGACTTAGAAAACAGAAGAAATCTCTCAGCATTTCTTTCAAGCTCTCACACGCAGATAATAGAGATTAGAAGGAGAAAATTCTGATTCAAAAGGTTAGGGAAACTAATGGAGTTTATTTTCCTTAAATAGAAAAAATCCCAATAATTACCTAATCCCTTATTTACCCCTTCTACATAAAAATTAGAATATTACAGATGTATTACAAATACGGTTGTATCGTAATTTTTCTCGAAAGGTACGAATACTTTAATGTCATATATAAAATAAAAAATTAAAAAGTGCAGATCTTGAATCCTTGATATTGCAAGGCTGGAATTTACCGAAAAGGCTCGGACCTTTCCTTCTTTACTGCAAAAAAAAAAAAAAAAAAAAAAAAAAAAAAAATTTTCTTCTTTTTTTCCCAGCATGGAAAGTAATCATTCGTTTTTCTCATACTTTTTCAGTGGCTCACACCGATTTTGAGGTTTAACTAGCAATCTTCTACCCCCCAAAAAAATAAAATAAATAAATAAATGATCTAGCAATCTTCTGATCACTTCTTCAAACTGTTGTGCTTCGGTTATCAGGAGTTTTGCTGTCGACGGGGGAGCAGGCCAATTGAGTTATCCAGTAGGTATTTCTATCTCTGTTAGCTTTAATTTACTGAATTTTCTTGATTGATGTCTGTTACAAGTAAATTTTTTGTTAACGACGGTGTTGAAACAGCTGAATTTTCATCCTTTCTTTGTGAATTTTTCATCCAGTGGGTCTGCTTTGAATTTACGCAATCAGTTGATGCAGTAACCTATATTCAATTGAATTCCAAGATATGTTGATTGAAACTAATTGAATTGTATGTGACAATTGCACAAAAATATTTATTCAATTGGTGTATTTGGTCCCCCTGTTTTTGTGATCCATAATCTTAAATCATCTTTGATCCCTTTTTGGTGATTGGAGTTCTGCCAGCTGCAGAATTGTAGTCCTGGGGCTATTTTATTAGTTCTTTTTCTTAAGAGTGCAATTAAACATGTCTTAGATTGAGTATTACTTTTGATGTAATGCTCTGTCCCAGAAGCCGAGATCATAACCGGAAAATAGAGGTTCAGTATGTGCCTGATAAACTAACTTTAAGAAAGACGCGGTAGCAAAGAAAAATAAGTAATGAAGAGCTAATGCAATCCGGGAATTTCCCGGCTCGGATTTAGAACCACGGTGTTAGTTTTAGTAACATATTGCGAGAGCTTAAACGAGCCTTTCTGAGGAATTGTGACGCAAAGACAAGAAATCACATGCATAAAAATCACATGTTTTTTTTTATATATTTTGTTAAGTCCATTCATAGAAATTCCGTAATTAAGATCGAGTCCCCCAAATATCTAACAAGTATCGTAATCTTAAAATAGAAAAAAATCTGGACAATGCTCAACCCTGCTTTACTTAAGAATTGTGATGCAAAGACAAGAAATCACACGCATAAAAATCACACAACGTTTCTGTATGTTTTATTAAATTCATTCATAGAAATTCCGTAATTAACTCCGAGACTCCCTATCCTATTTGATTATTTAAAATAGAAAACAATCTGGATAGTGCTTGAAACTATATAATATATTAGTTAAAGTTACAGTTACAGTTTTATCACATATATCAGTTTCTGATGAATTCTGGGGAAGGATATGCCGTCTCACCCAATAAACCTGTTGCCTAGGCGACAAACTGGTTGTAATGCCCGTCCAAGAAACCGAGCCCACAACTGGAAAAGTGCCACTCTTATCAATGTTTAAACTAGCTTTAGATAGCGTTGTCCAATTTTTGTCTGGCAGAAAGTGTCAATTTTAGACCAAATCAAAATTTCCACTACTGGCATCGAAGATGCTTTCGGTTTCAATCTTCCTGCTAGTTAAATTTTGCTTTCTGCGACAGTTTATTCAATCTCGACTGTTTACAGCCATGCTGGAATAGCCTCTTGGCTCTTGCGAAAGTGAAAGCCACTCGCATTCATTAAGTTATACACTGACCCTTTCATTCTTTGGTGCCTGTGCATACGTTTTTACTATTAACACTCTCAATTTTATCTTACTCTAATGGAACATTGTGACCAACTCAATGTAAAAAAATTATTTTTTGTAAACCAAATACACTAGTATGCAACGATAATTTAAACTTGCAAGCCTGAAATGAGTTGTGATTCCGCTTCTTCCTCGTTGGTCATCAGCATTCTCATAACAGAGAGGTACCAACAGCTGCAAATCATGACAGAGCTGTCAAAAGAGATAAAGGAAAAATAATACAGAGAGGAAACCAGAAGATGGAAAACAAATAGTGACACCTGAAATGTTCTACATTGCTCTTGTTTTGTCATTCCGCCTGTTAGCGCTTTTGGACTAGAGGGTATGACGTCCATCAGTCCATGCAGTGAATACTTAAGGACTAGAATAACGACAAAAAATGATACAATCGATAATAATTATTAAAGTTCATACAGTGAATAAGACATCTCTTGTGTGTGTTATTTGTTTATCATTAATTTTTTGGTGGCATGGGGGTGGGGGTGGGTGGGATGGGGTTTGGAGTTTTCGTAGGTCCTTCAATCTGTTCTTTTAACAATCCTGCATAACGTTTCAGTTACACAGATAAGCTGGCATTGAAACTGGCAAGTGTAAGTAGCAGGAAGCATGGGGGCTTCAAACTCTACAATGGTGGAAGAAGACAAGGCTCTGCAGCTATGTCGAGAGAGAAAAAAGTTAATTGGACAAGCTCTTGACAGTAGATGTTCACTGGCAGCTGCTCATATCTCTTATATCGAGGCACTAAAAATTACAGGAACTGTTTTAAGGGCTTTTGTGGAACTTGAAACTCCAGTTGAACCTTCCATCTATACATCCAACAGTGCAACACCAGAGGTGCCTGGGCTGAGTAATAAGTATGCTTCACACGTACAACAGTCATCTTCTTCGGTTTTGCATGCAAGTGGAAATGTCTCGACATCTCCTTCACCTCCAAGAACAAGAATCTACCAAGCAAATCAGATGAAATTTGGAGGTTCCTTCTCTAGGAAAGTTGTTGAAAAACCCTCTGTATCTCACACTGTATCAGTGACTTCGGTCACCCCTCAAAGCTCCACCCCTCATTCTTCTGGAAGACCTGAAACTTCACGTTTTGACTCAACCACTAATCAACCTGTATCTACCGTCGATCAACTTGAAACTCTACCATGGGATTACTTTGGTCTTTCTGATACTGTGGACAATCAAGCGTCTTTGCCAGAACAGATGGAGTATAAACAGGACAGTAAGTTTTCTCATGAGCTCAAGCAGTTTGTGGATGAGGAAGAAACTTCTGAACTAGGCGTCAAAGAAGATAAGTTTTCTTCTCATGGAATGGAAGATTCATCAGAATCTGATGAATTTGATGAGCCTGTTACACCTACTTTAGTACGCAGCTTTGAGAATGTTAATAGGGCCGGGGATAATATTTCTGTCTTGGTCTCCAAAGAAAGCATCACTCCAGAAACAACATCTTTGGATGGGCAGGAACACAAGTCACCTAACTTAACACCATCAATAGGAGCAACTTCACCTGTGACGCCTGCGAGTGGGGTGAAAACTACAGCTAGAGGAGAAGATGATGTGGCACCTAAGGACTTTCTTTCGAGCATGAGAGACATTGAGTACCTCTTTGCTAAAGCATCTGAATCTGGAAGGGAAGTTCCTCGGATGCTGGAGGCAAATAAGTTCCACTTCCGTCCTATTTTCCCTGGGAATGAGAGTAATTTCTCGCTTTTTCTCTTGCCTTTAGTCATTTCGTATATTAGTAAAAGCTTTAAGTCTAATGCTTTATTTGGTTCATTTAATTTGCACTAAAGTACTGTAAATAATGCATGTAAGCAAGTACCCTGGGAGTAAGGTGATTTTATCTGTTTCCTGCTGCAGTACTTTTAAGTCATGTAGCATTATTTTTCTGGTTCAAGTGTGTGATTGAGATTAGTGCGTCTCCAATTTAGTTACACTGGTTACAATGTCAGGGGACGGAACTAATCCATTTCCCTTGCTTTCAATGTGTTGAAATTTCTGTGAAACTCAGATGATTTTGCACTGTAGACATACGTTAATGCCAACATGGCTAAATTTCTACTCATAAGAATGGCAATAGTTTCTTCTTGCATATCTGCTATTTCGAAGTGCATTCCTTAAATTCAAAATCATATGCATCTATCTTATTTCATTAAGGATTCTTAAGATTCTTTTCAAATCAGGTGGATCATCGTTGGCCTCACTGTTTAAGTATATTTTCTCCTGCGGTGAAGATCCAAGCCAGGTCCAAGAAGGTAGGCCTTTTAATCCTTATATTTTATATATGCAGATTTGGAGTTAGGCAAAATTAGTATGGTGACTCCTTCATTTTGAAAATTGATTTTTTTTCTTCTTCATGTAACTAGTCTTCCTCTAGTTCAGCTTTCAATGAACAAACTTTACCTTCATAAACTTGCAACGTGAGAAATTTCATCCGCCAGATGGCAGTGTTTGTGAAAGTCCAAGAATGGATGATTTTTCTGTCTTCTATTTGTTGTTCCTGCAAATTTACTTGTCTTTCAAATTGTAGTAATGTTTAGCCAGAACTTTTACCCGAGAATGACATTATATTAGAGATCATTAACAAGAAAAGCCCTAATGTAAGGCTGGCATGGAGATATCGTAGAAAATAAGTGAAAGAGATTTTTTTATTTCTTAATTGAAAGAGTACAGAGAATATATAGGAAATGAATACTGTAACGCCTAGAAATCTCCTAAATAAAGCAGAAAACACAAAAAAGGAAGGACAATGAGGGAATACGAGCTGGTCTCATTAAAACAAAGATTCCTAACTACTACATCAGCTAAAAAAAGGAGATACAGCTATAAGGCTTAGAATGAAACAGACCTTTTGTGGTTGGCCATTCAGAAACGTCACATTTATACTCAGTAAGGCTTTCTTTGACCAATAAGTGGGGAACAATCTATTTAGATGAGGGAACTAGCTTATCCCAATCTCCAGTGCCATAATCATATTTCTTCATCAGTACAGGGTATCTGGTTCCCTGCATTAGCCTGCTTCTTAGGTCCTTCACCTTCAAGGTAGTAAAGGCCATGGACTTTGCTAGCATTGCCAATCTCCCTCTCTGAAACCTAATCCTGGAGAACACAACCAGATGGAAAATACTTAGCCACACAATTTTTGTCTCCAGTGAGTGTATTGATAGAGAACATATTACAAGATGTGCTGGGAGCATAAAAAAACAGAGGTGAGGGCAAAAGTAGGAGAGATAAAATTGTTCTTTTCCAGCAACAGTAGATATATATCCATCTGCCACTCCGACTTTATGTTGACCAGAAGAAGGGGCGTAGGTTGATAACTGAGTGGACTGACATGTTAAATGGTCAGAGGCTCCGGAGTCAATAATCAAAGGTATCTTACCTTCATTGATGACTGTATGTTGTGCAGTAGACTCTTGTCCAGAGGGCTTTGATGACTTATGAATAAGTAGATTGAGTAAGTCACGTTGCTCCTTAGTCCTTAGTAAAAGGAAGATTTTGGGAACCAGAAATGGAGAATCTCAGTTGATTCTCTGAGTGATTCAAACATGCTTGGCTAGGACCACCAGATCCTTGATAATTGCTCCTTTGATTTGACCCTCTGGATTGCAAGTTTGTTGGTTCTCCATGAAGTACCCAACAATCATCTTAGGTGCCTTGGTTTGTTACAATGGTCACACCAAAGATTTGACTTGTGGTCTGGTTTCTTTTTTGACATTTTTCCACTGTTTCCAACCACCAAAGTTTCCTCCAGTTTAGTTTGTAGTGTCAACTTTTCTGTGGCTTCTCTTTTATGGGCATTCATTGCCTCCTTTTTTACTCTCTTATCTCCTTATGGACCCAAAGGTTTCTGCAACTGTTGGTAAAGGATCTTGTGCCTATACTCTTTCTCTGGCTGTATCGAACTCCGAGTTTAAGTCTCCAAGAAAGTCATAAATCCTTTCTCTTTCAAGAATATTCCTAAGCTTGACTGCATCCTTAGGGCAGTCCCACTCAAGGACTGTTAGCTAGCTGGTCAAGTTCTTGCCACAGTCCTTTGAGTTGCTTAAAGTATTTAGGGACATCCGATTTCTTTGCATGATGTTCCATGTCATTATCATGGCATTCTCAGTTTCCCAAAGGAATTGAGCCTCGGGTTCGCTAGAGCTTGGAGTCTTAACAGTTCCAGTTAAGTACTCCATTTTTTCTCTTCCAGTAATAATCATCTTCACCGATTGCAGATAATTTGATCCTGTCAGTTTTATGGTGGTGGTGCTTTGGAGGGAAGAATTAGCCATGGATGAATCAGACCAACAGGCTGTGTTGGTGAAGAGTTCGAGAGAAAATAGAAAATGAAAGCTTCTACTGATTTCATTCTTAGAAAGGAGTTTAAATACTTAGAAAGATGAGCCCAACTGCTAGAATTATAAAAGAAGGAAAGGCAGATGCTAAACAGGCACCTAACAACTAATAATACATCATACGGTTATTAAAAGCAAGTTAATTGCTAAATTAACTTCATAAACATAATAATTTAAACTATTATTCTTCTACAGTTGGTAATGGTGGATTGAGTGGCATGGGTTTGACTTGTGGCCGAATCCGAGTCATTTGAAGAGGTCTCGTTCAAGTTTGACTACATAAATATCTACCTCTAAACTTGAGAGGAGTGTAGAAACTCATGATTTTAGTAGAGTTATAGTAAAATTATGTTTAGTAATCATCCTTATATGTTTTGTACCGTTTATATATGCAGATTAGTGATTATTTATCCTGTTGTAGGTTGAGAGTTTTAATGTTTAAACCTAAATGAATAAGATGAAATTTTCAATGTCTTTCTGAAATTCTACACTAGTACTTTGAAAGAATTAACGCAACTTCACGGTGTTGATGATTTGTTCAGACTTATAATTATTTCTCATAATTTCTTCTGGTGTGATCTTCTTTGCAGTACCTCAGGAAACCAGTGTGAGGTACCTAACTTGGCATCGCACGACCTCATCCAGGTGCTCTTCTTCAAGAAATCTTATTGGGACGTCAAATGCAGCTGATGAAATCGAGGATCTTACCAAGAACCTTTTGGATAGTCTCTCTATGGTTTCACGAAGTCATGCCTCAACGTTAGACAGGTTATTTGCTTGGGAGAAGAAACTTTATGATGAAGTCAAGGTATTCAAGTATTTCTTCATTTATATTTGGTTTCATCTGTGTACTTCTTGTGCATGTTTTTTCATAGATTTGGGAAATGATCATTCTTGTATAATTGATAAAGCAATTCGAAACTGGCAAGCTGATTGTTTATTTTGAAGGGATTTGGTTACTTTCCGTAATATCAGGTTCATGTTCTGGGTTTTTTCAGGCAAGTCAAATGATAAGAAGGCAGTATGACAAAAAGTGTAAACTACTTAGGCAGCAAGAATCAAAAGGGGAGAACCCAATAATGGTCGATAAAACACGTGCTGTTGTTAAGGATTTGCACTCAAGGGTCAGAGTTGCAATTCAGCGGATCAATTCTGTGTCCAGGAAGATTGAGGAGTTACGAGATGCAGAACTTCAACCACAACTTGATGAATTGATAGAAGGGCAAGTTCTTTTATTTTCTCAGCTGATTAATTTCTGCATAACTTTGTGATATTCGATAAATTTGGTTCTAGCTATATTGTGTTGCAAATGTTGCATGTATAATACCAAGTGGAATATAGCCTTCTGCAACTGCTTTTGTTATTCTTGTAAAAATGGTTAAACCCTAACCACAAGGGTCCCCACTCCCCCCGTCCCACGGGATGAGTGGAGATGTTTATCAGGTAACCTAGTGGCTCAAGAGTCATAGGCTTGCTATTATACCAAAAAACCGAAATAAGTCCCCTTTACTGGGTTCGAACCTCCACACTCCAGCTTAAGGTCCAATTGCCCTTTACCACTTGGCCATGTCCTAAGGACTACTTTTGTTATTCTTATTTCTAAATGTCTCCATCCTATATTTCATTCTTCTTCTGACCTGATATCCGGTGGATTGCAGATTACGGAAGATGTGGGAAGTGATGTTGGATTGCCACAAGCTTCAGTTTCACGTTATATCAGTTGCATACGCCCCTGTAACCGTCAAGATTTCAATACAATCAGACTCGCATAGGCAGGTAACTATTCATCTGGCAAATGAACTGAATTCCCTATCTTCCTGTTTTACAAAATGGATCGATGCCCAGAAAACGTACATTGAAGCGATTGACAAATGGCTCTTGAAGTGCGTCTCCTTGACAGAAAAATCTTCCAAAAGAAAAAGGAGGATACCACACCCACCTATTAGGAACTTTGGTCCTCCAATCTACGTTACCAGTGGCATCTGGCTGGAAAAGTTCAAATCTTTACCTACTAAAACAGTTTCGGATTCTATAAAGAGCCTAGCAACCGAAATCACGAACTTCTTACCCCATCAGGACAAGAACCAAGGGAAAGGTATGATGAATCATGGACATTCACCATTGCATCATACTACTGCTTCTGAAACCGACCATTTTAGAACTATTTTGACGAATGGAGCGTGTGAGGATACGATGCCTGGTTTTGATCACATGCGTATAAGCGTGGCTGGATTTCTTGGTCAATTGACTAAATTTGCAGAGTCTTCTGTACATATGCTTACAGAACTCCAAAAAGCAATAGAAGATGCCAAAAAGAGTTACAAGTATGCAATGTCCCAATAGGCCTTTGATATATAATATTCCAGAGTAACTATTGAAAACTCATGGCAATGAAATATGTGATGGTAAGTTTTTGCATTTGTAGATAATATACATAATAAGGTAGTTGTTGGACCTTGGCTTACTACTTTATATATATAAATATATATTTATATATACATATAGATGAAATTAAATAAGAAAGTTATAGTTGGGAATTTTTAATTATTCTTCGGAAAGACGGTACGAAGAAGAACGTGTAAAAGTTAGCTCATTGAGATACAAAATTTTGCTATAGTATTTCAGTAATTGTTGGCCTGTTCAACATTCGGAAGTTACCGAGTGTTGGTATGATTTTTACAAACCCCCGTTATTCACGAGTCTTGTGTTTTTACGTTTATACAAGCATTTTAATTCATTATTCGAGGTGTGTTAATAATTTTTCATGGTGCTGGGTTGAATGTGATTCAACTAGGAATAACGAGGAATTTGAGAGGAATCGGCTCGTCTGTGGTTATAAAAACATCGCCACTTTTCTTTAACTAGATCCACTGATTCCTGTTGTTGAGTAAGGTATGGAAATTCATCTTCAATAAAGTGAACATCATGGGAGACAAAAAAAATATTCAAAATCGATAAAATGGCTTACACGATATTCTTCCAAAATCGATAAAATGGTTTACAAGTCTACCCAAATAGTATACATTACTTTGAAAATCTGGATTTCTTACTCGGCTTTGCTTCTTTGGTTGAAGAATCAACCCCTCCATTAATATTTTACTGTCCAAAAAAAAAAAAAAAAAAAAATATATATATATATATATATATATATTTTATATATATAATATTATTTTTTCGAGAAAAAATTTTGAGATCTGCACCGTTCGCCAGACTCTCATCATGAAATTTTCTCATGTGTGTTACACCATAAATGCTGAAAGTAAAATATCAAAATGCCATTATAGTACTCAATGCGATATTAATATAACTAGCCCAGGAATGTGCCAAATCACAAAATCCCCTCAAATCCCTAATTCCACCTTCTAACCCTAAAATCCTATTATAAAAACTTATAATTGGGATTTAACCCGACCCATCCCTTTAAATTCATAAAATACAAATATAAATTACATGAATTTCCCCAAAAAAAAAACGTATTGGTTGATTGAGAGCAATCCCCAACCCTAATTTACCCACCGGATATAAATGATGATAAACAATCAATATCTTTCAATATTCTCGCACTTGAATGAGGAAAGCAAGCGAACCTTTGGCTATGTTATTCTCACTTTTGACATCATGGCTCCGGAAAAAAAAATTTCAATTTCACCGCCACTTCTTTCACACCCCCATCTTCTCCCTTGAAGAAGATAGCAAGTTTGAGTTGACGACATCTCGGGTTGATATCATTATATGAAAGTACATTGAAGGTGAAACAGAAACAGGGACGACGACACTGAAGAACGTGGACGACGAAACAACAACACTTAGCAAACAAAGAAGGTATTTATGTTGATTTAATGATTTTTAATTGCGTGGGCTGTCATTGTTCTTCGAATTAGCAAACAAAGAAGTTGAATTAATAATTGAGAAACAGGGCCTTTAAAATGCAGTCATGTTCTTTTTTAATCCTTAATATAATCGTAATTGTTGTATTGAATTGAAGTAAAGCAGGAAGATTGTGAAGAAGTTGTTGGTGCGTGATGGTTAAGAAAGACTCAGAAGAAGTTTCGTTTTATGTTTGTTACCCGGTTGAGGTTGAAAAGAGTGATGATAGTGTTTGGTCGTGGAAGTACGTAGGATGTGAAACAGACGAAGTGACGACTATTTTAAACCTCCCAAACAACATTTCATTTGATGGATTGTATGACGAGGTGAAAGAAGAGTTGAGAATTGATACAAGGTTGTATGATTTTGGGATGAAAGTTATGGCCCCCGTTAGTAAAGCTAAACCGATGCTACTTAATTGTGATAAGCTTGTGAGAAGGTTTTTGAATGTTTGTGATCTAAACAAAGATTTGTTATTAGTTATTTTGAAAGAGAAGGGAAAAGAAAAAGACATTGATATTGAAGTGGAAGTAACACATGTTCAGAATTATATTGAAAGTCAACAATCATATGATCCTGTAGTTTATGTGATGGGAACTCAAGAAACAAGTGTTGAAATGGATGTTGATGTTATTACGATTAAAGAAAGACTTGTTGAAGAGACATGTTTGAATTCGGCAACTGAAGAACCAAATGTTGATGTTATTGCGATTAAAGAAAGTTGTATTGTAGAGACATCTTTAAAATTGGGAACTCAAGAACCAAGTATCGAAATGGATGTTGGTGAAGTGGCATGTGTTGAAGAAGAGGTTTTTGATAGAAGAAGAGAAAGTGTTGATAGATTTGAGGCTAATGAGATATTTGAAGATTCTTTATTGATGCATTTGGGTGAAGATGCTTTTTTAGTATCATGGGAAACGTCAAATATGAATACTTTGAATGATGATGGCTTGAATGGTGGTGATCGCTTGAATGCAACGGAACCCACAAATGTTGATACTTTGAATGGTGGTGATCGCTTGTATGCAACGGAACCCACAAATGTTGATACCTCTAATGGTGGAGATCGCTTGAATGCAACGCAACCCACAAATGGTATCCTTGTTCCAAGTAATGTGGGTGTACCTCATGTGAGCATTCCTGAAGATGAAGACATTCATGTGAAGGATTTGTTTAAAAACAAATCGTTGTTGGTATTTAAGGTTGAGGTGTTAGCTATGAAGTATCATTTTGAGTTTAGAACGCAATCTTCCACCAAAAAGCTATATGTGGTATTATGTGCAGTAAAAGGATGCAAATGGCGTCTGCGAGCAAGCAAATTTGATGCGTCTAAATGCTTTGAAGTTTGAAAGTATTCAAGTAGGCATACTTGCCCACCTATGGTTCATCAGAAAGATCACAGACATGCTTCTTACAAGCTAGTTGGCCGATACTTTTTTTCGAAGTTTAAAGACGCCAACCGTATTTACTCTCCGAGGGATATGATGATTGATTTTATGTCAAAGTTTGGATATGATTAGTTATCACAAGGCGTTCAAGGCGAAGCGTTATGCGAATTCATTGGTTCGGGGATTTCCAAAAAAGAGTTTTGAAAAATTACCTAAGTATTTTCATAGGTTGGAGGCCAGAAACCCGGGAACTGTGACGGAGATTGAAACTAAAGGAAACGACGAGTTTTTATATTGTTTTATGGCACTTGGTGCAAGTATAGAGGGGTTCAAGTATATGCGGCCAGTCGTTTCTGTGGATGGAACACATTTGAAAACGTGTTACAAAGGGGTTCTACTTGTGGCAACGTGTGAAGATGGAAATGGTCAAATATTTCCAATTACGTGGGCTGTTGTTGATTCTGAAAACATTCCTTCATGGACCTGGTTTTTCACAAAGTTAAAACCCATTATAGGTGACACCGGCGATCTATCAATAATTTCTGATCGTGCTGAAAGTATCAAAACAGCATTCAGTAATGTGTTTGAGAATGCGCACCATGGATTTTGTGTATATCACATCCAAAAGAATTTGAGGAGTCGTTATCATGGTCGCAATGTGTCGACGTTTTTTATGCCAGCTGCAAAGGCCTATACTGTTTCAGAGTTTAAGGTGCATTGGGAAAAATTATCTGCAATATGTGATAAACTTGACGAGTATTTGGAAGAAGCATCATTTCCTTTCTGGTCTAGATCTCAGTTTAAAGGTTTATGGTACAATATAATGACAACTAACCATGCCGAGTCTTTAAACAGCAAGTTATTACGTGCTCGGGAATTTTCAATAGTTGGTTTGCTTGAACGTATCCTGGAGGTTTTACAGAAGTGGTTTGGTGAACGAAGTAAACGTGGTGAAGAATGTGTTTCTGTGCTCACTCCCAAAGGAGAAGAACGAATGACAAAAAGATACAACAGAGTACGGAAGTTCAAGGTTTATGTAGTTTCTTCCGTTAAGTATGAAGTGTTTGACAACGATACTATGTTGACTTACATTGTTGACTTGGATGTTTTCAAGTGTACATGCAAGAAATTCGATTTAGATAGGTTTCCATGCTATCATGATGTTGCTGTGGCCAAGCACATAGGGAGCCACGGCTACAACTATTGCACTCGGTATTATAGCAGCGAATATTGAAGAAATCTTATTCTCAAAGTGTGTTCCCCTTGATAAATGAAGCAGATTGTGAGTATCCCGCTGATGTGCTTAACAGGAAGGTGTTGGCACCGACGGTGACAAAGAGACTATATGGACGTCCATCAAAAAAGAGAAAGAATTCTACCGGAGACGGGAAAAGGGTTATACACTGTGGTAAATGCAAGAAAACAGGCCATAATAAAACTAGTTGTTCGCGATTGATTGGTGAAGATGATGGTGGCAGTGATGTTTCTTTTTAGCGTATCTCAAAGTATGTTGTGTTGTAACTGGTCATATAACAAGTTTAAGTATGTAGTGTTGTAACTGGTCTTATAACAAGTTGAAGTATGCTGTGTTTTAAGTAGTCTAATAAGTATGTTGTGTTGTAACTTGTTTTATAATAAGTTTAAGTATGTTGTCTTGTACCTGGTATAATAAAAATTTTAAGTATGTTTTGTTGTAAGTGGTAACAATTTCAAGTATGTTAAGTTATAACTGCTAAAAATTTCAAGTTAATTGTGTTTTAAACTGGCAAAAGTGAAAATATCAATAGTTAAGGAAACCAAGAACTGGTACAACACAATGTTTGTTAATTACCAACATGGAATACAAAATACATAATAATACAACCTCCCATAATAGTCGATAATATCTTTTTTCATTGAATGTGATTCGTTCTTCTGCCTAAGCTTCTCAATTAGTGTCTCAGTACGATTAATCCTGTCTTTGTCCTTCCTCACCATTTGAGCTGTGATCTCCAAACGTTTCATTAACTTGGTAACATTGATCTCAACGTGTTCCATTTTTTCCACGTCCATTTCTCGCTTCTTCTTTAACAATTCAATCTCCTTATTGACAACTACTTTCCGCACCAAGTTGAAGGAGTTATTGACAGCTTCTTGTGTCCCGGTATATGAAGACAATTCATCATGCCAAAGGAAAAAATTGCATCCGAGTTCATGTCTTTGTTGCAAGATAAGAAATTAAACCAGTGAATAAAAAAATTATTATTGTATCAATGCAAATGAATTATACAATTAAAAAAAAACAATTCGAGTCAAGAGAATTCATACCGGTATAATTCGCAAGTAAAGAACTTTCATCTGGTTCTTCTTTGTACCGATGTTGTAAGTTTAGTTTGAATGCCACACTTGCAAAATATATTCCCATGAAATAGCTGAGCTTCGTTTATGTTGGTAGAAGATCCAGAAATTGTTGAACATCCAACTTCGTTTTGATTCATATTCTTAAAGAAAGTGGGGGAATTGCAAACAGTCAATGAAATACAAACAGTCAATGAAATATGGTCTCAAATATTTGTCCAAGTTCAGATGATAAAGCTCAGATACGTGTCCAAGTTCAAAAGTTCAAAATTATTACAAGCAAATTCAGTTTCAAATGTTTATTATTTGAAAAACAATAAGTCATAGGCTCAACAGAAAAGATGTTAGTATTTAATATAAAAAAAAAGATGTTCACACTTATTCTTTTAAGATAAAAGGAGATAAAATGGCCTATACCATATGCTCACACATTGTTAACATATGCTCACACATTGTTAACATAGTAGCCCATAAGCTCATGGGAAAAAAAACCAGGGATGGATAAACAAGCCAATATGAGAACAACCATATCCTCCTTTAACAGCGGTAATGTCAATATCAAACAATCGTCTTAGTATTTAATCAAAGTTCCACCAATATTGTGTTAGGTGTAGTGCCCGAAAGACAATTATCTAATTGTTTTTATGACAAAATTAATAATTCGTCTTATTATGTGCATGTATGCTTATAATTAAGACACTACTGAAAACCTTAAGTACCTCATTTATGTAATCAGATAACTCGGTGTATGGCTATACACAAGAGGATTGAGTTAGTGAGATATACTTAAAATTAAGTTAGTCTGTAGCGTTTATTAGTACGGGTCTCATGATTAATTTGCTATTAATGCGCCCAGAACACTTTACGGTGTGACAGTCTTATCCGGACTGTCGGTAATAGGGTACCTAGTGGGGCATTTATATATGACGATAATCATATAGTAAATTTGGACCGATTTGATTTGAGTTCTCGATATAATTCCGTGATCGAGAAGTCTTATCGAATCACAAGATGATCATATATGGATTAATCTCAATCTTGAGGTGATGACAGACAACTGCTTAGACTAGGGTAGAGTTTGATGTGTTAGTAAGGATCACTTAATTCGCAGTATGTGGTCCAACACTTCTCGTTGGCTCTATTCTCGATGAGTGAGTAGTCTGCGTGCTATCACGAATATGGAATCCATTCCTTCCTCGGAAGTAGACAGACGCCTCCCTTATTTGTTAATCCTAGAAACTGATCGATGGCGCCAGTTCATATTATATTAGTTATGAACTAATTGATCACTATGGGGTTAATGGTAAATAATGATAAGAGGTTTCGAGAAAGGTTTATGGAGATATCCCGAATCGTAACGAACAGTCTATGAAGGATTTATCCGTATGTAATGATTATATCAGTGGACACTTTCGACTCATAGTTGAGTGTAAGTTATTGATGGGAGTCAACTTTACGTGACTCCGGTGCATTGTTTACCCATGTTTACCACACTTTCAGCACATTTTTGGGTGATTTAGACCGTTTTCGGGGTGATATCGTGAGCTTATGGCACGGGGAGTGAATCCGTTACTTTGATGGATTATTACCCCTTTTTGTTGATATTAACCCTATTCCTGAGCACTTTTACCCTCCGGAATTGTTTGGATGTTTTTGGTCGTTCATGATGTTGTAGGGTATTAGTGTCTCGAGAACCCGGAATGTGATGATTTATGGTGAAAAGCATGATCGAGGCAAGAGAAGAGATCAAAATGGAAGAAAAGTTGAAGTTTTGGAGCAAATGGGGTTCAAACGCGCGTTTGAACTCCCAAACGGGCGTTTCAAAAGCTTTCATCTTGATCAGAGTTCAGCCCCTCCGAACGCGCGTTTCAAACTGCCCTAAACGCGCGTTCCAAGCCCCCCAAACGTGCGTTTGAACCTCCTAAACGCGCGTTCCAGTTCAAGATCAGCTAAGAACTTGCCCAGAAATGAAGCGAACGCAGCTTTTTTGTATATGCGAAACGCGCGTTTGAAGATGTGAAACGCCAGGTTCAACCTCCCAAACGTGCGTTTGAGGCCATATTTTTGCAGATTTTCCCCCACCTATAAATACCCCCCTTAGACTATTTCTTGAAGAACAACCATTCTCTTGGCAAAACCCTACCCATTTCTTAGCTCAAATTTTGTAATAGCTTAGAATATATTCTCTTAGCTTAAATCAGTATAATCTTAGCTTAATCTTTCCATTTGTTAGCTCAGATTTCTACTTCAAACACCATCTTTTAATTAGTTCTTCATGTTGTACTTTTTTGGATCTAAATTTCGAATTTCTCACTTCTATGGTAAATTTCTTCCCTCTTTCACTTGTTATGTCTTTCATTTACTGTTTCTTTTATGTTTTAACTAGTATAATGAGTAGCTAATCCATTTTCATAGTCGAATCATGTGAAATTTAGTGAAATCACCCTTTGGGTGATGAAATTGGGAGTGGGTAGCGCTTTTTATTGTTTAATCTTGCTTGTTTCACGTCTTAGAACTTATTATAACATCGCTAGATTAGATTGATCACCTAATTTAGTAATCTCACATACCAATCTTACATATGTATTTTGCGGGGAGGTATGGGAAAAGGGGTTCTAAGATCGCGGCGTAGACTTGGCTTAGTTGTTAAGCCCGAGCCCAAAGTGAGATTACTCGTTTTAACGTTTAAGCGGCTCTAGTGCATAACATGTCTTGTAAGTGAATCTTCTTTAGGGAAGGTTAGTTAGCATGGCATAAGATGTTAGGATAGAGTTGTTCAGACCTTAGCACCGGAATTAGGAGTACGCACCCGTGAAATTGAATGCGAGAGTTCGTTTGTTTTAATGCACACTCCCGGTTTTGTCTATCCTTGGGGTTGAAACTAGCTATTTTGTTCATGGTTCGGCTATGTCCCTTAATCTATCTTTAAAACCTAGTAGTTTAATTCTCTTTCTTTCTTTTCTATCTTTAGATTCGTTAGTGAGAATC
This sequence comes from Gentiana macrophylla, assembly GCA_026214975.1. Classification (NCBI taxonomy): domain Eukaryota; kingdom Viridiplantae; phylum Streptophyta; class Magnoliopsida; order Gentianales; family Gentianaceae; genus Gentiana; species Gentiana macrophylla. Next base: position 27,232,256 of record CM047817.1, on the reverse strand, counting down.
ATTTTAGTGTCGTTGTAGTAAACAAGCACTTTAAAAAGATTGTTCACCTAGACTAAGTAACACGTTCGCTTTGGTACTTACAAACACTTTTCCCTTGGGTTCGACCTCGTACTCCTGTAGCAGTTCTAGCAATCGACCCGGTACACTGCCGGTTAGAGAGTTAGTTTGCCCACGGTTTCGAGTCTTTATAAATTGTTTTTTGTTGGGGTAAATTTTAGCTCAATCAAAATGGCGACGTTGCCGGGGAATTGTGTGCTATTTGTGATATCTTGCATGTGAACCGAAGGCTTGGGCCTAGGTTTTATTTTATTGATTTCTTGTTGTTTGCTTTTTGTAGTGCATGACCCGGAGATCTCAAACACCACTCGAGCCATACATAGACGGGATTGAGGCTTACGCGAGGCGTAGAAATAGTCAAAGAAGAAGAGGTTATCAGGTAGAGGAGTCGATTCCGGTCGTTGAAGAAAGTAGTTTGGGTGATTTGGGAGAGGAATCCGGTATGGCACAAAACGGTAAACAAGGATTGGAAGGAAATTTGGGAGACAATAATAGGGTCCCGAATCAAAACCCGCCTCTTGTCAACAACAATGCACAAGGAGGCGGGAATGGACAAGGAAATAACTATGTGAATGCGAATGGGCCAGTACCACACAATGTTCAACATGAGGCCCAATGGAATCAAATGGATCCCCTCATTATGCAACAGTTCAATGCATGGATGTTGAACCAATTTCAACAGAACCAAAATCAAGCTCACAATCAAGGTGCAAATGCGATGCCTATCTGGTTTAACGGTCAACAAGAACAGAATCAGGGTGGTTTGACTTGTAGAGACTTTGTGATGGCTCCCACGGCAACCATGGGGCATAGTCCAATTCGAATGCCACCGGTGGCCGCCAATAATTTGGAGTTGAATAGAAATATCATACATTTGTTGGGAGACAATGCTATATTCAAGGGAACCGCCATGGAAAACCCTCACTTGTTCATTGATCACTTTCTCCAAATAGTGAATTCAACAAAGATCAATGGGGTGAATGATGAAGCGCTCAAACTTATGATTTTTCCGTTCGCCTTGAAAGAGCAAGCTAAGAGATGGTATGATTCGTTGCCTAATGATTCTTTACACACATGGGAGGAGGTAATTAAGACCTTTCTACTCAAGTATTATCCCCATCGAAGACCATGGATATGAAAGAAGCCATCATGTCATTCAACGCTTATGAAGGAGAAGAGCTACATGAGTCATGAGACCGGTTTAAGGCTTTGTTGAGAGAGTGCCCGGGGCACGGGTTGAGATCTTATGAGGTAGTTCATGCTTTCTTCCGGGGTTTCAAGTTCATCAAAGTACCTTGCATGCTTCGTGCAATGGAGATATTATGAGTATGGTGCCCGAAGTAGCTATGAACCAAATAGAGAAAATTTCCGAGACCTCGAGGCAATACATATCATCAAGTAGAAAGGGGACAAGGAGTAAGAAGCCCGGTTTGGTTGAAGTGAAAGAAATTGAGGCAAGTGATCAATATCATGCCCAAGTACAAGCTATTGAACAACAAATTGGGGAGATTGCAAAAGGAGAACGAGAGTGCTAGACTTTGCCAAATTTGTAGTGGATCACACTCGGCAAAGGATTGTAGGATGACGACCAAGGCTCAAAATATGGCTTATCCACAATCCTCAAATCAAGGGCAACCTAGCACTCTATCTCAAGACAATATGAATGAGTTGACAAAGCGGATGATGAATATTTGTTCGATGGAGCAATGGAATGCGGGGCCTCAATATCAAAATCAATTGCAAAGCGCCTATCAAGGACAATATATGGGAGATCAACAAAGTGGGCCACCGTATGAAGAATCTCAAGATATAAACTTTGTGGGACAAGGTCAAGGAGGGAATTATGGAAATCAAGGTGATGGTTCTTGGAGGAATAACAACAATCAAGGTTGGAACCAAAATCAAAACCAAGGCCAAAACCAAGGTTATAGACAAGGCCAAAACCAAGGTCAATCTTCTCAAGGGCAATTTTATCAACCTCCACACCAAAGGCAACAACAAGGAGGGTATAATCAACAAGGCTCTAGCACTTATCAAAACCCTCCGCCTTTGGCTCCTCTACCTCAAAAGAGTGCAACCGATGTCATATTGGAGAAAATGAACAAAAACTTTGCGGAGATAAAAAAAGGACATGGTTGAGATGAACTACAAACATGGGTCCGCCATTAAAAATCTTGAGACTCAATTTGGGCAAGTGGTGGAACATGTACAGTTGAAAGGCGGCTTACCAAGTAACACCGAGAAGAATCCGAGAAATGTAAGTGCCATCTTAACTCGAAGTGGTAAAGTGTTGAGGACAAGTGGTGAGAAGAAAGTCCTATGGGAAGATAAAGCTAGAAAAGCTCCTATTGAGACCGAGGCGGGAGCCATGGATGGAGATATTGATGGGATTGAAGATGATGAAGATCATGGAGAGTATGTCATGAAAAAGGAAGTTGAGAGGAAAGATGCACAAGCTAGGGGAGACTATGTGGTTATTGATGTGAATGAGGAACCAACTAGAAGAGAAGGGAAAGAGCCAATGAAAGAGCCGTCTTCCCCACGCACCAAAGGTAAGAAAGGTATGATCCCTCCTCCTCCTAAAGATTTTGATTTGAGCACTCTCCCTTTCCCCCCTAAGAATCATAGACAAAGTTGCTTGAATAAAGCACAAACCCGATTTATTGAGATTTTGCGGAAAATTGACTTGAACGTGCAAACATGCCCTCTTATTGTAAGTTCTTAAAAGGATTGCTAACTAACAAGAGTAAAATGCAAGAGGTTGTTTGTCTAAATGAAGGGTGTTCCGCTATTTTTGATGCTAAATCTAGAATTCCCCCGAAGGTTAGAGACAAGGGTAGTTTTACTATTCCGGTTACTATCGGTACGACTCATTTTCCTAGCGTTTTATGTGATTTGGGAGCTAGCGTAAGCTTAATGCCCCGTGCTATATATGAAAGCCTTGATCTAGAAGAGTTGGAGCCAACGGGGATGACCCTTCAAATGGCGGATAGGTCAATTAGGGAGCCTATGGGAGTGATAGAGGATGTCATTGTTAAGGTGGATAAGTTTGCTTTCCCGGTAGATTTTGTGGTACTAGATATGGAGATGGACTCCAAAACACCTTTGTTGTTAGGACGTCCCTTTTTAAACACCGGAAGGACCTTGATAGATGTTGCGAGCAGTGAGATTATTTTGCGAGTTGGAGAGGAAAAAGTCGCGGTGAATGTTTACAAGGCCATGAAACATCCTAAGGAAAGTACCGAGGACTGGTTTTTCTATTGATTCTGTACATTTTTGCGTTGTGGAACATGTTGACATGCAGGAATATAAAGATAAGCCTGATGAATGCATGGCAAGAGCGAGCACGGTTCTTGATGAAGAGGAAGAGTTGGAAAATGAAGCGATGGAGCTAGAAGAGACGACTTTCGTGGGTGAAAAATGGAGCGAAAAAATTGATCTTGGTCTTGAAGGGGAACTAGAGAAGCCATCAATTGAAGACCCACCAAAAGACTTGAAAATGAAGCCGCTTCCACCTCATTTGAAGTATGTTTTTCTTGAAAATGATGATTTACTTCCCTTGATTATTTTTGTTACACTAACGGCTTAGCAGGAAGAGAACTTGGTGAAAATGCTTAAGAAGCACAAGCGTGCTTTTGGGTGGAAGATGTGTGACCTCAAGGGCATAAGTCCTACCATTTGTCAACACAAGATTATTCTAGAGGATGGAGCGAAGCCGGCGAGGCAACCTCAAAGAAGGCTAAATCCACACCTCCAAGAGGTTGTGAGGAAGGATGTGGTCACAATGTTAAAGCTTAGGATCATTTATGCCATCTCGGATAGCAAGTGGGTGAGCCCCACTCAAGTGGTACCAAAGAAGGGAGGCATGACCGTTGAAATCAATGACAAAGGTGAGCGGTACCTATGCCTTTGGTAAGTGGTCATAGAATTTGTATTGACTATCGTAAATTGAATGACCACACCCGTAAAGATCATTTCCCCCTCCCTTTTATTGATCAAATGTTAGAAAGATTGAGTGGTCATGCTTATTATTGCTTTCTTGATGGGTTTAGTGGGTATTACCAAATACATGTGGCCTTAGAGGACCAAGAAAAGACTACCTACACTTGTCCTTATGGCACCTTTGCCTTCCGTAGAATGCCGTTTGGGTTGTGTAATGCACCCACGACATTCCAACGGTGCATGGTTGCCATATTTGCGGATATGATTGAAAGATTCTTAGAAGTCTTTATGGATGATTTTAGCGTATTTGGTGATTCCTTTGAGGAGTGTCTAGATAATCTAGAAAAGGTGTTGAGTAGATGTGAGGAGACGAATTTGGTGCTAAATTGGGAGAAGTGTCACTTGATGGTCACAGAAGGATAGTCTTAGGGCATAAGATATCTAGTAAGGGTATAGAAGTTGATAAGGCTAAGGTTGAAGCGATAGCTAAGCTTCCTATGCCCACTAACCTAAAGACTCTCAGGGGTTTTCTAGGACATGTGGGGTTCTATCGTAGGTTCATTAAGGATTTCTCGAAAATAGCCCATCCTCTTACCCTTCTCCTTGGAAAAGACGTCCCGTTTGATTTCGACCAAGCTTGCATTGAGGTATTCTTGTTGCTCAAGCAATTGCTTGTGTCCGCTCCTATCTTAGTTGCCCCGAAGTGGGATCAAGATTTTGAGTTAATGTGTGATGCGAGTGACACCGCGGTTGGTGATGTCCTCGATCAAAAGATCGATAAAATCTTCAAGCCTATTGCCTATGCTAGTCACACTTTAAATCCAGCCCAACAAAACTACACCACCACTGAAAAAGAGCTTCTAGCGGTCGTCTTTGCGTTTGATAAGTTTCGGTCTCACCTTGTAGGCTCTCGTGTAGTTGTGCACACGGATCACGCCGCTTTGCGTTACCTCTTTGCCAAGCAAGATGCCAAGCCCCGCCTCTTGAGGTGGATCTTGCTCTTGTAAGAATTTGATCTAGAAATCCGTGATAGAAAAGGGTGTGAAAATGTCGTAGCGGACCATTTGAATCGCATGGAGCTTAGTGAGGAATTGATTAAGGCACAAAGGGAGATAAATGATCCTTTCCCGCATGAGCAACTTTGTGCAATAGACACCCTTCTCCCGGTTAAGAAAGGTAACTTTCTAAAAGTCGGTAAGGAAGGTAGCCTTTGGTTTGCACCTTTTGTCAACTACCACGAGTGCGGTTTTATAGATCCCGACTTTGACTCAAATCAAAGGCGTAACTTCCTTAGTGAGGTTGGTAAGTATGTTTGGGAGGATCATTGCTTATATAGGTTGTGCTCGGATGGCATCTTGAGGAGATGCATCCCAGAGAGTGAGATTTTGAGTGCGCTTTCATTTTGCCACGATAAAGAGGCCGGGGGCCACTTTTCAAGGGAAAGGACCGCTTTGAAAGTGTTACAAAGTGGGCTATATTGGCCCACTCTATTCCGAGACGCACACTCTTATGTGAAATCTTGTGACGCTTGTCAAAGGTCCGGGCGTATATCTAAAAGGAGTGAGATGCCTCAAAAGCCGATAATCGTTTGTGAAGTTTTTGATGTGTGGGGCATTGATTTCATGGGCCCCTATCCTTCTTCGTGTGGTAACAAGTATATCCTAGTCGCTTGTGATTATGTGTCAAAATGGGTTGAGGCCTTAGCCTCGTCCACTAATGATAGGAATGTTGTTATCCATTTTCTTAAAAGAAACATCTTTTGTCGGTTTGGGGTACCCCGGGCTATAATTAGCGATAATGGAAGACACTTTGCCAATAAACCGTTTGACAAACTCCTAGCGAAGTATGGGGTGAAACACAAGCTAGGCACCGCTTACCATCCCCAAACGAGTGGTCAAGTTGAGGTCACGAATAGGGGTATTAAGCGTATCTTGAAGAGGACGGTAGATGTGAATGTCAAGAGTTGGTCTTTAAAGTTAGATGATGCTCTATGGGCCCATAGGACCGCCTTTAAGACACCCCTAGGCATGTCACCTTATATGATAGTCTATGGTAAATCCTGCCATCTTCCCGTAGAAATCGAACACAAGGCTTATTGGGCTATTAAAATGCTAAACCTCGATGACACCTTAATTGGTGAGAAGCGTATGGCCCAATTGAATGAATTAGATGAGTTTCGCCTTTGTGCTTACGATATTTCTACAAAGTATAAAGAAAAGACCAAGTTACTCCATGATAAGTTGATCAAACCTCGTGTTTTCAATGAGGGTGACGAAGTCTTATTCTATAATACTCGTCTTCATCTTTTCCAAGGGAAGTTGAAATCTGGGTGGTCCGGTCCCTACGTGGTGTCGAAAGTCTATCCGTCTGGTGCTATTGAAATTACCCATCCTAAGCTTGGCACATTCACTACCAATGGCTTACGGTTGAAAAGGTATGAGAGGTTGCCTTACGACGAAGCACTGGAAATAGTGAACCTTGAAGACCCCATACCTTGTGATGAATCGTGTAAGTCTTCATGGACTATAAACCTTGACCCGCATAATCTTTTATTCCCCTTTCATCTCTCTTTCTACCCTTTCTCGCCTCGTTCCAACGGTATAACTTGAAAAAGTTGGCACCGTATAATCCATCTTGTCGAGCCAACGACGTAAAACAAAGGCGCTTGGGGGAGGCAACCCACCATTTCGTAGTTTTTTGAGTGAGTGGTGTTTTTAGTGGTCTCGGGGTGGTTAGAATCAAGTGTGGGGTGAAAACGTTGAGTTATCATTGTTCCAGGTTTCAAACGCCCGTTTAGACCCATGTCAAACGTGCGTTTCAGCTTGTCCCTTTCCAAACGCGCATTGGGAGCAATTTCAAACGCGTTTCAGCCCCCAACTCTCTGTCCATCTTGACCCTTCTCAAACGCACGTTTCAGACCTCAAACGCGCGTTTGGGTTATGTGAAACGCGCGTTTCAGCTTTCCAAACGCGCGTTTGGACTCATCTTCTTTATAAAGCCCTGCGTTTCAAACCGGCGTTCCAGATTTTCTTTTCTCCCAAACCCTATAACCACCGGCGGCCCTCTCATCCCTTTGATCGAAAATCACTCATTTTTACTCCGTTTTCAGTGATTCAAACTCCAAAAAACACCTCTCAATCCCTTCTCTTGATTCTACTAATCCATTCCAACAACAAATCACCCGTTTCCTCGATTCGATCTTGACTTTGGGAAACTTTTTGCCTAGGTCGATTTGGACCTCCATTGATGTTTCGGGACTCGTGCTTCACTCCAAATCATTTGTCTCATCTCGTTTAAGCATAGTGCAGGTACATTTTGGTTTTACGTCTAAGTTTCGGTTAGGGTTAGTTTTTAGCCTTTTTGGTTTAACACCCCTACCCGTTTTTTTTGACTATTATTGATTTTGTATCTTGTTTGTATTTTGTTTCGTTTGTCTTATTGTTGACGATGAATGGTGTGGCTTTCGTGGGATGATTCGTTGTTTGGGTTGGTTTGTCTTGAAATCCCGGTTGGATGTTAACCGGGTTGGTTTGAATTGTTTTGTTTTGGTTGATTGGTGGTGTTTTGGTGAGTGTAGAGATAATGAGGGATAACAAGCGGAAAGAAACTGAAAGTAAGGGTAAAGGGAAACAGCCGGTGGTGAAACACATGCCCAAGAAGCAGAAAACCCTAGTTTTGCCTAGAATACCTAAGGTATCCGGATTGGTGACACGGGCCGTGCCGAGAGTAGGAACCCTAGAGCCCTTAAGCCTTTTGGAAAGTTAAGGGATGAGACTTCTGACGAGGACTTTGAGCCGGATAGCGAGGGGAGGAATTCAAGCAGTGACAGTGAGGAGGTAACAGATCATGATAGTGAGACTGTGCCCTTAGCACAGATGCTAGCCAAAACAACAAAAACACCTGTTTCACTTCCTCCACAAAGTACCCCCGAGCACGATCCTCCACTAGACCCTCCTCCTCACGACCCTATACCTTTTGAGCAGCGTTTTAACTCACCTGTGACCTTGACCAACTATAATGAGTATATCGCCATGAAGAACATGTGTTACGAGAGGGGGTTAGATCTCAAGGTTGTTCCTAAAACCTTCATAGACAACTTGAGGAAGAGAGGATGGAATAACTTGATATATGAGCCGGAGGGGAACCTTAATCTCACACTAGTTCGGGAATGGTATGCGAATTTTAGTGTCGCCAATCTGGAGTCGGGTTTTATAAAGGTACGAGGAGTCAATGTCCCATGGTCTGTCAAGGCAATCAATGATTACTATCGGATACCAGCTTTCGAGGGCCAGGATTACATTAGTTGGTTTGCGGAGAAACAGCATTGGGGGAATACTGAGGATCCGTTGGAAAAAATAAGGAAGGACATCAATCCGGATTTACAGTGGATATCAAAAGGGGGTAGTGCACGGAGCCAGTTGGTGACGACTACATGGCCTGATGCGTGGAAAGTAGAAGCTAAGTTCTCCCCAGAATCGCCTTTTGCCGAAAGACAACATCACACATTTCCACGTCAAGGACTTGCAATTGTTGTATGCTTTACATTATGATCTCAAGGTAGATGTTGGGAAAACTATCTTCGAGGAGTTTAGGGAAAATCAGAAGGTCAAGCGCCGTATGCTCATGTGCCCTTACCTTATTTATGCCTTATGCAAGAGAGCACCGGTTGAGGAATATCCCGACGATCAGATCTTGAGGAAGAAGAATCAGCCCGTGGTCCCTAAGCCGTTCAATGCCCGCACGGCTCAAAAGCCTCCTAGGCCCGCCCCACGACTTATTCACACTGTCCTCCTCCCCACCACCTCGACTACATCCACTACACTACATATTCCTCCACCCATCATCTCCTCCACCACCACCACAATAACCCCACCTCCTCTATTCACTACTGGACCCTCCACAACACCTTCACCTCCACCTTTTACACCGACAACCGGGGGACCGTGGCTTAGTGAGCGTAGGGGCTTCTGATTACTCATAAACAGCGGGACTGGATGGACAGTTTGAGGCTGACTCTGAATGGAATTGTGGAGAATCAGAGGGTATTCGCTCAGGCCAGACATATTGATCTTCCTCCATTGGATTTGGATACTTCAGCGTTTCAGTATACGCCAGATATTGAGGCAGACTTGCAGAGGGTCTCAGAGGAGTTGATTATTGATGAGCTTGAGGAGGGGTTCGATGATATATCGTTAGATGAGTTGATCGGGACAGCGGGGGCCGGGACAGAGTCTGAGAGGACAGGTGCTGCGGGATCTACACAGCCGGAGAGTGCAGCTTCTGTGGCTGCACCAGCTTCTACCACACCTTCTCCTGACGGACAGGGCACTGGAGCAGACTAGCCAGTTTTTCATGCATTTTATTTATGCTTCCATTTATTTTGCTAGTTTTGCTTCAGCTACTTTTGAGCCCCTGAGGCCTGCTTGACCGTGCGTGTTTTCATTCTCTTTGGTTGATACTGTGGGATGATGTGGATTTTTCTATTAGTTTATATCTGATGAATGGATGTTCTGTTTTTCATTGATTCTTTTGTATCCTTCCATTGCATATCCCCGTATCCCTCCTCTTTATGCTTTGATCCCGTTACTGTGGCATGGACTCGTTATTTTACGCACCCGCTTACCCTATTGCTTGCTTTATAGCACGTGGATTCAGTCCCGTGCATGCGCTTTCTTTGTTTTTATTGATCTCGCTTTAGGTTTCGGGATGGATTTATACGAGGGTGTCACAAGTTTCGAGTCACGATTGCGCCTTTCTGCCAGGTTTTTGGTCAAACAACTAAGTCTTTTACTCTTTTTATCTCTCACACACTGAGGACAGTGTTTCGTTTAAGTGTGGGGTGGGAGACTTAGCCGTTTTCTTGTTTTCGTTGTTAAATGTGCTCAATATGTGGTATGCTTAGCCTATGACCGGGCTCAAGTTGATTTTTGGGTAATTTTTAAAATTTTAAAAATTTTCAAGGGTTTTTAACACCGTGTTGTGTGTGTTATTTTCACATTCGAGTGGTGATCACCTTAGTAGGGACCCCGAACGTGTACACTGCGGTTTGATATTATCTTGAGAATGGAGTTTATTAATTTCACGTAAGCTATACTTTGTGCTCAATTTGATTACTACCACTTCTCATGCCACTAGTCTCGAGACGAAATAGAAAGGTTTACCTAAGTAGGATACGGGATGACGGTCCTGGCGTCTCTTTGACCCTACCAAAGCCAAATAAGCTTAATCCCAAGCATTAGACCTTCGTAGCCCCTCTCAGCCTTGATAGAATGGTCTGCCCACCATTCGTCTTATAGCCGTTTTGTTACTTAGTCAGAAACCTACCCTTGATCCTTAATTATGGTCACATTTCCTTCGTTTCTACCCTACGAGTGGCTAAGGCAAGTGTGGGGTGGAGGAAATGATGTTTTAAGTTGGGTTGGTGTTTCCTCGGTTTTGAGCTATAAGGAGAAGAGGAGCTCATTTGGGCCTAGTGTTTAGATTTGGCCCAAGAAGTAAAGAAAATCTGTTTAAAAAAAAAACAAGTTCAAAATAAAGTAAGAAGTTCTCAATGAATAAGAGCTTGGAGTATAAGGAAATAAATGGTTGGAATCAAAGTGATGAGCTCAAAAGTTATCTATATGATGTTGGAGTTGGGATAGTTAGATAGGTGCTAATGTATTCGATCTCGCCTCATGACGCCTAAAACAAATTTGATTTTGGCAATGAGTTCGGGTATGTTAGTATCCTATAGTTCTCAAAATGTTTAAAATAATCAAAGAGGAGTTTGGGTGGCTTGTATGGTAGAGATAAGGTGGTACACTTGTTGATTAGGTTCACTCGTACTTCTTTTTCTCCAGTTCCCAAAATATCTTTTACGATTAACCGGAATTACCCTAGCCTAACGTTATAACCTTTCAAGTCCTACCCGATCGTGTCCAAAATTAGTGACCTTGATTAGTGGAGAGGCTAGTGGGTATGAAACAGTTGGTAGACATTTGGTCGGGATTCAAACCCCGACAATCATTTTGAGCACTCGGCTTTAGCTTGGCACCACACACACTCCATTTTCTTGATAATGTTTTAACCGGTGTGTATATGTTCGTGTTTCTTACTTTGTGATTACCTCGAGGGTGTGGATAGTAGCACCTACATCACAACGTTGAATCCCTTGGTTTGTTTTAAAACGCCTAGTTTACTCGAGGGTGAGCAAAGGCTAAGTGTGGGGTGGTTGATGGGAGTCAACTTTACGTGACTCCGGTGCATTGTGTACCCCCGTTTACCATACTTTCAGCACATTTTTGGGTGATTTAGACCCTTTCCGGGTGATATCGTGAGCTTATGGCACGGGGAGTGAATCCGTTACGTTGATGGATTATTACCCCTTTTTGTTGATATTAACCCTATTCCTGAGCACTTTTACCCTCCGGAATTGTTTGGATGTTTTTGGTCGTTCATGATGTTGTAGGGTATTAGTGTCTCGAGAACCCGGAAGGTGATGATTTATGGTGAAAAGCATGATCGAGGCAGAGAAGAGATAAAAAGGGAAGAAAAGTTGAAGTTTTGGAGCAAATGGGGTTCAAACGCGCGTTTGAACCCCCAAACGGGCGTTTCAAAAGCTTTCATCTTGATCAGAGTTCAGCCCCTCCAAACGCGCGTTTCAAACTGCCCTAAACGCGCGTTCCAAATCCCCCAAACGAGCTTTTGAACCTCCTAAACGTGCGTTCCATTTGAAGATCAGCTAAGAACCTGCCCAGAAATGAAGCGAAACGCGCATTTCAGCTATGCGAAACACGCGTTTGAAGATGTGAAACGCCAGGTTCAACCTCCCAAACGTGCGTTTGAGGCCGGATTTTTGCAGATTTTCCCCCACCTATAAATACCCCCCATAGACTATTTCTTGAAGAACAACCATTCTCTTGGCAAAACCCTACCCATTTCTTAGCTCGAATTTTGTAATAGCTTAGAATACATTCTCTTAGCTTAAATCAATATAATCTTATCTTAATCTTTCCATTTGTTAGCTCAGATTTCTACTTCAAACACTAAGACACCATCTTTTAATTAGTTCTTCATATTGTACTTTTTGGATCTAAATTTTGAATTTCTCACTTCTATGGTAAATTTCTTCCCTCTTTCACTTGTTATTTCTTTCATTTACTGTTTCTTTTATGTTTTAACTAGTATAATGATTAGCTAATCCCTTTTCATAGTCGAATCATGTGAAATTTAGTGAAATCACCCTTTGGGTGATGAAATTGGGAGTGGGTAGTGCTTTTTATTGTTTAATCTTGCTTGTTTCACGTCTTAGAACTTATTATAACATCGGTAGATTAGATTGATCACCTAATTTAGTAATCTCACATACCAATCTTACATATGTATTTTGCGGGGAGGTATGGGAAAAGGGGTTCTAAGATCGCGGTGTAGACTCGGCTTAGTTGTTAAGCCCAAGCCCAAAGTGAGGTTACTCATTTTAACGTTTAAGCGGCTCTAGTGCATAACATTCTTGTTAGTGAATCTTCTTTAGGGAAGGTTAGTTAGCATGGCATAAGGTGTTAGGAGAGAGTTGTTCAGACCTTAGCACCGGAATTAGGAGTACGCACCCGTGAAATTGAATGCGAGAGTTCGTTTGTTTTAATGCACACTCCCGATTTTGTCTATCCTTGGGGTTGAAACTAGCTATTTTGATCATGGTTCGGCTATGTCCCTTAATATATCGTTAAAACATAGTAGTTTAATTCTCTTTCTTTCTTTTCTATCTTTAGATTCGTTAGTGAGAATCATTTTAGTGTCGTTGTAGTAAACAAGCACTTTAAAAAGATTGTTCACCTAGACTAAGTAACACGTTCGCTTTGGTACTTACAAACACTTTTCCCTTGGGTTCGACCTCGTACTCCTGTAGCTATTCTAGCAATCGACCCGGTACACTGCCGGTTAGAGAGTTAGTTTGCCCACGGTTTGGAGTCTTTATAAATTATTTTTTGTTGGGGTAAATTTTAGCTCAATTAGTTATCTATATTCGGCAGAGTTTAGTTTCGGGTTTATGGTAGTGTAATCCCGGAATTAATAGATTGAATATTATTGTTCGGTCTGACGAGTAATTTTATTTAATTTATTGTAAATCATCGAATATGGGTCCATGGTCCCCGTGGCTCTCTAATATGCATATGTTTTCTCGTCGTTTCACCTCAATTATAATTAAATAGTTGGATTGGACTATTTAATTGATATGTGGATTAATTGTTTAGTTGGACTAGATAATTAAATACATGAAAAAGAAATTTTCGTGGACTCGGCCCATTGTGTGTAAAAAATGCATGTAGCCCTTAATACCTTGGGTTTGGCCGCATTTTATATGTATTAATTAATTATTGGGAAATTAGTTTTCTTGGATAATTATTTAATATATGATTTAATCATTTATTTGTTAAGTGATAAATCATGGATTTTAGATAATAATATTATTTATCCTAATTTGTTTGGGTATATATTACATTTATCTTATATTTAAATTAAGGATTAATTTAATAATTATCTTTTAATTATTAAATCCTTGGAGGACAAAGATTACTCTCCTATTTAAAGAGAGTTCTCCCAAGCCTTTTGAAAAACATAATTTCGACACAAGGAGAAGTATTAGGCTTAGAATTTTCGGCCTAAATACTTGGGTTTGAGTTTTAGGAAAACTTCGGTTTTTCTAAGGTAGCATATCGAGGAGGTCCGGCGGCTTGAAACACCATCCACCTGGTGGTGCTTGGAGACACACATTGGAAGACTGTGGCTTCTCATCTAGCCTGGATCTTGGATTGAAGATTTTTCTTGGAGTTTATTCACCATAAACTGGTAAGCAATCTAACCCCCTCGTAGGTTAGATTTATTATTTATGTATTTTGATTCTTTAGATCTAGATCTTGTACTTTCCGCTGCGTAATCGGGTGGATCTATGATCCATCCGGCGATATTACATCCTACATATTGATCACAAAGTCATATGCTTAATAGAAAGTTAAGTTCAAAACGTTAATTTTAGTCAAACAATGAATCAATCAGATTCTAGTTTGTTCACCAGAAAGTTCAAAACTTTAATTTTAGTCAAACAAATATATAATCAATGTTGCTGCTATTCTTTTATTTGTGAAGAAAAATGTGTTGTAAGGGGAAGAAATCACTTTTCAAAAAAACCACATCAAATACCTGCAAATTCGTGAATGAGTAAGCACGGGGGGTTGTTTATGCCGGAATCGGATTCAAACACCCTTAGTAACTGAAAAAATTTACATAAATTAATCAAATAAGAATATAACTTTTTAAGGATGAATTTATACTACAAATAACACGGGTTGAAATACCTGTGCATTCGTGAAAACATTGCTCCAAGCGCTTGATTATAGATGGGATAAGGTAATTTAGGGTTCTTGGGAAGAGAGAAGGGGGAGAAGGTGAGAGCGATGGAAAGGGACAGAACCGGCAAATTGGATGATTGGAGTATAAGAGAGGAGTTCATATGCTCTAATTACCTAGCCCCCTTCGTCAATTCTTTTGAAATTTGAACGAAAATTCAAATTTTGGGGAAAAGGTAGCGGGAAACGAAAATTAGGGTAATGAATTGGGGAAATTTCTGGAGGGAAACAAACGAATTTGGGTGGTAAGCAACAATACCGTACATATCTTTTTTATATAACAACAATACATATGTATATAGTGAAATAAATAATAATTATTACAACAAAGTAACAATGAAATATATAATAATAACATTATCGAATATATCACGCATTATTATTGCATTACAATAACAAAACATAAGATATTACCAAACAAATTAAAAAAACATACAATAATCGATTAAAATAAAACATCTAACAATAAACAATAACCACATAAAATAAAAGAAATTACCAAATATCTTACAATAAACGATATTACAATAAAACAAGTTCGTTAATACATTATGATTCATGATTCGATAATCTCATCAGTCATATAAAACTCTACACCAGCTTGCTCTGCTATGGCGGTGATGAATGTCTCGTAAGGAAGTCCGACTTCATGTGTACTATCGGTCACTCTTCTAATTTCACAAAACATTATGTCAGCAACATTAATAGGTGTATTAGTCATGATAGTATGAATGAGGAGAAGTTGTTGTGCTGAGACGGTGTACGAATGACGAGGTGGCAATAACCTAAAAATCGGACAAAACGACGCCAATATTCACTTTCACCGCCATGCGGGTAAACGGCAAAGCGAGCTCGTTGTAATCACCATTTCGAATCCAAACTGCACCCGGGCAAATACAATGCACGGCAGCTTCCAGAGCACGAGTCTCGTCAACGTACTCAACATCAATAGGCATAGAAGAAGCAATAGGTAAACAAATATAGTTGTTAAGAAAAGTACGACTGTAATCCACGCGGACTCCACGTACAATTGCATAACAGTTATCAGGCATAGAAGAAGCACTGCAATAAAATTCACGTACCACGTCAACATTGACACGAACAGGGTGTTGAGCTAACCTTTGCCAGCCTCGATTGGCCAACCGGCGATGAATGCATCTCGTTTAAGCGTGATAGGGGTTGACCCATTACAGCCAAGAATTGTTCTTCTGGATGGATGTGCCGCATCTCCAGTTAACCACGAACATTCTTGCCACCCCCAACTTCTCAAAACGATTAGGGTGTACGTCGTTGAACACATCATCAACTATGTGATACCGAATTCCCTCATAGTCATGAAAACGGTATATTGATCCTATGAATGGGAGTAACTGATGTTGGGTACGTTGTGGCATTTTTGTGAGGTGAAAAGTGTTTGTGTAATGTTTGGATGAATGATATGAGAAGTGTTTGTGTTATGTTTGCTAGTGGACCTTTATATAGTGAAGTGGCCCTTGTCATCTCGGGTTAATGCAGGGGTATTGTGTTTATCACACTCATTTTGGATTACCAAATGTTATCTCGGTTTAATGTAGGGGTATCGTGTTTATCACACTTGTTACGGATTACCAAATGTTATTCCACTTTATCATCTCGGGTTAATGTAGGGGTATCGTGTTTATCACACTCGTTTTGGATTTTCAAATGCTATCTCGGGTTAATGTAGGGTATCGTGTTTATCACACTCGTTACGGATTACCAAACGTTATTCCACTTTGTCATCTCGGGTTAATGCAGGGGTATCGTGTTTATCACACTCGTTTTGGATTACCAAATGCTATCTCAGGTTAATGTAGGGGTATCGTGTTTATCACACTCACTACGGATTACCAAACGTTATT
Organism: Gentiana macrophylla; assembly: GCA_026214975.1. Taxonomy (NCBI): domain Eukaryota; kingdom Viridiplantae; phylum Streptophyta; class Magnoliopsida; order Gentianales; family Gentianaceae; genus Gentiana; species Gentiana macrophylla. The sequence continues at coordinate 27,215,995 of CM047817.1, read as the reverse complement.
CCACTTTGTCATCTCGGGTTAATGCAGGGGTATCGTGTTTATCACACTCGTTTTGGATTACCAAATGCTATCTCGGGTTAATGTAGGGGTATCATGTTTATCATCGTTTTGGATTACCAAATGCTATCTCGGGTTAATGTAGGGGTATCATGTTTATCACACTCGTTACGGATTACAAAACGTTATTCCACTTTGTCATCACGGGTTAATGCAGGGGTACCGTGTTTATCACACTCGTTTTGGATTACCAAATGCTATCTCGGGTTAATGTAGGGGTATCATGTTTATCACACTCGTTTTGGATTAACAAATGCTATCTCGGGCTAATGTAGGAATATCATGTTTAGCACACTTGTTACGGATTACCAAACGTTATCTCGGGCTAAGTGTTTAGGACACTCGTTACGGATTACCAAATGTTATCTCGGGTTTGCCATAGTAGTGCCTCTAAATATATAAAAAAAATAATGATTTCGCCCCCTCCCCCATTAAATCATCCAATCCTTCAAAGAGGGCACCTTACGGTTAACTTGGGAAATTATTGAGATTGAGGCGGCACGGTCAACGATGCAACAGATGCACAGTCAGCCGACATTCCCCTGCCCCCTGTCCCCCTGCCAAACCAATCAAATCGGAACCTTTTCAGAATCCCATGCGTATGCCTCTTTGTTTTCTTCTTTTTGGAATGGAATTGATTCCGTCCTCTTTTTCCATCGAGTTTTCAGTGATAAACTGAAATTTTTTTTCATGACTTATTTCTTTCTTTATATAATGTAAATATTATATCATATTATATCAAATAATGAATGGAACATTGTAATATTATTTAATTATGAAATCATAGGAAATAATGTATTTATTGTAATATTCATTCATTTATGACTTAAATTGGTATTAGTCTGGATACGTCAAAATCATTCAATTAGATCGAATAAGTACATTCGATCTAATAAGTACCTTGTGTCAAAATTGAGAAATTTTATGGCTCGGATCTTTAGTATTCTCTTGTGACTCTTCTTTACATACCCACCCAGTTTATTCATTTTTTTAGAAAGAACAACAAATTTTCAATTTCGAACTATAATTGAAACTTTAGAAAAAGAACTTACTTTTCTCGATATACTAGAAACATGAATTAGATTACATTTCTCGAAACGACTATTTTTCTTAACATAAAACATGGGATATACTAGATATATACAAGATATTTATTCAGGGAATTATAGAAAAAACTTTTTATTTATTGTAGTATACTTATTCAGGGGAAATACTTTTCTTTTATTGTAATATACTTATTATTTAGGGAGTACAAACCTGTGAACCCGAAAAAAAAAACATGCGATTCAAAATACTTAATAATGTACCAAGGTTAAGCTTGTGATCAAGATTAAAATATACCTACCATTCATTTATAATATATTCATTTATACATAAAAACAAATATCATACAAAAACATATATCATATAATATATTCGTTTTGGATTACATCGTAAATAACAAGATAAACTTCAAAAAAACAAAAATTAAACTTAAAAAAAAAATAAACTTCAAAAAAACAAAAATTAAACTTCAAATGCAACAAATAAGAATGCGTCAATATTACGGTATCTTTGAAATCTTTAGTGATTCACTTTCTCTTTGAATCATCTTGAAAAGGTTCACAAGAGTATTGATCCTCTTCTTGTATTCTTCAATACCATCTTTCAAATAAGCAATCTCACAATCTCTTGCTTCAATCTCTTCATCAAGCTTTCTACTTAATGAGTCAACCTCATAATGCATCTCACATCTCAGGGCGTCAATCTGATTCCTAATTTCTTCCATGATTTTGCTTTTACTTTGCTTGTATTCTGTATACTTTTATTGTAATTTTACAATGGGAAAATGTGGTATTTACAGATGGTTTATGTACACCTTTCCAAAGGGGTTCGGATATAGCCAACGTTTGGTATGTTTTTCTTCAATTTATTATAATTTTTTTAACCGATTCAAAACCCTTTAAATCCACGATGTTTAAATGTGGATATACGCGACGTTTGGATATACCCCGACGTTTGGATAACAAGGGGTTTTTTTTTTGAGAGAGAAAACAAGGGTTTTTATTCTTAACAAAAAAAAGGGTTTGTACAAAATTAAAAATAAAATGGTAACCACCAAAAAAATATGGGAGCATACATCCATTCAACTAGAACGACACATCATTTAATTGGAACACCATATAGCCCTTCATTCCCCTATATATATATATATATATATATATATATATATATATATATATATATATATATATATATATATATATATATATATATATATATATATATGTACATATGCTGATACACATATTTGCCAAGATTATAATTTAATCAAAAACTAATTCGAAGAAAAAGATGGAGAGGAACGAATTCACCCAACAACTGAAGGAATTGAAGCATCAACTGAATGAACAAAGAAAAGACATGTTAAACCTAACTTCTGATCTTTCGAATCAAATGGAAATGATCAACATGAAGCTGTTTAAGGAAATAGAGTCAAGGGATTTGGAGTTGGCTAATGTCAAAGAACAAATTGAGATCTACGAGACCAAGATAAATGAACTTGTCAAGATTTGCAACAAGGCATCAGGGCAAAAGATTGAACCCCTGCCCAATTTCAAAGAAAAGTTATGGTGCATAAAAACCCGATATCCATAACTCTTCTACCTACCAATTATTTGTCACTGTTTCTTGTTTGTGAACTTTTATTTTTATTTTTATGTTCATGTTTGTTTTTTCTTAATGCAAGTTTTATGTTTTTATTGTTATTTTTGTGTTCATCTCTTTTTTAATGAAAGTTTTATGTTCATCTTTTTCAATGTTCCTTTCAAAAATTATGTAACATTTCTTTTAAATATTTTCTATATCTGTGTCATAAATGAATCAATTAATTATTATTAAATGCAATTATTACATATTTTCTATATCTGTGTCAATTAATTGCAATTTTCAATGACACAGTAACTCAAAATGCATTTCAATGCAAAATTCCTCCCATTCATTATTAATTTTCATTTTAGGGTTTTGTAACAAGTTTAAACTTGTGATGCATTCTTTATCATTTCATGAATGCTTTAAAATAATACTAATTTACAACGGTTTTGGAATTATCCTTTGAAACTTGTGTTGTTCACATGCCGCTTCATTCTTCAAATAACCTCTTCATTAACCACAAAGCTTTAAGTTATTTTATCCCTGATTTTTTTTTTAATTCTTTCTATCAATGATAACTTTTTTTATCTGAACAATAATAGAAAATAAAACATAAAAGGTGATAAAACAATAAATAAAAAAGTAAAAACAAACACTAGAGGAAATTATAGAAGTGAAATAAAAATCTTCATACTTAACATGATACAAAATTCAAAAACTTAAAATTAAACATATTAAAACGAAAATTTAAAAACTTAATTTAAAAACTTAACATAAAAAACATGATTAATCAACCCATCCAGTTAGGGATCTCAGCGACAGGAAGATCACGCACGGTTGCAATGTACACATTGTTCACCAGTTTGACAAGTTCATTGATCTTATCCAAGTAGAACTTGAACCTCGATCTCAGAATCACTATCTGACCCTCCCTTGCTTCAACGTCCGTAGTTAGTTGGGTTATGGCCATGCCCTGTTCCTTCGCCTCTAAATTTAGGTAGTCGATTCGCTTCTTCATCGCTTCCATTTCCTTCTGCATAACATCAATCGCCTTCTTCAGATCTTGAATGCTTAGATCACCTTGTTGGGTTTCTAGATTCATTTTTGCCTTTTTTCTTTCTTTCTTTCAATTGAAATTCCTTAAATAGGGGCGCTATCTTAGTGTAAATAGGGTGTTTAAATAGGGTGTATAAATAGCGTGTTGTTCACATGCCGCTTCATTCTTCAAATAACCTCTTCACATGCTTCTTTATTAAACACAACGCTTTAAATTCTTTATAATGACATATAACCACCGACTTTTTATTTTTTAATTTGTATTTATTTTAATTATTATCTCATTTAAATATAACCACCAAATTTTAGTTTTTTAATTTAATTATCTCCTCCTATAAAAGTCTATTAATAATTTTTTCCCACAAACATCATCCCATTTTATTAATGATGTCTGTAACAAGCTTAAACTTGTGATGAAATTGTGATATCATGCAGTATTTGTATCATTATTCATTTAAAAGTGTTTGTATTTATTTTAACTATTATCTCATTTAAAAGCCTTTTATATAATATTAAAACTCTATTAATAATTTTTTTCCCACAAACATCATCGAATTTTAGTAATGATGTCTGTAACAAGCTTAAACTTGTGATGAAATTGTGATTGCATCATACATTCCATTCAATATCTTATACTGTAACAAGCTTAAACATCATAACACGTTTTTTTTTTTTTTTGAGAGGCGACATCATAACACGTTAAACAGGTAGAAATGTTAAATTGCAGAAAACATTTAATGTTAAAAAGTAGTACAAAACATCATAAAATATTAAACGACTTAAAATGTTTATGGCTCAAAACGCCATGCTAACAATTCCGCAACTAGCTTCTTTCTCCACATCGGCATGTATTCAACCTGAAGAGATCACACATCCTATCTCCCTGTCAAGAACTCAATCCTTTTAATGGCGAACAAGCCACAATCAACCCTACAAAATTTTCAAATAAGTTAAACCAACATCGTCTTAAAAACTAAGAAATGTATCTACACTTTGAATATATGAAATTAAACTTACCCATTTCCTTGAACAGGCAGGCATGTCACTTTCTCAACCGAGACTTCTCTAAATTGTACTTCTCATAACCCACTACAAAGTTCTTCAACATGTACGGTATTCCGACTTCAAGTGGCTCCAACCCACCATCTAAGACTGCCTTTTTAACATGCCCCGGGAGGCTATCATACACACATATCTTCCGCTCGTCGATATCAATCCTCAATACAAACCAATGAAATGCGTCAACAATTGGAACATAAAAATATAGGCAAACAGACCACGGTTTGCTTACATGTGGAGCTTTTCCTTTCACATAGTTCAACAATGTTTTACATAACTTTTTAGGAATTGTTTCAACATTCGATGGTTTACTTTTGTCATCCCTTGTTCTCTTTCTCCCTTTCTTCCCTTCCACATAGTCTTTGAAGTCAAATTTCACAAAATATGCAAAACGGCTATCAGGAACACATGCATCTTGTTCAAACAATGCCGGGTGCGCATCGCTGCGTCTACGGATCTCGCACAACGCACTATCCAAAATCTGCATTCCGAAATTTATATATCACTAAACCCAAACCCTAAAGCACATACTTTAATATCTTGCTGCAACTTTAAAAATAAAGCAGGCTTACAAAGCTTGGCAATGCTTCACCATCAACAACAGCTTTCAAAGAACAATATGGAAGTTCGTAATCAACCAACCGCACAACCAAACCGCTGTAAAAAAGTTCGGATTACAGAATTAAAATAATTATAAAATGAACAACGGACTTAAAGTTTTACTTCAAGGAACAAAAATTCGGCGTACTTGCCATCTCCAACTTCAAGTAGCCACTTTTCGTAGCACTCCATCAACGCGGGATCCGCTTCTCGGTACGGATCGTACACATCAACATTAAGTTTCCTTCTTTTCAAGGGACGAATAGGAGGCTTCGCTTCAACATGTTCTACTTTCCGCACCATACGTGCTCCATGCTGTACCAACAAGGGCAATCCTTCCTCTAAATAAACTAGTTGTTAGTTAGGATTACTAGTCATTAACATAATAAACGAAATTATGTTAATTTTTTTTAAAAAGTACCTTCCGGTTCTTCGTCTTCATCTTCCACCGTAGTCACCGTCTTATCCTCGGTTGTCGAGTCTACTAGTGCAACCGAGTCAAGACACAGTATTCACAAATCAAATGTTCATGCTTTTTTCATTAATTACTAGTATATAAAAAAAGAATAATTCACATATGAACATTAATTCACATACGGACTTTCAAAAATGTACCTTCCCTTGCACTTTTTTCCTTCATATACCCCGCCATCACAGAAGTATGCAACGCCATTATAGCTTTCAATGCATTTTTTTCATTCGAGCCCTCCGCCATTACGTCCTCCTCATTTGATTCAGATTGTTCCCCCTCATCACATCCATCATCCGCCATCACGTCCTCCTCCTTTTCTTCAGATTCCTCCTTTTCATGACTTCCAACCATGTCACTAGAAGGATTCATGACATTTTTGCATTTTTCACAAACTAAATTACCCGCCATCAAATCAACCTTTTTTTGCAAAGCATCCACCATCTTCTCCAAAACTTCCACCTTCTTTTTCAAAGCAATATTGGGTTGAGGACTTTCTTGCGTGGGAGAAACTGCCTCCACGTTGTCCTCCGTATCATCCTCCCCCGTTGTCGGTACAATAACCGCCGTGTGTTTAGTTAATCGCGACGTAATATGGTTTACGTGTCTCAGCTACACCTGGAACAAGCTTTGGTAGAACTTTTATCTACATTGAATTCGTTTTATAAATATGAATTAAAACATCATAAAAACCACAACAGAATATAAGTACACCTAAAAAAAAATATCTATTCAAACCTGTTCCAACTGCAAAAGCGCTTCGACTTTCGCAGAGTTCACCCTCTTTGTCACTTCCCATTTCACCATTCTTGGAAGACCTCTTGAGTTAACAAGGATCCCCTTTTTCTGTAAATACGGGATGGCTTCAACTACCCATACCTACATAACATAACATTTACAAAAAAATTCCGAATTACAATAATGCTGATATTCGAATACATACCATGAAAGCATGCGGGAATCCATACAATGAATACTTTATCACATCCTTTTTGAACCAATCACTTAAGTCCCGATTGAACATATGAATGGTGCTTTTATAAGACAAGTTCCCCCATGGAAACTTGTTGAATGCATTCAAATCCTCCACCAAATCAAACCACCACCAATCCAACTGTAAATTCTCCTCACAACCCAACACAACATAAGCCAAAACAACCAACAATCCCAGTTATCGATCGGTTTGATTCTTAATGTGTGCTCGATCAAACACGTCGAGCATATCCTTTCTCTTTATTGATGTCTTCTTCTTCAAATAAGTTGTAACAATCGGACTAGATTTTCCTTTTTGTTGATCACCAAACCCAGCCTCGCCAACATTCAGTCCCGAAACAAGCGTAAACTCTTTTAAACCAAATCTTAGTTGTTTTTCTCCAACAACAAACCAAATTTCGTCCTCCCTTTCAGTCTTTGCCACCCTCATCACAAACTGATGAACAAGTTGATTCAATCTAATTTCAAGTAACTTACCGAAACATGAAGCTTTAAACAATTTTTTGTGTTTACCGTCTAACTTTTCAAACACATGCTGGGCTTTATCGATGGAACTTCTGTTGAATATATGACACTTTTTGCTCCTGTCTTATGATGTTAGTTCATATTTGAGCTTCATGTTTTACTACAATACAAAAAACGATTATATCAAACAAGAAGAATATACCAACGACTAATCTAGTTTCACATACAAAATCTAACAAACAATTCATTATACCACAGATTAAACCAGAGCTATCACATTCAAATTCATCATAAACTTCAAATTTAATAACCCATTTCACAATTCAACGAATTTGGCAATTAATCTGCATGCATTATCATAAACACACTTAAAGCAGAGCTACACAGTCCGTTTTCACAACATAGCCATGACACTTAATTCAATACCACAAATTAAAGCAGAGCTACACAATCCGTTTTCACAATCAAATTCATCATAAACTATAAATCAAACAACCCATTACACTAAACACACTTAAATCGATTAAAGACACGAAACCCACTTAAATCGATTAAAGACACAAAACACACATAAATCGATTAAAGACAACAAATTGTTTATTACTTACCAATCAATTCGATATTGAGATCCTCATCCGAAAATTCTGTTTCTTGAAGATATTCCTGCGAAAATTCGATTCAAATCGTGTGGATTGATAAAAAGAGCATAAATACTCGAATTGGAGGTAGGTAAACGATTTTAAGAAAAAAGACGATGACAACGAGAGCAAAGTTTGGGGAAGAATTGGAAAACAAGGTTTTGTGTGTTATGTGTGTGTTGATAGGAAGAAGAAGATGGAGAATTTGGTTAAGTGTCGGGTGAAGTTTGGGGATTTTGGGGCTGATAGAGGTTGGGGCAATTTTGGGAACACAGGGAAATAAGGTTTTCCTTTTGTTTTTAAATAGATCTTTAGTCAAGGACTAAATAAACAATGACAAGTTAAAAAAAGGCGGCAAAATTAGGATTTTAATCATACAAGTTGGCTTTACTTATTTGATTTTTAATCCTGCTCTAATCTCCATAGAAAAAATAGTCTTTAAGTTGGTTTTTTTTTGATTTTAGTCATATCCACGGATATCACGACAAGACTGGAATATTTTAAAATTGATGACATGGTTGCTACTAGGTTGTCACGTGAGATCCTACATGGCCTGTGGGTCCCATTTCTCCTCCATTTACTAAAAAAAAATGTTGAGGAAAATGATTCGAACCGACAACCTTATGGTAAAATACTAAACACTTTGCCATCCAAGCTATAACTTCAATATGTATATTATGACACAAGTATTACTTATGCACAATAACATTTCTTCCAACATTATATGTGCCTAATTTAAATAAACTTATTTACAAAATTAATTTTACTATAGATGATATATATATAAGAGCTCTTGCATAATGTTTTTTTTTATAGTTTTTTTTATAATCTATTATTCTTATTATTATTGTAAGTTGACCTTACATTACCAGAAGAGTAATAATTATAAATTTTTTTCTTATCTTACTATTCATTTGTATATATTCGGTCAACTTTTTTAATATCATAATTATTACATTAATTAATGATAATCAAATTGTATATCAAACACTATAGTCTTTTTTGAGAACCAAACATTATAGTCTAATATATTTAATCACTGTGTTTCAAAAAAAAATTAATCACTGTGATTCAAAAAAAATTAATCACTTTATTAATGTATATGATAATTCTAAATCCACTTACATTTAGGGACGTAGATAGTATTTTTTTTTTTTTTTTTTTAAAAAGAACTACATCAAATTAACAAGGAAAATTAAATCAAACGAAACCATATTATAGATAAGTAATAAATCTTGTCATAATATAAACATTAAAGTTGTAGTTTAGATGGCAAAGTGTTTGATAGTTTACTACTAGGTCGAATAAATAAATAAATGAACTAGCAATCTTCTGATCACTTCTTCAAACTGTTGTGCTTCGGTTATCAGGAGTTTTGCTGTCGACGGGGGAGCAGGCCAATTGAGTTATCCTCATATCTTAGTAGGTATTTCTATCTCTGTTAGCTTTAATTTACCGAATTTTCTTGATTGATGTCTGTTACAAGTAAATTTTTTTGTTAACGACGGTGTAGAAACAGCTGAATTTTCATCCTTTCTTTGTGAATTTTTCATCCAGTGGGTCTGCTTTGAATTTACGCAAAATCAGTTGATGCAATAACCTATATTCAATTGAATTCCCAGATATGTTGATTAAAACTAATTGAATTGTAGGTGACAATTGCACAGAAATATTTATGCAATTGGTGTATTTGGTCCCCCTGTTTTTGTGATTCATAATCTTAAATCATCTTTGATCCCTTTTTGGTGATTGGAGTTCTGCCAGCTGCAGAATTGTAGTACTGGGGCTATTTTATTAATTGTTTTTCTTACGGGTGCAATTAGCCAAGTCTTAGATTGAGTATTACTTTGTTGTAATGCTCTGTCCCAGAAGCCGAGATCATAACCGGAAAATAGAGGTTCAGTATGTGCCTGATAAACTAACTTTAAGAAAGACGCGGTAGCAAAGAAAAATAAGTAATGAAGAGCTAATGCAATCCGGGAATTGCCCGGCTCGAATTTAGAACCACGGTGTTAGTTTTAGTAACATATTGCGAGAGCTTAAACGAGCCTTTCTTAGGAACTGTGACGCAAAGACAAGAAATCACATGCATAAAAATCACATGTTTTCTATATGTTTTGTTAAGTCCATTCATAGAAATTCCGTAATTAAGTCCGAGTCCCCCAAATATCTAACGAGTATTATAATCTTAAAATAGAAAAAAATCTGGACAATGCTCAACCGTGCTTTACTTAAGAATTGCGACGCAAAGGCAAGAAATCACACGCGTACAATCACATAACGTTTATGTATGTTTTATTAAATTCATTCATAGACATACCGTAATTAACTCCCAGACTCCCTATCCTATCTGATTATTTTAAAATCGAAAACAATCTGGACAGTGCTTGAAACTATATAATATATATATCAGTTAAAGTTACAGTTTTATCACATATATCAGTTTCTGATGAATTCTGGAGAAGGACCTGTCGCCTCACCCAGCAAACCTGTCGCCTAGGAGGCGACAAACTGGTTGTAATGCCCGTCCAAGAAACCGAGCCCACAACTGGAAAAGTGCCACTCTTATCAATGTTTAAACTAGCTTTAGATAGCGTTCTCCAATTTTTGTGTGGCAGAAAGTGTCAATTTTAGACCAAATCAAAATTTCCACTACTGGCATCGAAGACGCTTTCGGTTTCAATCTTCCTGCTAGTTAAATTTTGCTTTCTGCGACAGTTTATTCAATCTCGACTGTTTCAGCCGTGCTGGAATAGCCTCTTGGCTCTTGCGAAAGTGAAAGCCACTCGCATTCATTAAGTTATACACTCCTTGCCTAACCTTTCTAAAATGGGATGTCTATTACACTGACCCTTTCATTCTTTGGTGCCTGTGCATACGTTTTTTCTATTAACACTCTCAATTTTATCTTACTCTAATGGAACATTGTGACCGACTCAATGTAAAAAAATTATCTTTTGTAAACCAAATACACTAGTATGCAACGATAATTTAAACTTGCAAGCCTGAAATGAGTTGTGATTCCGCTTCTTCCTCGTTGGTCATCAGCATTCTCATAACAGAGAGGTACCAACAGCTGCAAATCATGACAGAGCTGTCAAAAGAGATAAAGGAAAAATAATACAGAGAGGAAACCAGAAGATGGAAAACAAATAGTGACACCTGAAATGTTCTACATTGCTCTTGTTTTGTCATTCCGCCTGTTAGCACTTTTGGACTAGAGGGTATGACGTCCATCAGTCCATGCAGTGAATACTTAAGGACAAGAATAACGACAAAAAATGATACAATCGATAATAATTATTAAAGTTAATTATTAAAGTTCATACAGTGAATAAGACATCTCTTGTGTGTGTTATTTGTTTATCATTAATTTTTTGGTGGCATGGGGGTGGGGGTGGGTGGGATGGGGTTTGGAGTTTTCGTAGGTCCTTCAATCTGTTCTTTTAACAATCCTGCATAACGTTTCAATTACACAGATAAGCTGGCATTGAAACTGGCAAGTGTAAGTAGCAGGAAGCATGGGGGCTTCAAACTCTACAATGGTGGAAGAAGACAAGGCTCTGCAGCTATGTCGAGAGAGAAAAAAGTTAATTGTACAAGCTCTTGACAGTAGATGTTCGCTGGCAGCTGCTCATATCTCTTATATCGAGGCACTAAAAATTACAGGAACTGTTTTAAGGGCTTTTGTGGAACTTGAAACTCCAGTTGAACCTTCCATCTATACATCCAACAGTGCAACACCAGAGGTGCCTGGGCTGAGTAATAAGTATGCTTCACACGTACGACAGTCATCTTCTTCGGTTTTGCATGCAAGTGGAAATGTCTCGACATCTCCTTCACCTCCAAGAACTAGAATCTACCAAGCAAATCAGATGAAATTTGGAGGTTCCTTCTCTAGGAAAGTTGTTGAAGAACCCTCTGTATCTCCACACTGTATCAGTGACTTCGGTCACCCCTCAAAGCTCCACCCCTCATTCTTCTGGAAGACCTGAAACTTCTGGAAGACCTCAAAACTCCACCATGGAGTATAAACAGGACAGTAAGTTTGGTCTTTTTGATACTGTGGACAATCAAGCGTCTTTGCCAGAACAGATGGAGTATAAACAGGACAGTAAGTTTTCTCATGAGCTCAAGCAGTTTGTGGATGAGGAAGAAACTTCTGAACTAGGCGTCAAAGAAGATAAGTTTTCTTCTCATGGAATGGAAGATTCATCAGAATCTGATGAATTTGATGAGCCTGTTACACCTACTTTAGTACGCTGCTTTGAGAATGTTAATAGGGCCGGGGATAATATTTCTGTCTTGGTCTCCAAAGAAAGCATCACTCCAGAAACAACATCTTTGGATGGGCAGGAACACAAGTCACCTAACTTAACACCATCAATAGGAGCAACTTCACCTGTGACGCCTGCGAGTGGGGTGAAAACTACAGCTAGAGGAGAACATGTTGCAGAAGATAATGTGGCACCTAAGGACTTTCTTTCGAGCATGAGAGACATTGAGTACCCCTTTGCTAAAGCATCTGAATCTGGAAGGGAAGTTCCTCGGATGCTGGAGGCAAATAAGTTCCACTTCCGTCCTATTTTCCCTGGGAATGAGAGTAATTTCTCGCTTTTTCTCTTGCCTTTAGTCATTTCGTATATTAGTAAAAGCTTTAAGTCTAATGCTTTATTTGGTTCATTTAATTTGCACTAAAGTACTGTAAATAATGCATGTAAGTAAGTACCCTGGGAGGAAGGTGATTTTATCTGTTTCCTGCTGCAGTACTTTTACGTCATGTACAGCATTATTGTTCTGGTTCAAATTTATGATTGAGATTAGTGTCTCCAATTTAGTTACACTGGTTACAATGTCAGGGGACGGAACTAATCCATTTCCCTTGCTTTCAATGTGTTGAAATTTCTGTGAAACTCGATGATTTTGCACTGTAGACATACGGTAATGCCAAACATGGCTAAATTTCTACTCATAAGAATGGCAATAGTTTCTTCTTGCATATCTGCTTTTTCGAAGTGCATTCCTTAAATTCAAAATCATATGCATCTATCTTATTTCATTAAGGATTCTTAAGATTCTTTTCAAATCAGGTGGATCATCGTTGGCCTCATTGTTTAAGTATATTTTCTCCTGCAGTGAAGTTCCAAGCCAGGTCCAAGAAGGTAGGCCTTTTAATCCTTATATTTTATATATGCAGATTTGGAGTTGGGCAAAATTAGTATGGTGACTCCTTCATTTTGAAAATTGAATATATTTTTTTCTTTAGCTCAAGTTTATCATAAAGTTTTCAATGAACAAACTTTACCTTCACAAACTTGCAACATGAAAAATTTCTTCTGGCCTGTTGGTAGTATATGTGAAAGTCCGAGAATGGATGATTTTTCTGTCTTCTATTTATTGTGCTCGCAAATTTAATTGTCTTTCAAATTGTAGTAATGTTTAACCAGAACTTTTGTCCCAGAATGGCATTATATTAGAGACCATTAACAAGAAAAGCCCTAATGTAAGGCTGGCATGGAGATATCGTAGAACATAAGTGAAAGAGATTTTTTTATTTCTTAATTGAAAGAGTACAGAGAATATGTAGGAAATGAATCCTGTAACGCCTAGAAATCTCCTAACTAAGGCAGGAAAATAAAAAAGGAAGGACAACGACAGAGTAGGAGCTGGTCTCATTAAAACAAAGATTCCTAACTACTACATCAACTAAAAAAAGGAAATACAGCTATAGGGCTTCGAATGAAAACATACCTTTTGTGGTTGGCCATTTCAGAAACATCGCATTTATACTCAGTAAGGTTTTCTTTGACAAATAAGTGGGGAAACAATCTATTTAGATAAGGGAAACTAGCTCCCAATCTCCAGTGCCATAATCATATTTCTTCATCAGTACAGGGTATCTGGTTCCCTGCATTAGCCTGCTTCTTAGGTCCTTCACCTTCAAGGTAGTAAAGGCCATGGACTTTGCTAGCATTGCCAATCTCCCTCTCTGAAACCTAATCCTGGAGAACACAACCAGATGGAAAGAACTTAGCCACACAATTGTTGTCTCCAGTGAATGTATTGATAGAGAACATATTACAAGATGTGCTGGGAACATAAAAAAAACAGAGGTGAGGGCAAAAGTAGGAGAGATAAAATTGTTCTTTTCCAGCAACAGTAGATAAAGATCCATCTGCCACTCCAACTTTATGTTGACCAGAAGAAGGGGCGTAGGTTGATAATTGAGTGGACTGACATGTTATATGGTCAGAAGATCCGGAGTCAATAATCAAAGGTATCTTACCTTCATTGATGACTGTATGTTGTGCAGTAGACTCTTGTCCAGAGGGCTTTGATGACTTATGAATAAGTAGATTGAATAAGTCACGTTGCTCCTTAGTCCTTAGTAAAAGGAAGATTTTGGGAACCAGAAGTGGAGAATCTCAGTTGATTCTCTGAGTGAGTCATATAGGCTTGGCTAGGACCACCAGATCCTTGATAATTGCTCCTTTGATTTGACCCTCTGGATTGCAAGTTTGTTGGTTCTCCATGAAGTGCCCAACAATCATCTTAAGTGCCTTGGTTTGTTACAATGGTCACACCAAAGATTTGCCTTGTGGTCTGGTTTCATTTTTGACATTTTTCCACTGTTTCCAACCACCAAAGTTTCCACCGGTTTAGTCTGTAGTGCCAACTTTTCTGCGGCTTCTCTTTTATAGACATTCATTGCCTCCTTTTTTACTCTCTTATCTCCTTATGGACCCAAAGGTTTCTGCAACTGTTGGTAAAGGATCTTGTGCCTATACTCTTTCTCTGGCTGTATCGAACTCCGAGTTTAAGTCTCCAAGAAAGTCATAAATCCTTTCTCTTTCAAGAATATTCCTAAGCTTGACTGCACCCTTAGGGCAGTCCCACTCAAGGACTGTTAGCTAGCTGGTCAAGTTCTTGCCACAGCCCTTTGAGTTGCTTGAAGTATTTAGGGACATCCGATTTCTTTGCATGATGTTCCATGTCATTATCATGGCATTCTCAGTTTCCCAAAGGAATTGAGCCTCGGGTTCGCTTCCTCTTCCAGTAATAATCATCTTCACCAATTGCAGATAATTTGATCCTGTCAGTTTTATGGTGGTGGTGCTTTGGAGGGAAGAATTAGCCATGGATGAAGCAGACCAACAGGCTGTGTTGGTGAAGAGTTCGAGAGAAAATAGAAAATGAAAGCTTCTACTGATTTCATTCTTAGAAAGGAGTTTAAATACTTAGAAAGATGAGCCCAACTGCTAGAATTATAAAAGAAGGGAAGGCAGATGCTAAACAGGCACCTAACAACTAATAATACATCATACGGTTATTAAAAGCAAGTTAATTCATAAACTTCACAGTGGCAAGCTGTCTGATGAGGATAATTAAATCCATATTTTGTGAACTTGGATTGGCGCTTGGAGGCAATTTGGATGTTAAAAATAACTACATGGAGATTTAAAGGAAGAAGTTTACATGGATATGCCTCCGGGTTTCTGACTGGAGAATAATGAAGTAAAGTATGCAAGGCGAAAAAGGCTATGTAAAGAGGTGAAGCAAGTCCAGGCTTTGGTTTGAGAATTTATGAGATTCCTTAAAGGAGGCTTGACAAGGACATTGAGATCACACTCTATTCACTAAAAAGATCGAAGCGGCAAGATAGCTTGATGTTGGTAGTGTATGTGGATGATATCATCCTCGGCTGAGGGATGACATGGTAAAATCAATCGGACCAAGAAAGAGCTTGGCAAGAGTTTGAGATAAAAGACAGCGGGGAGTCTAAGATACTTCACAGGAATGGAGGTTGCAAGATCAGGACAAAGGATTGGTAGTTGTAAACTTAAAAAGAATGAGGAAAGTATTCTTATTTAGAATGAAGCTCATTTACAAACTGAGGCCATCTTACTTCATTTATAGAAGAGATGCCCAGCAGACTATAAGGTAAAAAAGGTAAAAAGCGAGGAAACATTGTTCCCAGCATTTGGTTGGGCGATGTTTCTTCACCTTCAAAGACAAGGAATAAGCATGAGGGATGATTAGCCCACTGGTATAAGATTATTAGGAGCTAATTCAAAGGGGAAAAAAATACTTGAATGTTAACAAAATTAAAGCTTAGTCTCGATGACTTAGAGAGGAGTGGTGAGACTGGAGAGGCTCTCTTTGAGTGACCTCTGTGGTGTGTTACAACACTCCATAAGGTAGGTGAATGGATGTCAATCATTCGACTTGCTAGAGATAGTCAAGGGATTTCTTAGGCGGACCCTTAGTAAGGGACATGGCAACTTGATTTTGAGTTGATAAACTTGGGCTTGATAAGGCCCGCAGTCCAACTTTTCCTTGATAAAGTGTGCTAGCTCAACTTCAACATGCTTTGTTCTGTCATGTTGAAGCAGGGTTGTTAGAAATGTCAATGGCGATTGATTATCTGCACGGTGTTAGAATCATAGAGTGCCATTCTCACGAATTCTTAGATCATCCAGGAATGATTTTTAACCGCAGAACTTCACAAGCACCAGCTGCCAGGCTCTAATTCGACTTGGCGCTTGATCTGGACCTGAACCCTTGTTTTACCTCATCACATACCTCACGGTTTCAAAAGAAACACCTGATGACAGGGAGTGAATCTTACATCAATACGGCCCGACATAGTCGAATCGATGTAGGCCTCAAAGCGGTACATGATCAATCCTTTTTAGAATAGACCCGCTTTACCGGAGTGACTTTTGGGTAGTACACAATTCTTTGGCTGACATTTGATGGCACCTCTTGGGATTTATGCATATATCATCTCCTGATGTTCCATGACCAAGAAGGCAATGCTCAGGTCTTGTGTGAGGCAGATATGCCATAGTGCTACCTACAAGTCTTTGATAGGCATTTTTGTCACATCTTCGTCTTGAGTGCTAGAGTTGATCCCGTGGAGTGAACTCTATAGGAGTCGCCGTAGGTTTTCACCCGTTTTGCCCTGATCAGCAAATTAGATCTATAATATATGCCTTTGAGAAATAAAGATTCATTGCTTGAGAGTACATAACCTCGATGCCAAGGAAAGTACTTTAATTTTCAAGTTCTTTGATGTCAAATTCATTACTCGAGAAATTGTTTTAAGTGTAGAATTGCATACACATAAATCACGATAATGATTATATCATCATCATTACACACGAGAGGATGGATCTCTTGCCATGTAAATTGAATTTCATAAATAAGGTATGATCTCTTGGCTTTGTTTATAGCCAATACTTATCATAGCTTTTTGTGAACCTCCCGAAACCAGATTTTGGGGGCTATTTGTTTTAGAAGACAATATAGGGCTTTCTTTAATCTGCCCCTATTTTCCTTTTTCACTTGGAAACTTGGAGGTATATCCGTAAAAATGGTTTCCTCCTGTCCCTTTAGCAGAAAGCATTTTACATCATATTGATATAATTTCCGAGTCAAGGTTGGCGACCCGGGATAGAGTATTTTGGCGGTGTTCATCTTTTGCCACGAGGGCAAAGGTGTCAAAATCAGTCAATTCCGTGGAGTTTAGGTATATCCGCCAGCCTAACACTTGCCTTGTATCTTTCAATAGTGCCATCGGTCTTGTACTTGATGGTAAGACCCTCTACGATATGGGTTTAGCCGGCACCCAAGGCTCGGCAAGCTCCATGTTTTATTTTTCTCGATCGAGCATTCATTTCTTCCTGCATGGCACATGCCAATTTTCATCTCTGGGCAGCAGAGAACCTTTGGGCGCTGAGAACTATTTAGAAGGTTCTTCATGAACACTTTTTGTTTTGCTGAAAATCTGTCATGGGCGGAAATTCTTCATGGGGTGCGGTGCAGAAAGCCTCAGTAGGTTTTCTCAAGGCGATGGGAAGATCATTAGTGGATGAAGCCTCATGGTTTTCTGTTCGAGATATAGGAAAAGTAGGATCATCTTCATCAAAGTTTTGAGGAATATCGTTAGCATGATGAGGATTCCTCATTATGTTTTATGGAACATCTTGTTCATTTATGTCAATAGTAGTGTCATTAGTGGAACTCACATTTTGAACCTCATCCAGTTCTTCTGTTATGATTGTAGGAGTCTTTCTTTGCTCTTATTAGCATGAGGAGCATCGGATTGTTGCTCGGTAAGAGGAACATCGAAGTTACATGTTCGAGAGATAGTACGCTTCATGATTTGCATCATTCTGCAGGACCTGTTGTGAGGGACCTGTTGAGGACCTGTGGCGGTTAAAATCGAATCAATATCAAGAAGAAACATTTCCACTTTTCGTAATCAGTTTAAAGATTCTCTACTGAATTATAACTTTTACACAGAAGTAAGGGATGCATTTCATAGAAGATAACATCCTTTGGATATAAGAAATAACTATTATTCTTCTACAGTTGGTAATGGTGGATTGAGTGGCATGGGTTTGACTTGTGGCGAATCCGAGTCATTTGAAGAGGTCTCGTTCAAGTTTGACTACATAAATATCTACCTCTAAACTTGAGAGGAGTGTAGAAACTCATGATTTTAGTAGAGTTATAGTAAAATTATGTTTAGTAAAATTATGTTTAAACCTAAATGAATAAGATGAAATTTTCAATGTCTTTCTGAAATTCTACACTAGTACTTTGAAAGAATTAACGCAACTTCACGGTGTTGATGATTTGTTCAGACTTATAATTATTTCTCATAATTTCTTCTGGTGTGATCTTCTTTGCAGTACCTCAGGAAACCAGTGTGAGGTACCTAACTTGGCATCGCACGACCTCATCCAGGTGCTCTTCTTCAAGAAATCTTATTGGGACGTCAAATGCAGCTGATGAAATCGAGGATCTTACCAAGAACCTTTTGGATAGTCTCTCTATGGTTTCACGAAGTCATGCCTCAACGTTAGACAGGTTATTTGCTTGGGAGAAGAAACTTTATGATGAAGTCAAGGTATTCAAGTATTTCTTATTTATATTTGGTTTCATCTGTGTACTTCTTGTGCATGTTTTCTCATAGGTTTGGGAAATGATCATTCTTGTATAATGATAAAGCAATTAGAAACTGGCTAGCTGATTGTTTATTTTGAAAGGATTTGGTTACTTTCCGTAATATCTGGTTCATGTTCTGGGTTTTTTCAGGCAAGTCAAATGATAAGAAGGCAGTATGACAAAAAGTGTAAACTACTTCGGCAGCAAGAATCAAAAGGGGAGAACCCAATAATGGTCGATAAAACACGTGCTGTTGTTAAGGATTTGCACTCAAGGGTCAGTTTTGCAATTCAGAGGATCAATTCTGTGTCCAAGAAGATTGAGGAGTTTCGAGACGCAGAACTTCAACCACAACTGGATGAATTGATAGAAGGGCAAGTTCTTTTATTTTCTCAGCTGATTAATTTCTGCATAACTTTGTGATATTCAATAAATTTGGTTCTAGCTATATTGTGTTGCAAATGTTGCATATGTATAATACCAAGTGGAATATAGCCTTCTGCAACTGCTTTTGTTATTCTTGTAAAATGGTTAAACCCTAACCACAAGGGTCCCCACCCCCTGTCCCACGGGATGAGTGGAGATGTTAATCAGGTAACCTAGTGGTGCAGAGTCATAGGCTTGCTATTATACCAAAAAACTGAAAGAAGTCCCCCTTTACGGGGTTCGAACCTCCACACTCCAGCTTAAGGTCCAGCTGCACTTTACCACTAGGCCATGTCCTAAGGACTACTGCTTTTGTTATTCTTATTTCTAAATGTCTCCATCCTATATTTCATTCTTCTTCTGACCTGATATCCGGTGGATTGCAGATTACGGAAGATGTGGGAAGTGATGTTGGATTGCCACAAGCTTCAGTTTCACGTTATATCAGTTGCATACGCCCCTGTAACCGTCAAGATTTCAATACATTCAGACTCGCATAGGCAGGTAACTATTCATCTGGCAAATGAACTGAATACTCTATCTTCCTGTTTTACAAAATGGATCGATGCCCAGAAAACGTACATTGAAGCGATTGACAAATGGCTCTTGAAGTGCGTGTCCTTGACAGAAAAATCTTCCAAAAGAAAAAGGAGGATACCACCCCCACCTATTAGGAACTACGGTCCTCCAATCTACGTTACCAGTGGCATCTGGCTGGACAAGTTCCAATCTTTACCTACTAAAACAGTTTCGGATTCTATAAAGAGCCTAGCAACCGAAATCACGAACTTCTTACACCATCAGGACAAGAACCAAGGGAAAGGTATGATGAATCATGGACATTCACCATTGCATCATACTACTGCTTCTGAAACCGACCATTTTAGAACTATTTTGACGAATGGAGCTTGTGAGGATACGATGCCTGGTTTTGACCACTTACGTATGAGCGTGGCTGGATTTTTTGGTCAATTGACTAAATTTGCAGAGTCTTCTGTACATATGCTTACAGAACTCCAAAAAGCAATAGAAGATGCCAAAAAGAGTTACAAGTATGCAATGTCCCAATAGGCCTTTGATATATAATATTTCAGAGAAACTATTGAAAACTCATGGCAATGAAATATGTGATGGTAAGTTTTGCATTTGTAGATAATGTACATAATAAGGTAGTTGTTGGACCTTGGCTTACTACTTTATATATATAAATATAAATATATATTTATATATACATATAGATGAAATTAAATAAGAAAGTTATAGTAGGGAATTTTTAATTATTCTTCGGAAAGACGGTACGAAGAAGAACATGTAAAAGTTAGCTCATTGAGATACAAAATTTTGCTATAGTATTTCAGTAATTGTTGGCCTGTTCTACATTCGGAAGTTACCGAGTGTTGGTATGATTTTTACAAACCCCCGTTATTCATTAGTCTTGTGTTTTTACGTTTATACAAGCATTTTAATTCATTATTCGAGGTGTGTTAATAATTTTTCATGGTGCTGGGTTGAATGTGATTCAACTAGGAATAAGGAGGAATTTGAGAGGAATCGGCTCGTCTGTGGTTATAAAAACATCGCCACTTTTCTTTAACTAGATCCACCGATTCCTGTTGTTGAGTAAGGTAGGGAAATTCATCTTCAATAAAGTGAACATCATGGGAGACAAAAAAATATTCCTGTCTTCAATTCATACAAACGCCAACCTTTTTGTCCAAAAAGGTATCCAATAAAAATATTCAAATTATTAATTATGTACCTCATATGGAGTTTTGTCTTTCAACAAGGGAGTGGGCGGAGGACTCCATGTCACTTGGATGAGAAGTTCCCATACCTTCGAAAAGATAAGTGCTCATCACCTGCTGAGAGATAATATGGAAAACATAAATGGGTGCATCATCATAAAGTGCACAATATGGAAAACATAAATGGGTGCATCATCATAAAGTGCACTACACCGCGCTTTGCAAAGGTTCCAAAGTAATAAGGATAAAGTAGACACCTCCTCCGCCGTATAACGCTCCATCAATGCACCAAAATATTCTCTAAAGTTCGATGTATGCTACGGCTGACGATCTCCAAAAGGTGAGGCTCTTCATATTGCCCTAGCATAGTCACAGTCAAACAGAGCGTGGCGCATTGACTCCCCTTCTCTGCCACAGGTCAAGCAGAGACCTGTACCGAGATTACGCTTAGCAAGATTCTGCCTTATTGGCAAACTCTCCTGTAGACATCGCCATAGAAAATGTTTTACTCACAGTGGCACAACAACTCTCCAAATGTCCCGCCAAACTTTATCCAGCCCTGTAGAAGATGATGCACGAGCAGATGAATGGTTCCAGCCATAAAATTTTAGTGCCAGAAAGTACCCTGATTTGACCATATATCTCCCCTTACGGTTATAGTGCCATATCCGTCCGTCTTGATGCGAGCAATTGGTGTTTGGGTTATCGCATCCACCTCCCAAGGTTGGAAAGCCTGCGTAATCAGGGGGAGATTTCATTGTCTTGTGTTGGGTAATATCAAGTCCTCATAAATTTTGTTGGCAACGGATAGGACGAATGAGCAATACGAAAGGACAGTGGCCTAGAGACCCACACATCATGAAAAACAAATACCGAGCTCACCAATCCGCCACCACAGCCCCATCAATAGCAGACCCCTTCCTTATAATAAACTCCTCCCTAAAAAGGAAGGCCTTCACCCCAAACCTGCAGCCATAATAGTCATCCCTGGGTGGTATTTCGCATTAAGAACTCGACTCACCTAGGCCGTAGGATAAGAGAGCAAGTGCCACGACTACTTTGCCAGCAAAGTTAAATCGAAGCATTCTCGATTTCTGAACCCCAAGCCTCCCAAATTCTTCGGCAAATAACAGGTATCCCAACTCCTCCAATGTACCTTACTTTTCACCTCTGTGTCCCCCCAAAAGAATCTACAGATATAATGCTCTAGCTTCTTAACCAGAGTAGTCTGAATCTTGAAATATTGCATAATGAAAGTGGGTATAGATTGCAAGACTGACTTAATCATTACCTCCTTACCAATCGGCGAGAGAAGATTATCCTTCCACCCAGATAGCTTCTTCCATTTGCGCTCTCGAATAAAATCAAACACCTGCCTCTTATTATGGCCAATGACAAATGGCATTCCTAGGTACTTCCCCGAACCATCTCCAACGGGAATCTGCAAAAAGTCATAAATATACTCTATATCCTCCTGCTGCAGGCTCCTATTGAAATATAAACGAGACTTATGGAAATTAATAGCTCGCCCCGAACGTGCCTTATACTGCGTTAAAAGATCAACCAGAGTCTCCAATGCCCTATCCACATACTCAAAAAAGAGCATGCTATCATCCGCAAATAAAAGGTGCAAAACTTGAACCTCTGCATGTCTCCCAAAGGAAATCCCCCACATCATCCTTGTTCTTGCTGCTCGGTTAAACAAAACGGTAAGCCCTTCATCGCAAATAATAAAGAGAAAAGAGGAGAGAGGATCCCCCTGGCGAATCCCCCGAGAAAGAACAATCCTGCGCTCTGGCATCCCATTCACAAGAACCTGATACGTGGCCGATGTTACACACCTGCGCAACAAATCAATAAATGCCATAGAAAACTGCATCTGATACAAAACACCCCAAAGACAACTCCATTCCACCCTATCAAAAGAATTTGCCATAGCCAGTTTAATAGCCGAAAAATTATGACAGCCTTGCACCCCTGCCTTCATAGAATGGAACACCACAAAAGCAACAATCGCATTGTCTGTTATCTTCCTGCCCGAAATAAATGCACTATCGTTGCCATAAATAACATCGGAAATCACCAAATTGAGCCTGTTGACAACAACCCTCGAGAGGAGCTTATGGACGAAAATCAATCACCCTTATTAGAGAGGCCACTTTCGGTATAAGCGAGATGTAAGTTACGCTCAGCAAACCCGGGTTCATCCCATCATTCAGGATGGACATGATAATCTGCAAAACATCAGAGCTAAAGATATGGCAATCTTCTCCAGAAATATAACATGCATACCATCCGGATAAGAGATTTCCTCCCTGGTAGTTGCTTAAGAGCACGAAGAATCTTCTCTTCCGTGTACGGGGCAATCAGCCGTTTGGCTTGCAAGTCGGATAAAATAGAGAACTTCAGCCCCTGGAAATCCAATATCGGCAGTTGGGAAGAAGTAAAAATGCCCGCGAAATAGCGAGCCTGGCGGTTTAATCTCACATGCGCATAAGACAATTATGAATTATACAACTATTTTTTATTTTAATTTTTTTTTATTTATCAATAAATAACCAAAACATATTCTATTAAATAGAAAACTATTTTGTATCTAATTAGACAATTAAAATAAAACAGATTTCTACTTGTATATCGGGATACAATCTAGGGACCATGCACCTATTATAAAAGACTCCAATAAATCAAATACTAACTTTGTCTCAAAATGTAATTCTGTTTAGCCTTTTGAATTTGTCCCGTACTATAAGTTCATTTAGATATCTATGTAGCATTTATTATATTTTTATTCCTTTTACCCATAATTTATTATACATCCATCTACTTTATAACTATTACATTAATGAGAGTAAAATGGTATTCTCGACTTTTGTCATTAAAATTAATGACACCTAACCACTTTCAGCTTAATCCGTGCGAAAAAGTCTAAATAGACTTACGTTTTGGGCCATAGGTAGTAATTGATCAAACTCTTTAATTAAACATATTAACTTCTTTATTAATCCTCATATTATGCCACCATAAATTCAGCACACACGCACACACACGCAGCACACACACACGCGACGCCACACACACACCCACCCACCCCCCCACACACACACATATCAAGTGTTCATTGATATAACCATTACATATAGATAACACTCCAAAACGATTTTTATATGAAGCCATGCATTTTCCGTTTAACCTTCATAACATCATATCCTTGACTACCAGTAGTTCACTAGTGATTGATATTTAAAATCCAAGATCATAAATTTAGCCGATTGATCAGTTCCAGAGTTGACAAACGAGGGAATCATCTTTCTACTCCCCGCATGAAGTAATGTACTCCATTTGTGACTAACATTTCCAGCTACCGATCCCTAAATAATGCCAACATGGATGTGTTTGAAAAACTTCACTGAGCTAACTTTAATGCCACATCAAACACCATCCTGAATATGCATGAGTCTATAATCACATCGATTAGGATTGAGATTAATCCATAAATGGTTATCTTGTGATTTAATTAGTTTCTTCCATTACGGAATTATCATGAGATTATCATATTAAATCGGTCCAAGTCCTATGTGATCAAATCATAAATAAGTACTACCACTAAGATGTCAAACATCGACGGTCTGGACATGCAGTCACACATTAAGTGTTCAGGGGCAATAATGTTGTTTTAATTGTAAGATCCCGAACTTCAATTAAATTCACCACATACTTAATATTTAAAGAGTATCACCATAAATTCAATCCTCATGTACATAACACTTATGCACCGAGTATTATGGTAACATGTTGGACACTTTGGACCGACAAGTTCAATGTTACTTCGGTCCGACAAGTTCTTCAAACCGCAGGTTGGACACTTGTCGAGCAATCCGACATAGTTTATGTTCGGTTGAGTGGGTCGTTAATTACCCTTGTGCTCCAATGTTGAATTCTTTATCTACGGTATATGAGAAACTTGTTTTCTTTATAGTCTAGAGTGTGAGAGATGATGGAGAACAATGGGATGTATTAGGCTCACACATTGCATAAACAATCTTAAGAACTCATGGTGAAGAGTTTGTGTACATAACCGTAAGTAAGAGGTCTCAACTTCGAGCACTTGTCGATGCATCAAATCTTGTTGGGAGATGTCCTACACCTTTGGTGTCCGACAATATCTCGAAGGATTAATCTCAGACAATAATTGCCTGTGGATGACGGCTCAAGTTTGAAAAGGATGGATTATAAGGAGATCGAGCGATCGATCAATCAATCCAGACGGTCATCAATAAACAGTAAAAGACTTAGAAATTGAAGGGCAAATTTAAAGACAACATTCAGAAGAAGATAGACTATCAAAGCAAAGCAAACAAATACATTCAGGAGATTTCAGTTACTATGAAATCTCATCATTTTGTAGTTGGCCTATATAGAGATATAATAATCAAATGTCACGAAACGGATACATTTATCCTGTAATGAAGGATTCTAGAAGCCCCATACGAAATTCGTATGCATTATATGAAATAGACTGAAATAGAACGATATGATGATGTATGTCACTTGTATAACCGTAACAGTATTGTTGTATCATAAAATGTTCGTCCGGAGTTTCATATTAGTTCGCACCTTTTAGCACCAGTATTACACTCACAATGCTCCTCATCATAACAATCAGGAACCAAATCGCTACAATCTTCATCGCATCGGGGTATGCATAATCCTTTTACCGTGTTGCACCTGCAATAGTACTCATGAAGGCAATAAGGTCTTACATAGCTACATGTGCCCTCACACTCAGGAATTTCACCTTCAGATAACTCTCCCTCCTCTCCTGTTGTTATACGGGTCATTTTCTTGCCTCCGGTTTGAATCATCGTCACTGCAAATCACATATATATATATATATATATATATATATATATATATATATATATATATATATATATATATATATATATATTTGCAACACCCCAAAAAGTGAATAAACATAAAGGTAGTGAAAGAATGATATATAGATACTACCATAAAGTACGTTTGTGATGTAACTGGGTGACACAACGCATTTGTATACCCGGACTTGATTATTGTGGCCGGCCGCCTATATCATGATCAAGGGTGCACAACGCGCTATGCCAAACGTACAGTTATGGTAATAGCATTTTCTCGAGATGAAACAGTACTAACCAAAACCGACAAGACAAAATAGTAAAAGATAGCTGGTAATATTAGCCATGACCTTCTTCTTCTTCTGTTGGAGGATATATATATATATATATATATATATATATATATATATATATAGTTGAATGCTGCTTCAACCAAAACAGACTTTTAAAGCAAATATGCAATTGGAGCCGGTCATTTTGCTGTTATAACTATAATACTTCAATTATTTTTTTACTTTCTTTTTTTGACCGGCCGGCAATGTGAAATTTTTATTAAGAGAAAAAGTCTAGCAAGAAGCTAAACACAAAGTAGGGGGATACACAAAGAGGGAGACAAGAATATTCATTCAGAGAAACTAATGAGATATATTTGTATAATCGGGTCAGCTGATTTAACATGATTTAATAAATTGTGTTGTGTTATATAAAGTTATTTGTACTAGAAAAGTAAATAAGGTAGACTAAGCTCCCTAAGAAATACATTTACCTACTTACTTGGATGCCAACAATCAAACCGTTTATTAGAAACGAGTAAAGCTAGAATTCAAAATTCATGCATACTGCATGGCTGGCTAAATATATTACATGACATGGTAAAATCCATAATCGTACATGTGGCTCTCACAAAAAAGTTATCGGTTTATTATCATAACTGGGTCTGCATGAGCCTGACCCGCCTAATAGTCCGGATCATCCATGTTTAATTGGGTTTGGCATAGTCTATATATATTTGACCTCATATTGCCGACCTGACACATGGCTATCCCGAATACCAAGTTCACCTCGGTACGAGGCGTGTGCGTTCTCAGATAGCATGAGCCCCCCATCAATGGCATTCTGGACATTATGCATGACCTAACATCACGAATGTAATTGTTCTCTTAATGGCCTCGTGATTATCGTTCCATTAGGGCAAGAATAATAATTGCACGATCATAGGCCATAAAATCAAGAATCCACGATTTACTCCCTTCATGTGAAATACCTATATAAAGAGCCTCTTGTCCTCAAAATCAGAACTATGTTATATTCTCTTGATCACAAACAATTTGGATACATAGGCGGTCACAATCGACACACCCATAAATCTTCACAAACATCATGGAAAACATAGGCGGCCATATAAGAGGAGGCGCCGTCACTAGCCAGGTTGTGTGAGGTGAGGGGAAGTCCATCTCTTAATATGGTGGGTGAAACAACCATAAGTTCCTAATGCGACACTTTAACACGCCTCTCAAGTGTGGGCGGGCGCACAAGGCCAACAACATAGCCCAACACTTGCACAATAAAGGGTGGGCTCCGATACTACGTAAAAATAGGCTGCCCATATAAGAAGTAGAGTCTCATCCCCAAAACCTGCAGGTTATGAGGTGAGAGTGGTTCATCTCTTAATATAGTGGGTGAAACAACCATAAGTTCCCAATGTGGGACACTTTAACAAACACCATTAATTTACCAATTCAAATTCCTCAAAAAAAAATCCAATTGATCAAACTTATACCCGGATAATTTTCAAACAGTCGTTACCTAAATTGAGAAAAAAGAAAAAACCTTTTCAAAACAAAAAAAGTTACAAATATAGTATATACGCACTGAACGTCAATAAAGATGAGCATTAAACAAAGTGATTATACGCCAACACAGAATGAATATGTACTGTTCATTAATAATTTAAGGTTTTTCAAAAAAAAAAAAAAAAATTAAAGTATATAAGACAAATATAATCAAAAAGGTATATAAGACAAATATACACGCAATAAAAAAAATATAAAATTAAATTGTTTTATATGAGGAGATTTTGACATATCGGTATCTTTTGTTTCATCAAATTTTCACTTTTATTGCCAATGTTTTAATTTAGCATTTCAACTCTTTATCTATGATTTAATTTATTTTTTTAAGTGTTCAATCACAAATCGACACATTTCTATTGATAAGAATCTGGATTGTCTGCTTTGTTACCACACAACTGTGATCCAATTCCTATTGGTTTTAAATTTTTTTACTTTTATAGTGAGTTTGGATTGTTGGAATGGAATGAAATAGAATGTTTTTTTTCATTCCATTCCATCATTCTGGCGTGTTTGGATATGAAAGAATGAAATAAAGTTTCATTCCATTGGATTTTACCAATTTCATTCCATCAAAAAATGGATGGAATAGACGGAATGCTTCGATGGAATGAAATATAAAACACAACCTAACGACAAAAACCAACCACCACCACCCACCTGCCTATTCCCGTTCCATCTGTCCACCCCACCACACCACCACCAGCCACCATTATTGCTTATCTTGTCACAACCCTCGTCAGAATTAATCACCACCCCCCATTATAACACAACCCACAATCATCTGCCCTCAACCACCTCATTTACCAACCATTTTACCAATATCTTATACCACCACCCACCTCACCACCGTCTTCTTCATCGTCACTCATAACCTATCCCACCACCAACCTCTTCCACTATCCTCCGTCACAACCACTCGATCACCACCGATCTTCACTCGGCCCCCACCACCCACTTCACCATCACCCATCACAACACACCATACCACACGTGTCACCACAACCACCGCCATCACCACCACATCCCACCTTACCATCACCATTCACCGCACACCACACCACTCTCGTCACCGCCGCCACCACAACCACTGATATCGCATACCTCACATCATCCATCACTACCGACCACCGCATGCCCCACCACCACCACCGCTATCGCACACCTCACATCATCCGCCACTACCGACCACCGCATGCCCCATCACCATGCACCTGCCACACTCAGGGGCGGCTCCAGGATGTTTGACTTGGGGGTCAGAATTTTGTCAATTTTTTTCCGTATCACACATATATTTGGATATTCAATTCTATACATGTAATTATGAGGCAATAGATAAAACAGGGGGTCGATACATACAAATAAGGAGGTCAATTTCACATATATATGTGTTTATTAAAAAAATTATCTACTATTTGTACATAATATTTTTATTTTAAGGGGTCGGCAACACCGGCTAGGGCATATGTAGAGCCACCTATGGCCACACTCATCATCACGCATGTTCATCACTCACCGTGTCACGTGGCTCATTTTATAGAATCTCACACATTTCATTCCATTTCATGCCAAACATAGGAATGGAATCACTTCACTCCATTCAATTGCATTCCATTCCATCCGTTTCATTCCATTCCGTTACATTCCAGCAATCCAAACGCATCATTAAGTTTTGGCTAGAAATTCCCCTTGTACCCCTCCTCAATGCACACAGCATGGCTGCTGTAAAAGCGATACAGCATAGGAGCTTTGCCCCTATTGATAGCAGTCTTTCATACATTATTCTTCTTAGTTATTTGACGCATCTCATTCTGAACTTAAAAAGAAAAAAAAGTTCTAGATGACGGGTAGAAGTACGAGAAGAATGAAACATTAGGATAAAATTGAATTCCTTAAACAAAATAATCCCAAAGCGTATAATGTACAAAATAGGCCCCTCTGAAACGATATTGTACATGAATAGTTCCCTTTTCCAATAGTTGAAACATTGGACTAGATCTTGTTCATTAGTTTCACGTCTTCAATGTAATAAGAATCATCATTAAACTATTTACATGGATAAACGTTAAAGACAGGATGTTTATAAAACTAGGATTTTTTTGTGACGGATACGAAATATACGAATGCACACTTTTTATCCACACCGAGACTCGAACCCGAACCTCAAACAGAGATCCCAGTTTTGCATCACGTTTTTGGGAGTCTTCAGAAGGCGATGGGAACGAAGTTAAATCAGAGTACAACTTTTCATCCACAGACGGTGTAACGCCCCGCTCCCGGACACCGAGTCCTTATCCGGAAAGAGCGCTCGGCACATATATTATCAAATAAATTCAATAATATATGTAAGCCTTACGTCATACATCAGAACCAAACGGCGCGGAAGATAAAACGACTCGGGGAAAACCAAAAGATCGAACACACGGTAGTCAATGCTGTGAAAAACTAAATCCAATAAAGAGAACTAATCATCCAACATCCAAATCCCAAAAGATCTCAAAAGAAGCTAAACAAAAAAGAAGGACAACATTGTTCAAACGTGAAACAACTGTTTTAAGAAAGAAACAACTAAAAGAACTAAGTCTTCAAAAGCTTCATCTCAAACTTCATCATCAAAGAACTCACAACAACCGTAGCAACTGTTCATCTTCTTTTGGGAAAGGAAAGACAAACACAACGTAACGGGGTAAGTACAAAAGTACTCGAACGCTGGTAGAAGATCGTATAACTATGATCTCATAAAGAAATAAAAGCAACGCCGTCTTTTATTAATTCATTTCCGTTATTAACCCTAGCTAACTATCATATTATGTTCATAGCATAACATGAGGTTCCAAAGGGTATCTAGCCTAGCTCAAGTTTGTTACATCATGAATAACAAGGGCACTACGCCTAGTAATATGATGTACTAGGACAATCTGGGTGCAACCTACTTAGAGACACGCTTCTGTAGCCCCGGGAATATCCGAGTCCCGATAGTGTGATAACCGGCGAGAATGTACCAGACGCTTTATCTAGCCAATCGATTGACCGGCGTGGTACGATCTACTTTGTCCGGTCGGAGAGAACACATCGCGATATTGTACTATGCCTTACCAAGCATTGCATGATGTTTAAGATTATTAATCTAGCACATACGCTTGATTAGATGTTTAACTAGCCACCTAAGTGTTTTCAAGTAAGCTCCTCACATCTCCTACTCGTATTTAGACCACTGTGAACACGGACAAGCCCTAGCAATTACACGAGACATCGATAAACTCTAGCTTATCGAAGCACAAGGCAAATCCAAAGCTTTCGACGGTCCCACACTTCATCTTTTTAGGGAATCCATGTGGTGCCGGAACTAAACGCATCAAAATCTAATTCAGGGCTTTGTCACGTAGGATTATGCAGTAAATACGCTATTATGGAGCTTTAAACACATAATAAAGGAAAACAGTACTGAAACAGTCCCTGTCCGGACGGATAAACTTTCTGTCCGATACTGAGAAATAGCTGTACGGATACACAACTCATCCGTACGGATGGACCAACACTCGGTCGACCGAATGGACAGGCTCGGTCGACCGAGCCTCTCTCTTGCACAGATACACGTTTTTCTTGCACCACAGAGGACAGTTTTCTGCACTCTGCGTTTTCTACTCAAATTCAACCCAACCTCGATTTAAACAAATTAAGGCCATGAAAAATGATACAAATTGCTCTACCACTTTACGAAATCTTAATCATACGATAAGAAAACCACGTTACCTTAATCAAACATTAACGGATCTAGGGATTGTTGATGTCAAAAGAACGCTTCATAGCGAGACGATCACTTTTCTCTCTTGCATGGTCTGCACAAATTATCAACCTTTAAGCCTCGAATTGAAAGACGGTGCCCGAACCCTTTTTTTTTCTCTCAACCAAAGACCAATGCTGCCGCCTCCCCTCAAAATATGCGGCCTCCTTTTTTTTTGTGTAAAAAATAACTAGGTTATAATTAGGATTAATCTTCCTTTTATAATCCCAATGACCTAATTATTTTCCTTAATTCCTTTATTACCCCTTTTTTTTGAAAAACCCTTTAAATAAAATATCATAATATTCTGATTTTTGCTAAAAGACCGAATTACCCTTTTTCAAAAATCGGGATATTATAGACGGATAGTCAATCGGAAAGGACAATTCGTCCAGACACTTGAATATATGCTTCGTGCTTGTGTTCTTGAATGTAAAGGAAGGTGGAATGACTATTTGACTTTGGAAGAATTTGCATATAATAAGAGTTACCACTAAAGTACAGGCATGGCATCATTTGAAGCCCTCTATGGACGCAAGTGTCGTTCCCCTTGTATTGGGACGAGGCACTAATACAAAAAAAACATAAATATCAAGGTTTTGAAGTGTGATATATTCACATTAGTCACGACTTCCAAAATATGGCATATTAAGGTGTGACATAAAGTACTTTAATCCAATCACAGTTAAAAACTGTGATCTATTATAATTGTTACCACGCTTAAAAACCGTGATCTATTATAGTTGTTATCACACTTAAAAACCGTAATCTATTATAATTTCATCACATCTAAAAACTGTGACCTATTATAATTGTTATCACATTTAAAAACCGTAATCTATTATAGTTTCTATCACATTTAAAAACCGAGATCTATTACAGTTTCAACACATTTAAAAACTGTGATCTATATTAGTTGTTATCACACTTAAAAAGTGTGATCGATTATAATTTAAATCACACACCTATAAAATGTTTTTTTTTTTCTAAAAAAATATATAAGCACACATATATTTCTTTCCTAGTGGGACTCGAACCCTTATACTCTGGATTAACGAGCCACACTAATTACCATTAGGCCAATGCCTTCTTTTTTTTAATTTTCAACCACACTAAACTTAGATCTCATTATATAAAATGTCATATTATTTTAATCACTGTTAAAAATTGTGATTGATTGATGTTTTTGTCTCAGTTTTCCTAGAAACCGTGATAATAAAAATTGTGATCTATTTTAGTTGTTAGCACACTTAAAAACCGAGATCAACTATAATTTCAATACATTTGAAAACTGTGATCTATTTTAGTTGTTATCACACTTAAAACCCGTGATCTATTATAGTTGTTATCACACTTAAAAACCGAGATCTATTATAATTTCAACACATATAAAAACTGTGATCTATTTTAGTGGTTGTTATCACACTTAAAAACCGAGATCTATTATAATTTCAATCACACCTAAAAAATGTGTGATCATTCTTTTTGCGAAAATGAAATATATGCACAAGTATTTTTTTGTTTCCAGTGGGCCTCGAACCCGGATACTCCGGATTAAGGAACCACACTAATTACCGCCAGGCTGAAGCCTACTTTCTTATCGTTTTCGACCACACTAAACTGAAATCTCATTATAAAATATCATATTATTTTAATCACATTCAAAATTGTGATTGATTGATGTTCTTGTCTCAGTTTTCCTAAAAACCATGATAATAAAAATTGTGATCTATTTTAGTTGTTATCACATTTAAAAACCGAGATCTATTATAATTCAACACATTTAAAAACCGTGATCCATTTTAGTTGTTATTACACTTAAAAATCGTGATCTAATATAGTTGTTATCACTTTTTAAAACCGAGATTTATTAAAATTTCAACACATTTAAAAATTGTGATCTATTTTAGTAGTTGTTATCACACTTAAAAACCGAGATCTATTATAATTTCAATCACACCTAAAAAGTGTGATCATTCTTTTTTTTTTCACACCTAATAACTGTGATAAAAAATTTAAGTGTGAAATATATATTTTCCTTGTCTCAGTTCTTTTAAAAGTGTGATCCTTATCTTTCTATATGTGTTATCTACGTCTCTTTTAGTATTAGTGAATATAATTTGTCTCACTTTTCTATAATTGTGAGAAAAATATTATATGAATTCAGTCACTGTTTAAAAATGAGATTAATTGATATACTTTATATCTCTTTTTCAATAACTGTGACAAAAATATCATGCCAATTCAGTCACCATTTAAAAGTGTGATTGATTGGTATAATTTATCTCTCTTTTTCAATAACTGTGACAAAAATATCATATCAATTCAATCACTGTTTTAGATGTGAGATTGATTAATATAATTTATCTCGTTTTTTTAATAACTGTGACAGAAATATCATATCAATTCAGTCACAGTTTAAACATGAGATTGATTGATATAATTTATTTGTTTTTCAATAACTGTGGCAGAAAAATCATATCAATTAAGTCACACTTTAAAAATGAGATTGATTATATAACTTATCTCATTTTTTCAATAAGTGTGATAGAAAGATGTAAGTGTGATATATATGTTGGGGAGATTTTGCATCATTAAAACAAAAGAAAATTTATAAAACCTATACTACCATACAAAACTACCTCCTAACCGGCCGAATACCGGGCAGTTGCTAGTAAAGTTGGATAAGTACGGGTATCGATCCTCAGGGAATTGGGATGTCGAATCTAATCTTATTAATCCTTAAATTGTTACTTATTCAAAACGGAACTAAAAAAAAAATGAAAAGTAAACTGGACAGAGGATTGTTAACCCAATGCCAGGAAGGATAAAAGCGATAAAAACTAAATCTAAACTACTAACTATAAAAGGAAATAAACAAGAAGATGAACATGGAGATTAACAATGAACAAACAAAATCATCCAATCCTTCAAACCCTCTATCCCTATCTAAGGTTATCTTGTGATGATTAACTAAAGATGTGGTTCACCTCGCAAAGGTATGAGTTCTACTTCCGTAGATAATCGTCTATCAATCAAAACAAGGTGTAAGATTTTGCAATCTAATAACCTAGATAATCAACCTATCAACTTCCGTTATGTCAAGGTTAAAAATCAAATCTTTCCATGGTGATCTAAGTCTAACATGACTTCCATCAAAATCAAACATCGATAAGCAACCATCTTCCGATATACGTTGCATAACAAATAATCGCATAGGAAAAGATACAACTTTGAGATAAAATCATAAAACAAACTTTGATAAAAGTAGATAAAACCTGAAGAAGAAGATTGAAATCGTTTGAACAATTGCACCCCTAAGCGGTAAGCTTAAGAAAACAAAGAAAATAAAACAATGAAAAGAAACACCTCGGCCGGCCAAGCACCAAGGCTCAGCCGGCCGAGGTGACATGCTCTCGAAATTTAGGGTTTCAAAGTAATGTGCGGTAAAAGTTATCATCCTAGGGTTTACATAATGCGGCTATTTATAGATAAAGTAAGTCGGTTCTGCTGTAGTCGGTCGTGGACGCCCGTTCTGAAGGTCGGACGCTCGTCCGTTTGTTCTGGACGCTGGCTGAACGCTGGTCTGAGTGGCGTCTGAACTCTCTGTATTAAATTTTCCTTCTGGACGCCCGTTCACTTTTATGGACGCCCGTCCACTCCTGGACGGGACATGGACGCTCGTCCGGTATGTCTGGACTAGATATCATCATCTTTATCTCATTCTTCTCATCTCTATCTCTTCTCTTCTTCATATAACTCTTCCTTATCTCTTGTATGTCAAATAAATCCGACTTGTATCATCTTTTGATCCCCTTTTCAGCTCGAAATATGCACATCTACAAACATCAAAACCATTGCAAAGTGTAACATCATCCAAATAATCATAAAACCACCAATTAAACACATAATTTAATCACTTTTGCAATTAGACCCTTAAAACATCACTTGCTTAATATTTCAATATAAAGGCCAATTCTTATACAAATAATATAAATATGGGGAAAATCATCGTAAAATATATCGTTATAAAACGTACAAAATCACCCTTAACAACTCCCCCACACTTAAACCTTGCTCGTCCCGAGCAAAACAAAACAAAAACAAGCTAACAAAAACCCACATAATCTGACACGAGATGTGGTCATGCTCAGGTCAAGCTAGTATTTAGCAAATCGAACTCACTCGGTGATTGCGTGTGCAAAACCTGCTAAACTTCCACCGATCCACTCTCGATGTATTAAATCAAGCACTAACATTCATCCGGTAAAATAAAAGAAAGTTTCGTCCCGTGTACAGCACTTACCGTACAAAAACTAATTACCAAGAACACAGTAACTAACTCACATTTAAAATCCTTTACTTGGTGCCAAGAAAATACCTTTCAGGTCTCTACTGGGTTTAGATCAACTTGACTTAGAGTTCCAAAAAGCAAAAATTTTGGTCTTCCATCGTCGCGTCTCAAAAGTATAACACTCTCCCCTATTTTAGAGGCAGTCACCCCGAGATCACTCAAACCCATACTGTCCAAGGTAAACCACACTCCCCAATTGGGGCAGTATCCAAATGGACTCGAGGTGATAGTCACAAACAAACTCAATTTATTATATATATATATATATATATATATATATATATATATATATATATATATATATATATATTATATTTAATCCCAAACTCTTTGGAACTCCTGGTCGATATTATTTCTAACACATTCAAGACTTTTAAGGTTCTCAAGAACACTAAGGTACTTAGATTCTAACTGTGAGTATAGTACGGATTCTTAACTTTCATCAATGCTAAGTAAGTGTTATCTCATCGAGAAATTGGCTATCCTTTAACTACCCGGAGATTATTTAAATTTTGGTTCTTCATCTAACAAAGTTCGTGTAATCTGAAGTTCAAGTGAGTATCGAGATCTACCAAACCTATTCTTAGAACATAATACGACTCACGATAACAACTAAAGGTGCCAAATTACAAAACTAGCATGCCATTGAAGTTACTCGACAAAACA
This sequence comes from Gentiana macrophylla, assembly GCA_026214975.1. Classification (NCBI taxonomy): domain Eukaryota; kingdom Viridiplantae; phylum Streptophyta; class Magnoliopsida; order Gentianales; family Gentianaceae; genus Gentiana; species Gentiana macrophylla. The sequence continues at coordinate 27,179,369 of CM047817.1, read as the reverse complement.
AAATTGAAAATTTCAAAAAAATTTAGCAAATGATAGATACACATAACCAACTATCCCTCCCCACACTTAAATTACAACATGTCCTCGTGTTGTGCGTAAAATAAAGAGAAGTAAAGAACTTAGTGATTGTCTTCCGAAGGGAGCAACCACAGGATGATGCGCATCACCCAGAATGCTCGAGCATATCGATGAGATTGTGGACCATCCACCGTAAAAACCGATATCGCCTAAAACTCACAAAAGCTAATGCAAATACCTGCACTCATGAAAAACAAAGAAACACCTCGGGGCAAGTGGGAATAGAACATACAAAGCACAAAATAGAATCGCTTGGATGGAAAAATCAAACAGGAAAGTACTGTACTGAACATCAAGCGTCTAAATATGGAAGTTTGATATAAGCACAAAAAGAAATAACAAATTTCGAGATGGAAAGATCAACACTTAAACTCAGGACATCTAAGAATAAAGCCACAAAAACAGAAACATCAAACTCCAACTAATAATGATAGAGGATTATACATGGAAAAGAAGTCGAAAAAGATATTTCGATTAAGCTCATATAAAGATGGAACATATACATGGAATATTACACAACAAAGAGGCTAGGTGCAACTACATGAAAATATACTACAATACAGCCTACATGATATGCAATCCTAAAAAAAAAATAAAAAATAAAAAATAAAAATGAATTCTGACAGGCTCAGACTGAGCAAGTTTCGAGGACAACCCTACAGTGACTACGGCCTATGCAGAAACTAAATTAAAGAAAACGAGGTAGTATTACGGAAACCGACAGTTAACTACGCTCAAGAAAAATAAAAGAAAAATAGAAAAACAATGCAACTAGATGGTATGCAGCTAAATGATATGCATCTAAGTGATATGCAAAAATAAACGAAAATTAAAGAAAGAAAACTAGCCCACTAATTAGCAACACGACATGTATATAATAAACGTCTACCAAATAATGATAGGTTACGATAAACGACAGTGCTGTCCATTACATGCAGTGTAGACGCGCCTTAAGACTCGTCAAAAGTGATAGCATTATGGAAAACCAACAGTTAGCTATACTAAACAGATATAACCCATATGGAAAAGGACGTAGCATACGGAAAACCGACAGTAGCTACCCATATGAGTTACATAAACAACAAGGAAGCACATAAGTCTCAAAGCTTAAAAGATTCATCACAGCGGTATGTAGCATACGGGAACCGACATTAGCTACTAATTAACTATAAGAACAGTTATAGCTTACGAGAACCGACAGTCACTATAACATGCCTAGATGAATCATATATAAGGAATTGATCAATTATCTAACATGGATTCATAGATGGAAAAATAAAATCACATAAGTTCGTGGACATCTATGTAAAATTAATCACCACGAAGCTCGATTAAAAGATCCAAGTCAAATAAAGCATTAAAAATCGAATAAATAAAAACTTTGGAACCTGGTCGTAGGTTGGGCGCTCGTCCAACCTTTGAACGTATCGCTTCAATTTCAAACGGGCGTTCACCTGGAAAGTTTGAACTGGACGGGCGTTCAATGGACCGAACGCCCGTCTGCCCCTTCGACACAGCAACCTGCAACTTAGTAAACGCAACCGCAAACCCTAGACTAACATCTTAAACTCATAGCAATTCAGATTAACAACTCAACAGCCACCGATAACTTTTAACACAGAAGATTAGATTAGAAAACACACCAACATATACTTCACGTTTCATAAATTGAGTAAAAAACTTTTTGCACATTCTTAACCTACCGGTCATCGAAACACGGCAAAAATAAAAACTCTCAATTTAATTCACGCTACTTTTATTGAAAACAATACCTAAAAGATACGGAAACAGAATCCTAAACCTAAACTACGAAAAATTTAAAACATGAAAACACTGAAAGGGGAAAAACGTGTTGAAATCTTCTCTCGAGCCCAAAATGGAAGGGAAAACAGTGGATTTTGACCTCAAAACGGTGTTGGACGGCCTCCGCGCGTCCACCCGTCGTCGGCGTCGGAACGAGCTTTCCGAATTGGGGTCCTGCGCGCCAATCCGACACTCGAGCCGAAAGTTATGGCCAAAATAGTAACGAGTGCTAAAACTATCCCTTTTTCCAAAAATTTGATCGTTAAAAACTTGAAGTCGAGATAAATCAACCCTAGATGCCCCTAATCAATGTAGGAACAAGAAAAGATGGAAACAAAAGATAGAAACAAGAGTAGACACATCAAACAGAAAAGCAGGCGGGCGTTCACTTTATCGACGAACGCCGTCCTGGAATCGAACTAGACGGGCGTCCTGGAAATCCGGACGCTCGTATTAAAGGTCGAAGAAGCGGGCGGGCGCCCGGATAAAACGGACGCCGTCATCGATCGAAAACGGGAACAGAAACGAGAAAAACACCAGGAAAACGGGTGGGGAAAGCTAACAGTAACTATAAAAGAAAAACTATGAAAAACCCAAATCCTAAACTATAATCTACCTATTAAAAGTTGTAACAAAATAGAAAAGTTAACTCCATTAGATTCAACGAAAACACCGATTCCCGGCAACGGCGCCACTTTTGTTGGGGAGATTTTGCATCATTAAAACAAAAGAAAATTTATAAAACCTATACTACCATACAAAACTACCTCCTAACCGGCCGAATACCGGGCGCTTGCTAGTAAAGTTGGATAAGTACGGTATCGATCCTCGTGGAATTGGGATGTCGAATCTAATCTTATTAATCCTTAAATTGTTACTTATTCAAAACGGAACTAAAAAAATGAAAAGTAAATCGAATGAGAGGATTGTTAATCCAATGCCGGGAAGGATAAAAGCGATAAAAACTAAATCTAAACTACTAACTATAAAAGGAAATAAACAAGAAGATGAACATGGAGATTAACAATGAACAAACAAAATCATCCAATCCTTCAAACCTCTATCCCTATCTAAGGTTATCTTGTGATGATTAACTAAAGATGTGGTTCACCTCAGCAAAGGTATGAATTCTACTTCGTAGATAATCGTCTATCAATCAAAACAAGGTGTAAGATTTTGAAATCTAATAACCTAGATAATCAACCTATCAACTTCCGTTATGTCAAGGTTAAAAATCAAATCTTTCCTATGGTGATCTAAGTCTAACATGACTTCCATCAAAATCAAACATCGATAAGCAACCATCTTCCGATATACGTTGCATAACAAATAATCGCATAGGAAAAGATACAACTTTGAGATAAAATCATAAAACAAACTTTGATAAAAGTAGATAAAACCTGAAGAAGAAGATTCAAATCGTTTGAACAATTGCAGCCCTGCCAGCAGAAGCTTCGAAAACAAAGAAAATAAAACAATGGAAAAGAAACACCTCGGCCGCCAAGCACCAAGGCTCACCGGCCGAGGTGACTTGCTCTCAGAATTTAGGGTTTTCTAAAGTAATGTGCGGTAAAAGTTATCATCCTAGGGTTTACATAATGCGGCTATTTATAGATAAAGTAAGTCGGTTCTGCTGTAATCGGTCGTGGACGCCCGTTCTGAAGGTCGGACGCTCGTCCGTTTGTTCTGGACGCTGGCTGAACGCTGGTCTGAGTGGCGTCTGAACTCTCTGTATTAAATTTTCCTTCTGGACGCCCGTTCACTTTTATGGACGCCCGTCCACTCCTGGACGGGACATGGACGCTCGTCCGGTATGTCTGGACTAGATATCATCATCTTTATCTCATTCTTCTCATCTCTATCTCTTCTCTTCTTCATATAACTCTTCCTTATCTCTTGTATGTCAAATAAATCCGACTTGTATCATCTTTTGATCCCTTTTTCAGCTCGAAATATGCACATCTACAAACATCAAAACCATTGCAAAGTGTAACATCATCCAAATAATCATAAAACCACCAATTAAACACATAATTTAATCACTTTTGCAATTAGACCCTTAAAACATCACTTGCTTAATATTTCAATATAAAGGCCAATTCTTATACAAATAATATAAATATGGGGAAAATCATCGTAAAATATATCATTATAAAACGTACAAAATCACCCTTAACAACTCCCCCACACTTAAACCTTGCTCGTCCCGAGCAAAACAAAACAAAAACAAGCTAACAAAAACCCACATAATCTGACACGAGATGTGGTCATGCTCAGGTCAAGCTAGTATTTAGCAAATCGAACTCACTCGGTGATTGCGTGTGCAAAACCGGCTAAACTTCCACCGATCCACTCTCGATGTATTAAATCAAGCACTAACATTCATCCGGTAAAATAAAAGAAAGTTTCGTCCCGTGTACAAAGACTTACCGTACAAAAACTAATTACCAAGAACACAAGAACTAACTCACATTTGAAATCCTTTACTTGGTGCCAAGAAAATACCTTTCGTGTCTCTACTGGTTTAGATCAACTTGACTTAGAGTTCCAAAAGCAAAAATTTGGTCTTCCATCGTCGCCTCTAAAGTATAACACTCTCCCTATTTTAGAGGCGATCACCCCGAGATCACTCAAACCCATACTTGTCTAAGGTAAACCACACTCCCAATTGGGGCGTATCCAAATGGACTCGAGGTGATAGTCACAAACAAACTCAATTTATTATATATATATATATATATATATATAGTATTATATTTAATCCCAAACTCTTTGGAACTCCTGGTCAGATATTATTTCTAACACATTCAAGACTTTTAAGGTTCTCAAGAACACTAAGGTACTTAGATTCTAATCAGTGAGTATAGTGCGGATTCTTAACTTTCATCAATGCTAAGTAAGTGTTATCTGCATCGAGAATTGGCTATCCTTTAACTACCCGGAGATTATTTAAATTTTGGTTCTTCATCTAACAGGTTCGTATCTTGAAGTTCAAGTGAGTATCAGATCTACCAAACCTATTCTTAGAACAGGTACGACTCACCGATAACAACTAAAGGTGCCAAATTACAAAACTAGCATGCCATTGAAGTTACTCGGGACAAAACAAAAATTGAAAATTTCGAAAAAAATTTAGCAAATGATAGATACACATAACCAACTATCCCCTCCCCCACACTTAAATTACAACATGTCCTCATGTTGTGCATAAAATAAAGAGAAGTAAAGAACTTAGCTGATTGTCTTCCGAAAGGGAGCAACCCTGGGATGATGCGCATCACCCAAGAATGCTCGAGGATATCAGTAGATTGTGGACCATCCACCAGAAAACTGATATCGTCTAAAACTCACAAAAGCTAATGCAAATACCCTGCACTCATGAAAAACAAAGAAACACCTCGGGGGCAAGGGGGAATAGAACATACAAAGCACAAAATAGAATAACTTCGGATGGAAAAATAAAACAGGAAAGTACGAGAACATCAAGCGTCTAAATATGGAAGTTTGATATAAGCACAAAAAGAAATAATAAACTCGGATGGAAAGATCAACACTTAAACTCGTGACATCTAAGAATAAAGCCACGTAAAATAAACATCAAACTCCAACTAATAATGATAGAGGATTATACATGGAAAAGAAGTCGAAAGATTTTTCATTAAGCTCATATAAAGATGGAACATATACATGGAATATTACACAACAGTAGGCTAGGTGCAACTACATGAAAATATACTACAATGCAGCCTACATGATATGCAATCCTAAAAAAAAAATAAAAAATAAAAAATAAAAAATAAAAATGAATTCTGACAGGCTCAGGCTGAGCAGGTTTCGAGGACAACCCTACAGTGACTACGGCCTATGCAGAAACTAAATTAAAGAAAACGAGGTAGTATTACGGAAACCGACAGTTAACTACGCTCAAGAAAAATAAAAGAAAAATAGAAAAACAATGCAACTAGATGGTATGCAGCTAAATGATATGCATCTAAGTGATATGCAAAAATAAACGAAAATTAAAGAAAGAAAACTAGCCCACTAATTAGCAACACGACATGTATATAATAAACGTCTACCAAATAATGACAAAGTTACGATAAACAGCAGATCTTTGTCCATTACATGCAGTGTAGACGCGCCTTAAGACTCGTCAAAAGTGATAGCATTATGGAAAACCAACAGTTAGATATACTAAACAGATATAACCCATATGGAAAAGGACGTAGCATACGGAAAACCGACAGTAGCTACCCATATGAGTTACATAAACAACAAGGAAGCACATAAGTCTCAAAGCTTAAAAGATTCATCACAGCGGTATGTAGCATACGGGAACCGACATTAGCTACTAATTAACTATAAGAACAGTTATAGCTTACGAGAACCGACAGTCACTATAACATGCCTAGATGAATCATATATAAGAATTGATCAATTATCTAACATGGATTCATAGATGGAAAAATAAAATCACATAAGTTCAGACACCTATGTAAAATTAATCACCACGTAAGCTCAGTTAAAAACATCCAAGTCAAATAAAGCATTAAAAATCGAATAAATAAAAACTTTGGAACCTGGTCGTAGGTTGGGCGCTCGTCCAACCCTTTGAACGCGCGCTCGAATTTCAAACGGGCGTTCACCTGGAAAGTTTAGACCGACGGGCGCTCAATGGACCGAACGCCCGTCGCCTTCGACACAAAGAACTCGCAACTTAGTAAACGCAACCGCAAAACCCTAGACTAACATCTTAAACTCATAGCAATTCAGATTAACAACTCAACAACCACCGATAACTTTTAGCACGTAAAGATTAGATTAGAAAACACACTAACATATACTTCACGCTTCATAAATTGAGTAAAAAACTTTTGCACATTCTTAACCTACCGTCATCGAAACACGGCAAAAATAAAAACTCTCAATTTAATTCACGCTACTTTTATTGAAAAAATACCTAAAAAGATACGGAAACAGAATCCTAAACCTAAACTACGAAAAATTTAAAACATGAAAACACTAGAAAGGGGGGAAAAACGTGTTGAAATCTTCTGAGCCCAAAATGGAAGGGAAAACAGTGGATTTTGACCTCAAAAGCGGTGTTGGACGGCCTCCGCGCCCACCACGTCGTCGGGCGTCGAACGAGCTTTCGAATTGGGGTCTCGCGCGCAATCCGACACTCGAGCCGAAAGTTATGGCCAAAATAGTAACGAAAAGCTAAAACTATCCCTTTTTCCAAAAATTTGATCGTTAAAAACTTGAAGTCGAGATAAATCAACCTAGATGCCCCCTAATCAATGTAGGAACAAGAAAAGATGGAAACAAAAGATAGAAACAAGAGTAGACATCAAAAGAGAAAAGCAGACGGGCGTTCACTTTATCGACGAACGCCCTCCCGAAATCGAACTAGACGGGCGCCTGGAAATCCGACGCTTCGTATTAAAGGTCGAAGAATCGGACGGGCGCCCGTATAAAACGGACGCCGTCTGATCAGTAAAACGGGAACAGAAACGAGAAAAACACCAGGAAAACGGGTGGGGAAAGCTAACAGGTAACTATAAAAGAAAAACTATGAAAAACCCTAAATCCTAAACTATAATCTACCTATTAAAAAGTTGTAACAAAATAGAAAAGTTAACTCCATTAGATTCAACGAAAACACCGATTCCCCGGCAACGGCACCACTTTTGTTGGGGAGATTTTGCATCATTAAAACAAAAGAAAATTTATAAAACCTATACTACCATACAAAACTACCTCCTAACCGGCCGAATACCGGGCAGTTGCTAGTAAAGTTGGATAAGTACGGGTATCGATCCTCAGGGAATTGGGATGTCGAATCTAATCTTTTAATCCTTAAATTGTTACTTATTCAAAACGGAACTAAAAAAAAATGAAAAGTAAACTGGACAGAGGATTGTTAATCCAATGCCAGGAAGGATAAAAGCGATAAAAACTAAATCTAAACTACTAACTATAAAAGGAAATAAACAAGAAGATGAACATGGAGATTAACAATGAACAAACAAAATCATCCAATCCTTCAAACCCTCTATCCCTATCTAAGGTTATCTTGTGATGATTAACTAAAGATGTGGTTCACCTCGCAAAGGTATGAATTCTACTTCCGTAGATAATCGTCTATCAATCAAAACAAGGTGTAAGATTTTGAAATCTAATAACCTAGATAATCAACCTATCAACTTCCGTTATGTCAAGGTTAAAAATCAAATCTTTCCTATGGTGATCTAAGTCTAACATGACTTCCATCAAAATCAAACATCTATAAGCAACCATCTTCCGATATACGTTGCATAACAAATAATCGCATAGGAAAAGATACAACTTTGAGATAAAATCATAAAACAAACTTTGATAAAAGTAGATAAAACCTGAAGAAGAAGATTCAAATCGTTTGAACAATTGCAGCCCCAAGCAAAGTAAGCTTCGTAAAACAAAGAAAATAAAATAAATGGAAAGAAACACCTCGGCCGCCAAGCACCAAGGCTCACCGGCGAGGTGACTTGCTCTCGAAATTTAGGGTTTTCTAAAGTAATGTGCGGTAAAAGTTATCATCCTAGGGTTTACATAATACGGCTATTTATAGATAAAGTAAGTCGGTTCTGCTGTAGTCGGTCGTGGACGCCCGTTCTGAAGGTCGGACGCTGGTCCGTTTGTTCTCGACGGCTGGTGACGCCGGTCCAGAGTGGCGTCTGAACTCTCAGATAAATTTTCCTTCGACGCCCGCTCACTTTTATGGACGCCCGTCCACTCTGACGGGACATGGACGCCGTCCGGTATGTCCGACTAGATATCATCATCTTTATCTCATTCTTCTCATCTCTATCTCTTCTCTTCTTCATATAACTCTTCCTTATCTCTTGTATGTCAAATAAATCCGACTTGTATCATCTTTTGATCCCTTTTTCACTTCAAATATGCACATCTACAAACATCAAAACCATTGCAAAGTGTAACATCATCCAAATAATCATAAAACCACCAATTAAACACATAATTTAATCACTTTTGCAATTAGACCCTTAAAACATCACTTGCTTAATATTTCAATATAAAGGCCAATTCTTATACAAATAATATAAATATGGGGAAAATCATCGTAAAATATATCGTTATAAAACGTACAAAATCACCCTTAACAACTCCCCCACACTTAAACCTTGCTCGTCCCGAGCAAAACAAAACAAAAACAAGCTAACAAAAACCCACATAATCTGACACGAGATGTGGTCATGCTCAGTCAAGCTAGTATTTAGCAAATCGAACTCACTCGGTGATTGCGTGTAGCAAACCTCGCTAAACTTCCACCGATCCACTCTCGATGTATTAAATCAAGCACTAACATTCATCCGTAAAATAAAAGAAAGTTTCGTCCCCGTAAAGCACTTACCGTGACAAAACTAATTACCAAGAACACAAGAACTAACTCACATTTAAAATCCTTTACTTGGTGCCAAGAAAATACCTTTCGTGTCTCTACTGGGTTTAGATCAACTTGACTTAGAGTTCCAAAAGCAAAAATTTGGTCTTCCATCGTCGCGCGTCTCAAAAGTATAACACTCTCCCTATTTTGAGGCAATACCCCGAGATCACTCAAACCCATACTGTCCAAGGTAAACAACACTCCCCAATTGGGGCAGTATCCAAATGGACTCGAGGTGATAGTCACAAACAAACTCAATTTATTATATATATATATATAGTATTATATTTAATCCCAAACTCTTTGGAACTCCTGGTCAGATATTATTTCTAACACATTCAAGACTTTTAAGGTTCTTAAGAACACTAAGGTACTTAGATTCTAACTGTGAGTATAGTACGGATTCTTAACTTTCATCAATGCTAAGTAAGTGTTATCTGCATCGAGAATTGGCTATCCTTTAACTACCCGGAGATTATTTAAATTTTGGTTCTTCATCTAACAGGTTCGTGTACTGAAGTTCAAGTGAGTATCAGATCTACCAAACCTATTCTTAGAACATGGTACGACTACTGATAACAACTAAAGGTGCCAAATTACAAAACTAGCATGCCATTGAAGTTACTCGGGACAAAACAAAAATTGAAAATTTCGAAAAAAATTTAGCAAATGATAGATACACATAACCAACTATCCCCTCCCCCACACTTAAATTACAACATGTCCTCATGTTGTGCAGAAAATAAAGAGAAGTAAAGAACTTAGCTGATTGTCTTCCGAAAGGGAGCAACCCTGGGATGATGCGCATCACCCAAGAATGCTCGAGGATATCGATGATTGTGGACCATCCACCGTAAAAACTGATATCGCCTAAAACTCACAAAAGCTAATGCAAATACCCTGCACTCATGAAAAACAAAGAAACACCTCGGGGGCAAGGGGGAATAGAACATACAAAGCACAAAATAGAATCGCTTCAGATGGAAAAATCAAACAGGGAAAGTACAGAACATCGAAGCGTCTAAATATGGAAGTTTGATATAAGCACAAAAGAAATAATAAATTCGAGATGGAAAGATCAACACTTAAACTCAGGACATCTAAGAATAAAGCCACGTAAATGAAACATCAAACTCCAACTAATAATGATAGAGGATTATACATGGAAAGAAGTCGAAAGATTTTTCAGATTAAGCTCATATAAAGATGGAACATATACATGGAATATTACACAACAAAGAGGCTAGGTGCAACTACATGAAAATATACTACAATGCAAACTTACATGATATGCAATCCTAAAAAAAAAAAAAAAAATAAAAATAAAAATAAAAATGAATTCGACGACAGCTCAGTGAAAGCGGGTTTTCGAGACAACCTACAAAGACTCTACGCCTATGCAGAAACTAAATTAAAGAAAACGAGGTAGTATTACGAAACCGGCGCTTAACTACGCTCAAGAAAAATAAAAGAAAAATAGAAAAACAATGCAACTAGATGGTATGCAATAAATGATATGCATCTAAGTGATATGCAAAAATAAACGAAAATTAAAGAAAGAAAACTAGCCCACTAATTAGCAACACGACATGTATATAATAAACGCTCTACCAAATAATGACAAAGTTACGATAAACGAGCAATCTGGTCATCCATTACATGCGATGTAAACGCGCACTTAAGACTCGTCAAAAGTGATAGCATTATGGAAAACCAACAGTTAGCTATACTAAATGAGATATAACCCATATGGAAAAGGACGTAGCATACGGAAAACCGGCGATAGCTACCCATATGAGTTACATAAACAACAAGAAAGCACATAAGTCTCAAAGCTTAAAAGATTCATCACAAATGTATGCATACGGGAACCGACATTAGCTACTAATTAACTATAAGAACGATTATAGCTTACGAGAACCGATAAATCACTATAACATGCCTAGATGAATCATATATAAGAATTGATCAATTATCTAACATGGATTCATAGATGGAAAAATAAAATCACATAAGTTCAGGACATCTATGTAAAATTAATCAGCCACAGAAGCTCAGATTAAAAAGATCCAAGTCAAATAAAGCATTAAAAATCGAATAAATAAAAACTTTGGAACCTGGTCGTAGGGTTGGACGCTCGTCCAACCCTTTGAACGCGTCGCTCAATTTCAAACGGGCGTTCACCTGGAATGTTTGCACTGGACGGGCGTTCAATGGACCGAACGCCCGTCCCGCCCCTTCCGACACAAAGAACTCCGCAACTTAGTAAACGCAACCGCAAACCCTAGACTAACATCTTAAACTCATAGCAATTTAGATTAACAACTCAACAGCCACCGATAACTTTTAGCACAGAAGATTAGATTAGAAAACACACCAACATATACTTCACGTTTCATAAATTGAGTAAAAAAACTTTTTGCACATTCTTAACCTACCGGTCATCGAAACACGGCAAAAATAAAAACTCTCAATTTAATTCACGCTTACTTTTATTGAAAAAAATACCTAAAAAGATACGGAAACGTAATCCTAAACCTAAACTACGAAAAATTTAAAACATGAAAACACTAGAAGCGGGGAAAACGTGTTGAAATCTTCTCGAGCCCAAAATGGAAGGGAAAACAGTGGATTTTGACCTCAAAACGGTGTCGGACGGCCTCCGGTGTCCACCATGTCGTCGGCATCGGACGAGCTTTCGAATTGGGGTCCTGCGCGCAATCCGACACTCGAGCCGAAAGTTATGGCCAAAATAGTAATGAGTGCTAAAACTATCCCTTTTTTCCAAAAATTTGATCGTTAAAAACTTGAAGTCGATAAATCAACCTAGATGCCCCTAATCAATGTAGGAACAAGAAAAGATGGAAACAAAAGATATAAACACAGAGTAGACATCAAACAGAAAATGACGGGCGTTCACTTTACTTTGGACGAACGTCCCTCCTAAAATCGAACTAGACGGGCGCCTGGAAATCCGGACGCTTCGTATTAAAGGTCGAAGAATCGGACGGGCGCCCGTATAAAACGGACGCCGCGTCATTCGCGAAAACGGGAACAGGAAACAGAAAAACACCAGGAAAAACGGGTGGGGAAAGCTAACAGGTAACTATAAAAGAAAAACTATGAAAAACCCTAAATCCTAAACTATAATCTACCTATTAAAAAGTTGTAACAAAACAGAAAAGTTAACTCCATTAGATTCAACAAAAACACCGATTCCCCGGCAACGGCGCCACTTTTGTTGGGGAGATTTTGCATCATTAAAACAAAAGAAAATTTATAAAACCTATAGTACCATACAAAACTACCTCCTAACCGGCCGAATACCGGGCAGTTGCTAGTAAAGTTGGATAAGTACGGGTATCGATCCTCAGGGAATTGGGATGTCGAATCTAATCTTATTAATCCTTAAATTGTTACTTATTCAAAATGGAACTAAAAAAAATGAAAAGTAAACTGGACAGAGGATTGTTAATCCAAAGCCAGGAAGGATAAAAGCGATAAAAACTAAATCTAAACTATTAACTATAAAAGGAAATAAACAAGAAGATGAACATGGAGATTAACAATGAACAAACAAAATCATCCAATCCTTCAAACCCTCTATCCCTATCTAAGGTTATCTTGTGATGATTAACTAAAGATGTGGTTCACCTCGCAAAGGTATGAATTCTACTTCCGTAGATAATCGTCTATCAATCAAAACAAGGTGTAAGATTTTGCAATCTAATAACCTAGATAATCAACCTATCAACTTCCGTTATGTCAAGGTTAAAAATCAAATCTTTCCTATGGTGATCTAAGTCTAACATGATTTCCATCAAAATCAAACATCGATAAGCAACCATCTTCCGATATACGTTGCATAACAAATAATCGCATAGGAAAAGATACAACTTTGAGATAAAATCATAAAACAAACTTTGATAAAAGTAGATAAAACCTGAAGAAGAAGATTCAAATCGTTTGAACAATTGCAGCCCAAGCAAAGAAGTTTCGTAAAACAAAAAATAAAATAAATGGAAAAGAAACACCTCGGCCGCCAAGCACCAAGGCTCACCGGCCGAGGTGACTTGCTCTCGAGAATTTAGGGTTTTCTAAAGTAATGTGCGGTAAAAGTTATCATCCTAGGGTTTACATAATGCGGCTATTTATAGATAAAGTAAGTCGGTTCTCTGTTGTAGTCGGTCGTGGACACCCGTTACGAAGGTCGGACGCTCGTCCGCTTGTTCTGACGACGTCGGCCGAACGCCGGTCCGAGTGGCGTCCTCAACTCTCTCGTATTAAATTTTCATTCGACGCCCGTTCACTTTTATGGACGCCCGCCCACTCCTGACGGGACATGGACGCCGTCCGGTATGTCCGACTAGATATCATCATCTTTATCTCATTTTTCTCATCTCTATCTCTTCTCTTCTTCATAACTAACTCTTCCTTATCTCTTGTATGTCAAATAAATCCGACTTGTATCATCTTTTGATCCCTTTTCATTTCGAAAATATGCACATCTACAAACATCAAAACCATTGCAAAGTGTAACATCATCCAAATAATCATAAAACCACCAATTAAACACATAATTTAATCACTTTTGCAATTAGACCCTTAAAACATCACTTGCTTAATATTTCAATATAAAGGCCAATTCTTATGCAAATAATATAAATATGGGGAAAATCATCGTAAAATATATCGTTATAAAACGTACAAAATCACCCTTAACAATATATATTTTCGTTGTCTCGGTTTTATTGAAACTGTGATTGTTATCATATCTTAAGTGTGACCTATGTCATATTTTGTAGTAGTGAGGTTGGAAAAAAAATGATCCTTGGACCCCAACTAGTAAAAGAAACCATAGATAAGATCTTCATTGTGAAACAAAATTTATAAGCAACTCAAGATCGACAAAAGAGTTGGGCTGATTCAAAACGGCAACCTCCTCAGTTTGATGTTGGTGAAAAAGTGTACATGAAAGTATCTCCAACAAAAGGAGTCGAGAAATTTGGCCAGTGAGGAAAGTTCAGTCCAAGGTATGTGGGCCCTTTTGAAATCCAAGCAAAGGTCGGGGTGTTGGCATATTGCCTACAATTGCCTTCTAGTCTATCCAAGGTCCACAATGTTTTCCATATTTCTATGTAACATAAGTGTTTGTCCGATCCAGAACTTGCAATTGAGAAAGAACCAGAGTTGCTTCGAGATGATCTTACGTTTGAGGAAAGACCCGTTCATATTCTTGAGCGTAAGGAACAAGCAATGGATGGACATATGACTTCTCTTGTCAAAATCTTGTGGTCAAATCACACTGCAAATGAAGCAACATGGGAATGCGAGGAGGAAATGCAAACAAAGTATCCTCAATTTTTCGGATTTTCAAGTATGACTAGTTTCGAGAACGAAACTTTTATAAGAGGGAGTGATTATAATAATACCAACAAAAGAAACACAAAAATGCTTCTGAAACGTCTGGATTTATGCTACATTTAATAATGCCAAATAAGTTTCCCACATTTTGAGAGGGGTTGGAGTTACAAGAATTGAAGGGTCATTTTCAACCTTGAAAAGAGTTTACACGTTTTCTCATAATTCATCCTCCAATATTCATA